>CAXAJV010000575.1:0-316455 GCA_963969225.1 Xylocopa violacea | reverse complement strand
AAAATATTCGCGCCGAGCGGTCGGGACCGACACGACCGGGGACTTTGAAAATATTCGCGCCGAGCGGTCGGGACCGACACGACTGGGAATTTAGAAAATATTCGCACCGAGCGACCAGGTTGCATTAGGTTAGGTTATATTATGTTATATACATAATATTCGCACCGAGAAGTAGGAGTAGACACGCCCGGCTTTCTGTAAAATAATACCACCGAGAGGTTAGGTTGGGTTAGGTTAGGTTATATTACGTTCTACATATATAATGTTCGCACCGAGAAGTACGGACCGGCACGACCGGGAACTTGGAAATTGTTCGCGCCGAGCGGTCGGGACCGACACGACCGGGGACTTTGAAAATATTCGCGCCGAGCGGTCGGGACCGACACGACCGGGGACTTTGAAAATATTCCCGCTGTGAGGTCGGGACCGACACGACCGGGGACTTAGAAAATATTCGCGCCGAGCGGTCGGAACCGACACGACTGGGAATTTAGAAAATATTCGCACCGAGCGACCAGGTTGCATTAGGTTAGGTTATATTATGTTATATACATAATATTCGCACCGAGAAGTAGGAGTAGACACGCCCGGCTTTCTGTAAAATAATACCACCGAGAGGTTAGGTTGGGTTAGGTTAGGTTATATTACGTTCTACATATATAATGTTCGCACCGAGAAGTACGGACCGGCACGACCGGGAACTTGGAAATTGTTCGCGCCGAGCGGTCGGGACCGACACGACCGGGGACTTTGAAAATATTCGCGCCGAGCGGTCGGGACCGACACGACCGGGGACTTTGAAAATATTCCCGCTGTGAGGTCGGGACCGACACGACCGGGGACTTAGAAAATATTCGCGCCGAGCGGTCGGAACCGACACGACTGGGAATTTAGAAAATATTCGCACCGAGCGACCAGGTTGCATTAGGTTAGGTTATATTATGTTATATACATAATATTCGCACCGAGAAGTAGGAGTAGACACGCCCGACTTTCTGTAAAATAATACCACCGAGAGGTTAGGTTGGGTTAGGTTAGGTTATATTACGTTCTACATATATAATGTTCGCACCGAGAAGTACGGACCGGCACGACCGGGAACTTGGAAATTGTTCGCGCCGAGCGGTCGGGACCGACACGACCGGGGACTTTGAAAATATTCGCGCCGAGCGGTCGGGACCGACACGACCGGGGACTTTGAAAATATTCCCGCTGTGAGGTCGGGACCGACACGACCGGGGACTTAGAAAATATTCGCGCCGAGCGGTCGGAACCGACACGACTGGGAATTTAGAAAATATTCGCACCGAGCGACCAGGTTGCATTAGGTTAGGTTATATTATGTTATATACATAATATTCGCACCGAGAAGTAGGAGTAGACACGCCCGGCTTTCTGTAAAATAATACCACCGAGAGGTTAGGTTGGGTTAGGTTAGGTTATATTACGTTCTACATATATAATGTTCGCACCGAGAAGTACGGACCGGCACGACCGGGAACTTGGAAATTGTTCGCGCCGAGCGGTCGGGACCGACACGACCGGGGACTTTGAAAATATTCGCGCCGAGCGGTCGGGACCGACACGACCGGGGACTTTGAAAATATTCCCGCTGTGAGGTCGGGACCGACACGACCGGGGACTTAGAAAATATTCGCGCCGAGCGGTCGGAACCGACACGACTGGGAATTTAGAAAATATTCGCACCGAGCGACCAGGTTGCATTAGGTTAGGTTATATTATGTTATATACATAATATTCGCACCGAGAAGTAGGAGTAGACACGCCCGACTTTCTGTAAAATAATACCACCGAGAGGTTAGGTTGGGTTAGGTTAGGTTATATTACGTTCTACATATATAATGTTCGCACCGAGAAGTACGGACCGGCACGACCGGGAACTTGGAAATTGTTCGCGCCGAGCGGTCGGGACCGACACGACCGGGGACTTTGAAAATATTCGCGCCGAGCGGTCGGGACCGACACGACCGGGGACTTTGAAAATATTCGCGCCGAGCGGTCGGGACCGACACGACCGGGGACTTTGAAAATATTCCCGCTGTGAGGTCGGGACCGACACGACCGGGGACTTTGAAAATATTCGCGCCGAGCGGTCGGGACCGACACGACCGGGGACTTTGAAAATATTCGCGCCGAGCGGTCGGGACCGACACGACCGGGGACTTTGAAAATATTCCCGCTGTGAGGTCGGGACCGACACGACCGGGGACTTTGAAAATATTCGCGCCGAGCGGTCGGGACCGACACGACCGGGGACTTTGAAAATATTCGCGCCGAGCGGTCGGGACCGACATGACCGGGAACTTGGAAATTGTTCGCGCCGAGCGGTCGGGACCGACACGACCGGGGACTTTGAAAATATTCGCGCCGAGCGGTCGGGACCGACACGACCGGGGACTCTGAAAATATTCGCGCCGAGCGGTCGGGACCGACACGACCGGGGACTTTGAAAATATTCCCGCTGTGAGGTCGGGACCGACACGACCGGGGACTTAGAAAATATTCGCGCCGAGCGGTCGGAACCGACACGACTGGGAATTTAGAAAATATTCGCACCGAGCGACCAGGTTGCATTAGCTTAGGTTATATTATGTTATATACATAATATTCGCACCGAGAAGTAGGAGTAGACACGCCCGACTTTCTGTAAAATAATACCACCGAGAGGTTAGGTTGGGTTAGGTTAGGTTATATTACGTTCTACATATATAATGTTCGCACCGAGAAGTACGGACCGGCACGACCGGGAACTTGGAAATTGTTCGCGCCGAGCGGTCGGGACCGACACGACCGGGGACTTTGAAAATATTCGCGCCGAGCGGTCGGGACCGACACGACCGGGGACTTTGAAAATATTCGCGCCGAGCGGTCGGGACCGACACGACTGGGAATTTAGAAAATATTCGCACCGAGCGACCAGGTTGCATTAGGTTAGGTTATATTATGTTATATACATAATATTCGCACCGAGAAGTAGGAGTAGACACGCCCGGCTTTCTGTAAAATAATACCACCGAGAGGTTAGGTTGGGTTAGGTTAGGTTATATTACGTTCTACATATATAATGTTCGCACCGAGAAGTACGGACCGGCACGACCGGGAACTTGGAAATTGTTCGCGCCGAGCGGTCGGGACCGACACGACCGGGGACTTTGAAAATATTCGCGCCGAGCGGTCGGGACCGACACGACCGGGGACTTTGAAAATATTCGCGCCGAGCGGTCGGGACCGACACGACCGGGGACTTTGAAAATATTCCCGCTGTGAGGTCGGGACCGACACGACCGGGGACTTTGAAAATATTCGCGCCGAGCGGTCGGGACCGACACGACCGGGGACTTTGAAAATATTCGCGCCGAGCGGTCGGGACCGACACGACCGGGGACTTTGAAAATATTCCCGCTGTGAGGTCGGGACCGACACGACCGGGGACTTTGAAAATATTCGCGCCGAGCGGTCGGGACCGACACGACCGGGGACTTTGAAAATATTCGCGCCGAGCGGTCGGGACCGACATGACCGGGAACTTGGAAATTGTTCGCGCCGAGCGGTCGGGACCGACACGACCGGGGACTTTGAAAATATTCGCGCCGAGCGGTCGGGACCGACACGACCGGGGACTCTGAAAATATTCGCGCCGAGCGGTCGGGACCGACACGACCGGGGACTTTGAAAATATTCCCGCTGTGAGGTCGGGACCGACACGACCGGGGACTTAGAAAATATTCGCGCCGAGCGGTCGGAACCGACACGACTGGGAATTTAGAAAATATTCGCACCGAGCGACCAGGTTGCATTAGCTTAGGTTATATTATGTTATATACATAATATTCGCACCGAGAAGTAGGAGTAGACACGCCCGGCTTTCTGTAAAATAATACCACCGAGAGGTTAGGTTGGGTTAGGTTAGGTTATATTACGTTCTACATATATAATGTTCGCACCGAGAAGTACGGACCGGCACGACCGGGAACTTGGAAATTGTTCGCGCCGAGCGGTCGGGACCGACACGACCGGGGACTTTGAAAATATTCGCGCCGAGCGGTCGGGACCGACACGACCGGGGACTTTGAAAATATTCGCGCCGAGCGGTCGGGACCGACACGACCGGGAACTTGGAAATTGTTCGCGCCGAGCGGTCGGGACCGACACGACCGGGGACTTTGAAAATATTCGCGCCGAGCGGTCGGGACCGACACGACCGGGGACTTTGAAAATATTCGCGCCGAGCGGTCGGGACCGACACGACCGGGGACTTTGAAAATATTCCCGCTGTGAGGTCGGGACCGACACGACCGGGGACTTAGAAAATATTCGCGCCGAGCGGTCGGAACCGACACGACTGGGAATTTAGAAAATATTCGCACCGAGCGACCAGGTTGCATTAGCTTAGGTTATATTATGTTATATACATAATATTCGCACCGAGAAGTAGGAGTAGACACGCCCGACTTTCTGTAAAATAATACCACCGAGAGGTTAGGTTGGGTTAGGTTAGGTTATATTACGTTCTACATATATAATGTTCGCACCGAGAAGTACGGACCGGCACGACCGGGAACTTGGAAATTGTTCGCGCCGAGCGGTCGGGACCGACACGACCGGGGACTTTGAAAATATTCGCGCCGAGCGGTCGGGACCGACACGACCGGGGACTTTGAAAATATTCGCGCCGAGCGGTCGGGACCGACACGACTGGGAATTTAGAAAATATTCGCACCGAGCGACCAGGTTGCATTAGGTTAGGTTATATTATGTTATATACATAATATTCGCACCGAGAAGTAGGAGTAGACACGCCCGGCTTTCTGTAAAATAATACCACCGAGAGGTTAGGTTGGGTTAGGTTAGGTTATATTACGTTCTACATATATAATGTTCGCACCGAGAAGTACGGACCGGCACGACCGGGAACTTGGAAATTGTTCGCGCCGAGCGGTCGGGACCGACACGACCGGGGACTTTGAAAATATTCGCGCCGAGCGGTCGGGACCGACACGACCGGGGACTTTGAAAATATTCCCGCTGTGAGGTCGGGACCGACACGACCGGGGACTTAGAAAATATTCGCGCCGAGCGGTCGGAACCGACACGACTGGGAATTTAGAAAATATTCGCACCGAGCGACCAGGTTGCATTAGGTTAGGTTATATTATGTTATATACATAATATTCGCACCGAGAAGTAGGAGTAGACACGCCCGGCTTTCTGTAAAATAATACCACCGAGAGGTTAGGTTGGGTTAGGTTAGGTTATATTACGTTCTACATATATAATGTTCGCACCGAGAAGTACGGACCGGCACGACCGGGAACTTGGAAATTGTTCGCGCCGAGCGGTCGGGACCGACACGACCGGGGACTTTGAAAATATTCGCGCCGAGCGGTCGGGACCGACACGACCGGGGACTTTGAAAATATTCGCGCCGAGCGGTCGGGACCGACACGACTGGGAATTTAGAAAATATTCGCACCGAGCGACCAGGTTGCATTAGGTTAGGTTATATTATGTTATATACATAATATTCGCACCGAGAAGTAGGAGTAGACACGCCCGACTTTCTGTAAAATAATACCACCGAGAGGTTAGGTTGGGTTAGGTTAGGTTATATTACGTTCTACATATATAATGTTCGCACCGAGAAGTACGGACCGGCACGACCGGGAACTTGGAAATTGTTCGCGCCGAGCGGTCGGGACCGACACGACCGGGGACTTTGAAAATATTCGCGCCGAGCGGTCGGGACCGACACGACCGGGGACTTTGAAAATATTCGCGCCGAGCGGTCGGGACCGACACGACCGGGGACTTTGAAAATATTCCCGCTGTGAGGTCGGGACCGACACGACCGGGGACTTAGAAAATATTCGCGCCGAGCGGTCGGAACCGACACGACTGGGAATTTAGAAAATATTCGCACCGAGCGACCAGGTTGCATTAGGTTAGGTTATATTATGTTATATACATAATATTCGCACCGAGAAGTAGGAGTAGACACGCCCGACTTTCTGTAAAATAATACCACCGAGAGGTTAGGTTGGGTTAGGTTAGGTTATATTACGTTCTACATATATAATGTTCGCACCGAGAAGTACGGACCGGCACGACCGGGAACTTGGAAATTGTTCGCGCCGAGCGGTCGGGACCGACACGACCGGGGACTTTGAAAATATTCGCGCCGAGCGGTCGGGACCGACACGACCGGGGACTTTGAAAATATTCCCGCTGTGAGGTCGGGACCGACACGACCGGGGACTTTGAAAATATTCGCGCCGAGCGGTCGGGACCGACACGACCGGGGACTTTGAAAATATTCGCGCCGAGCGGTCGGGACCGACATGACCGGGAACTTGGAAATTGTTCGCGCCGAGCGGTCGGGACCGACACGACCGGGGACTTTGAAAATATTCGCGCCGAGCGGTCGGGACCGACACGACCGGGGACTTAGAAAATATTCGCGCCGAGCGGTCGGAACCGACACGACTGGGAATTTAGAAAATATTCGCACCGAGCGACCAGGTTGCATTAGCTTAGGTTATATTATGTTATATACATAATATTCGCACCGAGAAGTAGGAGTAGACACGCCCGACTTTCTGTAAAATAATACCACCGAGAGGTTAGGTTGGGTTAGGTTAGGTTATATTACGTTCTACATATATAATGTTCGCACCGAGAAGTACGGACCGGCACGACCGGGAACTTGGAAATTGTTCGCGCCGAGCGGTCGGGACCGACACGACCGGGGACTTTGAAAATATTCGCGCCGAGCGGTCGGGACCGACACGACCGGGGACTTTGAAAATATTCGCGCCGAGCGGTCGGGACCGACACGACTGGGAATTTAGAAAATATTCGCACCGAGCGACCAGGTTGCATTAGGTTAGGTTATATTATGTTATATACATAATATTCGCACCGAGAAGTAGGAGTAGACACGCCCGGCTTTCTGTAAAATAATACCACCGAGAGGTTAGGTTGGGTTAGGTTAGGTTATATTACGTTCTACATATATAATGTTCGCACCGAGAAGTACGGACCGGCACGACCGGGAACTTGGAAATTGTTCGCGCCGAGCGGTCGGGACCGACACGACCGGGGACTTTGAAAATATTCGCGCCGAGCGGTCGGGACCGACACGACCGGGGACTTTGAAAATATTCCCGCTGTGAGGTCGGGACCGACACGACCGGGGACTTAGAAAATATTCGCGCCGAGCGGTCGGAACCGACACGACTGGGAATTTAGAAAATATTCGCACCGAGCGACCAGGTTGCATTAGGTTAGGTTATATTATGTTATATACATAATATTCGCACCGAGAAGTAGGAGTAGACACGCCCGGCTTTCTGTAAAATAATACCACCGAGAGGTTAGGTTGGGTTAGGTTAGGTTATATTACGTTCTACATATATAATGTTCGCACCGAGAAGTACGGACCGGCACGACCGGGAACTTGGAAATTGTTCGCGCCGAGCGGTCGGGACCGACACGACCGGGGACTTTGAAAATATTCGCGCCGAGCGGTCGGGACCGACACGACCGGGGACTTTGAAAATATTCCCGCTGTGAGGTCGGGACCGACACGACCGGGGACTTTGAAAATATTCGCGCCAAGCGGTCGGGACCGACACGACCGGGGACTTTGAAAATATTCCCGCTGTGAGGTCGGGACCGACACGACCGGGGACTTTGAAAATATTCGCGCCGAGCGGTCGGGACCGACACGACCGGGGACTTTGAAAATATTCGCGCCGAGCGGTCGGGACCGACACGACCGGGAACTTGGAAATTGTTCGCGCCGAGCGGTCGGGACCGACACGACCGGGGACTTTGAAAATATTCGCGCCGAGCGGTCGGGACCGACACGACCGGGGACTTTGAAAATATTCGCGCCGAGCGGTCGGGACCGACACGACCGGGGACTTTGAAAATATTCCCGCTGTGAGGTCGGGACCGACACGACCGGGGACTTAGAAAATATTCGCGCCGAGCGGTCGGAACCGACACGACTGGGAATTTAGAAAATATTCGCACCGAGCGACCAGGTTGCATTAGCTTAGGTTATATTATGTTATATACATAATATTCGCACCGAGAAGTAGGAGTAGACACGCCCGACTTTCTGTAAAATAATACCACCGAGAGGTTAGGTTGGGTTAGGTTAGGTTATATTACGTTCTACATATATAATGTTCGCACCGAGAAGTACGGACCGGCACGACCGGGAACTTGGAAATTGTTCGCGCCGAGCGGTCGGGACCGACACGACCGGGGACTTTGAAAATATTCGCGCCGAGCGGTCGGGACCGACACGACCGGGGACTTTGAAAATATTCGCGCCGAGCGGTCGGGACCGACACGACTGGGAATTTAGAAAATATTCGCACCGAGCGACCAGGTTGCATTAGGTTAGGTTATATTATGTTATATACATAATATTCGCACCGAGAAGTAGGAGTAGACACGCCCGGCTTTCTGTAAAATAATACCACCGAGAGGTTAGGTTGGGTTAGGTTAGGTTATATTACGTTCTACATATATAATGTTCGCACCGAGAAGTACGGACCGGCACGACCGGGAACTTGGAAATTGTTCGCGCCGAGCGGTCGGGACCGACACGACCGGGGACTTTGAAAATATTCGCGCCGAGCGGTCGGGACCGACACGACCGGGGACTTTGAAAATATTCCCGCTGTGAGGTCGGGACCGACACGACCGGGGACTTAGAAAATATTCGCGCCGAGCGGTCGGAACCGACACGACTGGGAATTTAGAAAATATTCGCACCGAGCGACCAGGTTGCATTAGGTTAGGTTATATTATGTTATATACATAATATACGCACCGAGAAGTAGGAGTAGACACGCCCGGCTTTCTGTAAAATAATACCACCGAGAGGTTAGGTTGGGTTAGGTTAGGTTATATTACGTTCTACATATATAATGTTCGCACCGAGAAGTACGGACCGGCACGACCGGGAACTTGGAAATTGTTCGCGCCGAGCGGTCGGGACCGACACGACCGGGGACTTTGAAAATATTCGCGCCGAGCGGTCGGGACCGACACGACCGGGGACTTTGAAAATATTCGCGCCGAGCGGTCGGGACCGACACGACTGGGAATTTAGAAAATATTCGCACCGAGCGACCAGGTTGCATTAGGTTAGGTTATATTATGTTATATACATAATATTCGTACCGAGAAGTAGGAGTAGACACGCCCGGCTTTCTGTAAAATAATACCACCGAGAGGTTAGGTTGGGTTAGGTTAGGTTATATTACGTTCTACATATATAATGTTCGCACCGAGAAGTACGGACCGGCACGACCGGGAACTTGGAAATTGTTCGCGCCGAGCGGTCGGGACCGACACGACCGGGGACTTTGAAAATATTCGCGCCGAGCGGTCGGGACCGACACGACCGGGGACTTTGAAAATATTCCCGCTGTGAGGTCGGGACCGACACGACCGGGGACTTTGAAAATATTCCCGCTGTGAGGTCGGGACCGACACGACCGGGGACTTAGAAAATATTCGCGCCGAGCGGTCGGAACCGACACGACTGGGAATTTAGAAAATATTCGCACCGAGCGACCAGGTTGCATTAGGTTAGGTTATATTATGTTATATACATAATATTCGCACCGAGAAGTAGGAGTAGACACGCCCGACTTTCTGTAAAATAATACCACCGAGAGGTTAGGTTGGGTTAGGTTAGGTTATATTACGTTCTACATATATAATGTTCGCACCGAGAAGTACGGACCGGCACGACCGGGAACTTGGAAATTGTTCGCGCCGAGCGGTCGGGACCGACACGACCGGGGACTTTGAAAATATTCGCGCCGAGCGGTCGGGACCGACACGACCGGGGACTTTGAAAATATTCGCGCCGAGCGGTCGGGACCGACACGACCGGGGACTTTGAAAATATTCCCGCTGTGAGGTCGGGACCGACACGACCGGGGACTTTGAAAATATTCCCGCTGTGAGGTCGGGACCGACACGACCGGGGACTTTGAAAATATTCGCGCCGAGCGGTCGGGACCGACACGACCGGGGACTTTGAAAATATTCGCGCCGAGCGGTCGGGACCGACACGACCGGGAACTTGGAAATTGTTCGCGCCGAGCGGTCGGGACCGACACGACCGGGGACTTTGAAAATATTCGCGCCGAGCGGTCGGGACCGACACGACCGGGGACTTTGAAAATATTCGCGCCGAGCGGTCGGGACCGACACGACCGGGGACTTTGAAAATATTCGCGCCGAGCGGTCGGGACCGACACGACCGGGGACTTTGAAAATATTCCCGCTGTGAGGTCGGGACCGACACGACCGGGGACTTAGAAAATATTCGCGCCGAGCGGTCGGAACCGACACGACTGGGAATTTAGAAAATATTCGCACCGAGCGACCAGGTTGCATTAGGTTAGGTTATATTATGTTATATACGTAATATTCGCACCGAGAAGTAGGAGTAGACACGCCCGGCTTTCTGTAAAATAATACCACCGAGAGGTTAGGTTGGGTTAGGTTAGGTTATATTACGTTCTACATATATAATGTTCGCACCGAGAAGTACGGACCGGCACGACCGGGAACTTGGAAATTGTTCGCGCCGAGCGGTCGGGACCGACACGACCGGGGACTTTGAAAATATTCGCGCCGAGCGGTCGGGACCGACACGACCGGGGACTTTGAAAATATTCGCGCTGTGAGGTCGGGACCGACACGACCGGGGACTTAGAAAATATTCGCGCCGAGCGGTCGGAACCGACACGACTGGGAATTTAGAAAATATTCGCACCGAGCGACCAGGTTGCATTAGGTTAGGTTATATTATGTTATATACATAATATTCGCACCGAGAAGTAGGAGTAGACACGCCCGGCTTTCTGTAAAATAATACCACCGAGAGGTTAGGTTGGGTTAGGTTAGGTTATATTACGTTCTACATATATAATGTTCGCACCGAGAAGTACGGACCGGCACGACCGGGAACTTGGAAATTGTTCGCGCCGAGCGGTCGGGACCGACACGACCGGGGACTTTGAAAATATTCGCGCCGAGCGGTCGGGACCGACACGACCGGGGACTTTGAAAATATTCCCGCTGTGAGGTCGGGACCGACACGACCGGGGACTTTGAAAATATTCCCGCTGTGAGGTCGGGACCGACACGACCGGGGACTTTGAAAATATTCGCGCCGAGCGGTCGGGACCGACACGACCGGGGACTTTGAAAATATTCGCGCCGAGCGGTCGGGACCGACACGACCGGGGACTTTGAAAATATTCGCGCCGAGCGGTCGGGACCGACACGACCGGGGACTTTGAAAATATTCCCGCTGTGAGGTCGGGACCGACACGACCGGGGACTTTGAAAATATTCGCGCCGAGCGGTCGGGACCGACACGACCGGGGACTTTGAAAATATTCGCGCCGAGCGGTCGGGACCGACACGACCGGGAACTTGGAAATTGTTCGCGCCGAGCGGTCGGGACCGACACGACCGGGGACTTTGAAAATATTCGCGCCGAGCGGTCGGGACCGACACGACCGGGGACTTTGAAAATATTCGCGCCGAGCGGTCGGGACCGACACGACCGGGGACTTTGAAAATATTCGCGCCGAGCGGTCGGGACCGACACGACCGGGGACTTTGAAAATATTCCCGCTGTGAGGTCGGGACCGACACGACCGGGGACTTTGAAAATATTCGCGCCGAGCGGTCGGGACCGACACGACCGGGGACTTAGAAAATATTCGCGCTGTGAGGTCGGGACCGACACGACCGGGGACTTAGAAAATATTCGCGCCGAGCGGTCGGAACCGACACGACTGGGAATTTAGAAAATATTCGCACCGAGCGACCAGGTTGCATTAGGTTAGGTTATATTATGTTATATACATAATATTCGCACCGAGAAGTAGGAGTAGACACGCCCGGCTTTCTGTAAAATAATACCACCGAGAGGTTAGGTTGGGTTAGGTTAGGTTATATTACGTTCTACATATATAATGTTCGCACCGAGAAGTACGGACCGGCACGACCGGGAACTTGGAAATTGTTCGCGCCGAGCGGTCGGGACCGACACGACCGGGGACTTTGAAAATATTCGCGCCGAGCGGTCGGGACCGACACGACCGGGGACTTTGAAAATATTCCCGCTGTGAGGTCGGGACCGACACGACCGGGGACTTTGAAAATATTCCCGCTGTGAGGTCGGGACCGACACGACCGGGGACTTTGAAAATATTCGCGCCGAGCGGTCGGGACCGACACGACCGGGGACTTTGAAAATATTCGCGCCGAGCGGTCGGGACCGACACGACCGGGGACTTTGAAAATATTCGCGCCGAGCGGTCGGGACCGACACGACCGGGGACTTTGAAAATATTCCCGCTGTGAGGTCGGGACCGACACGACCGGGGACTTTGAAAATATTCGCGCCGAGCGGTCGGGACCGACACGACCGGGGACTTTGAAAATATTCGCGCCGAGCGGTCGGGACCGACACGACCGGGGACTTTGAAAATATTCGCGCCGAGCGGTCGGGACCGACACGACCGGGGACTTTGAAAATATTCCCGCTGTGAGGTCGGGACCGACACGACCGGGGACTTTGAAAATATTCGCGCCGAGCGGTCGGGACCGACACGACCGGGGACTTAGAAAATATTCGCGCTGTGAGGTCGGGACCGACACGACCGGGGACTTAGAAAATATTCGCGCCGAGCGGTCGGAACCGACACGACTGGGAATTTAGAAAATATTCGCACCGAGCGACCAGGTTGCATTAGGTTAGGTTATATTATGTTATATACATAATATTCGCACCGAGAAGTAGGAGTAGACACGCCCGGCTTTCTGTAAAATAATACCACCGAGAGGTTAGGTTGGGTTAGGTTAGGTTATATTACGTTCTACATATATAATGTTCGCACCGAGAAGTACGGACCGGCACGGCCGGGAACTTGGAAATTGTTCGCGCCGAGCGGTCGGGACCGACACGACCGGGGACTTTGAAAATATTCGCGCCGAGCGGTCGGGACCGACACGACCGGGGACTTTGAAAATATTCCCGCTGTGAGGTCGGGACCGACACGACCGGGGACTTAGAAAATATTCGCGCCGAGCGGTCGGAACCGACACGACTGGGAATTTAGAAAATATTCGCACCGAGCGACCAGGTTGCATTAGGTTAGGTTATATTATGTTATATACATAATATTCGCACCGAGAAGTAGGAGTAGACACGCCCGGCTTTCTGTAAAATAATACCACCGAGAGGTTAGGTTGGGTTAGGTTAGGTTATATTACGTTCTACATATATAATGTTCGCACCGAGAAGTACGGACCGGCACGACCGGGAACTTGGAAATTGTTCGCGCCGAGCGGTCGGGACCGACACGACCGGGGACTTTGAAAATATTCGCGCCGAGCGGTCGGGACCGACACGACCGGGGACTTTGAAAATATTCCCGCTGTGAGGTCGGGACCGACACGACCGGGGACTTTGAAAATATTCGCGCCGAGCGGTCGGAACCGACACGACTGGGAATTTAGAAAATATTCGCACCGTGCGACCAGGTTGCATTAGGTTAGGTTATATTATGTTATATACATAATATTCGCACCGAGAAGTAGGAGTAGACACGCCCGGCTTTCTGTAAAATAATACCACCGAGAGGTTAGGTTGGGTTAGGTTAGGTTATATTACGTTCTACATATATAATGTTCGCACCGAGAAGTACGGACCGGCACGACCGGGAACTTGGAAATTGTTCGCGCCGAGCGGTCGGGACCGACACGACCGGGGACTTTGAAAATATTCGCGCCGAGCGGTCGGGACCGACACGACCGGGGACTTTGAAAATATTCCCGCTGTGAGGTCGGGACCGACACGACCGGGGACTTTGAAAATATTCGCGCCGAGCGGTCGGGACCGACACGACCGGGGACTTTGAAAATATTCGCGCCGAGCGGTCGGGACCGACACGACCGGGGACTTTGAAAATATTCGCGCCGAGCGGTCGGGACCGACACGACCGGGGACTTTGAAAATATTCGCGCCGAGCGGTCGGGACCGACACGACCGGGGACTTTGAAAATATTCGCGCCGAGCGGTCGGGACCGACACGACCGGGGACTTTGAAAATATTCCCGCTGTGAGGTCGGGACCGACACGACCGGGGACTTTGAAAATATTCGCGCCGAGCGGTCGGGACCGACACGACCGGGGACTTAGAAAATATTCGCGCTGTGAGGTCGGGACCGACACGACCGGGGACTTAGAAAATATTCGCGCCGAGCGGTCGGAACCGACACGACTGGGAATTTAGAAAATATTGGCACCGAGCGACCAGGTTGCATTAGGTTAGGTTATATTATGTTATATACATAATATTCGCACCGAGAAGTAGGAGTAGACACGCCCGGCTTTCTGTAAAATAATACCACCGAGAGGTTAGGTTGGGTTAGGTTAGGTTATATTACGTTCTACATATATAATGTTCGCACCGAGAAGTACGGACCGGCACGACCGGGAACTTGGAAATTGTTCGCGCCGAGCGGTCGGGACCGACACGACCGGGGACTTTGAAAATATTCGCGCCGAGCGGTCGGGACCGACACGACCGGGGACTTTGAAAATATTCCCGCTGTGAGGTCGGGACCGACACGACCGGGGACTTTGAAAATATTCCCGCTGTGAGGTCGGGACCGACACGACCGGGGACTTTGAAAATATTCGCGCCGAGCGGTCGGGACCGACACGACCGGGGACTTTGAAAATATTCGCGCCGAGCGGTCGGGACCGACACGACCGGGGACTTTGAAAATATTCGCGCCGAGCGGTCGGGACCGACACGACCGGGGACTTTGAAAATATTCCCGCTGTGAGGTCGGGACCGACACGACCGGGGACTTTGAAAATATTCGCGCCGAGCGGTCGGGACCGACACGACCGGGGACTTAGAAAATATTCGCGCTGTGAGGTCGGGACCGACACGACCGGGGACTTAGAAAATATTCGCGCCGAGCGGTCGGAACCGACACGACTGGGAATTTAGAAAATATTCGCACCGAGCGACCAGGTTGCATTAGCTTAGGTTATATTATGTTATATACATAATATTCGCACCGAGAAGTAGGAGTAGACACGCCCGACTTTCTGTAAAATAATACCACCGAGAGGTTAGGTTGGGTTAGGTTAGGTTATATTACGTTCTACATATATAATGTTCGCACCGAGAAGTACGGACCGGCACGACCGGGAACTTGGAAATTGTTCGCGCCGAGCGGTCGGGACCGACACGACCGGGGACTTTGAAAATATTCGCGCCGAGCGGTCGGGACCGACACGACCGGGGACTTTGAAAATATTCCCGCTGTGAGGTCGGGACCGACACGACCGGGGACTTTGAAAATATTCCCGCTGTGAGGTCGGGACCGACACGACCGGGGACTTTGAAAATATTCGCGCCGAGCGGTCGGGACCGACACGACCGGGGACTTTGAAAATATTCGCGCCGAGCGGTCGGGACCGACACGACCGGGGACTTTGAAAATATTCGCGCCGAGCGGTCGGGACCGACACGACCGGGGACTTTGAAAATATTCCCGCTGTGAGGTCGGGACCGACACGACCGGGGACTTTGAAAATATTCGCGCCGAGCGGTCGGGACCGACACGACCGGGGACTTAGAAAATATTCGCGCTGTGAGGTCGGGACCGACACGACCGGGGACTTAGAAAATATTCGCGCCGAGCGGTCGGAACCGACACGACTGGGAATTTAGAAAATATTCGCACCGAGCGACCAGGTTGCATTAGGTTAGGTTATATTATGTTATATACATAATATTCGCACCGAGAAGTAGGAGTAGATACGCCCGGCTTTCTGTAAAATAATACCACCGAGAGGTTAGGTTGGGTTAGGTTAGGTTATATTACGTTCTACATATATAATGTTCGCACCGAGAAGTACGGACCGGCACGACCGGGAACTTGGAAATTGTTCGCGCCGAGCGGTCGGGACCGACACGACCGGGGACTTTGAAAATATTCGCGCCGAGCGGTCGGGACCGACACGACCGGGGACTTTGAAAATATTCCCGCTGTGAGGTCGGGACCGACACGACCGGGGACTTAGAAAATATTCGCGCCGAGCGGTCGGAACCGACACGACTGGGAATTTAGAAAATATTCGCACCGAGCGACCAGGTTGCATTAGGTTAGGTTATATTATGTTATATACATATTATTCGCACCGAGAAGTAGGAGTAGACACGCCCGGCTTTCTGTAAAATAATACCACCGAGAGGTTAGGTTGGGTTAGGTTAGGTTATATTACGTTCTACATATATAATGTTCGCACCGAGAAGTACGGACCGGCACGACCGGGAACTTGGAAATTGTTCGCGCCGAGCGGTCGGGACCGACACGACCGGGGACTTTGAAAATATTCGCGCC
This sequence comes from Xylocopa violacea, assembly GCA_963969225.1. Taxonomy (NCBI): domain Eukaryota; kingdom Metazoa; phylum Arthropoda; class Insecta; order Hymenoptera; family Apidae; genus Xylocopa; species Xylocopa violacea. The sequence continues at coordinate 299,952 of CAXAJV010000575.1, read as the reverse complement.
GAGCGGTCGGGACCGACACGACCGGGGACTTTGAAAATATTCCCGCTGTGAGGTCGGGACCGACACGACCGGGGACTTAGAAAATATTCGCGCCGAGCGGTCGGAACCGACACGACTGGGAATTTAGAAAATATTCGCACCGAGCGACCAGGTTGCATTAGGTTAGGTTATATTATGTTATATACATAATATTCGCACCGAGAAGTAGGAGTAGACACGCCCGGCTTTCTGTAAAATAATACCACCGAGAGGTTAGGTTGGGTTAGGTTAGGTTATATTACGTTCTACATATATAATGTTCGCACCGAGAAGTACGGACCGGCACGACCGGGAACTTGGAAATTGTTCGCGCCGAGCGGTCGGGACCGACACGACCGGGGACTTTGAAAATATTCGCGCCGAGCGGTCGGGACCGACACGACCGGGGACTTTGAAAATATTCCCGCTGTGAGGTCGGGACCGACACGACCGGGGACTTAGAAAATATTCGCGCCGAGCGGTCGGAACCGACACGACTGGGAATTTAGAAAATATTCGCACCGAGCGACCAGGTTGCATTAGGTTAGGTTATATTATGTTATATACATAATATTCGCACCGAGAAGTAGGAGTAGACACGCCCGGCTTTCTGTAAAATAATACCACCGAGAGGTTAGGTTGGGTTAGGTTAGGTTATATTACGTTCTACATATATAATGTTCGCACCGAGAAGTACGGACCGGCACGACCGGGAACTTGGAAATTGTTCGCGCCGAGCGGTCGGGACCGACACGACCGGGGACTTTGAAAATATTCGCGCCGAGCGGTCGGGACCGACACGACCGGGGACTTTGAAAATATTCCCGCTGTGAGGTCGGGACCGACACGACCGGGGACTTAGAAAATATTCGCGCCGAGCGGTCGGAACCGACACGACTGGGAATTTAGAAAATATTCGCACCGAGCGACCAGGTTGCATTAGGTTAGGTTATATTATGTTATATACATAATATTCGCACCGAGAAGTAGGAGTAGACACGCCCGACTTTCTGTAAAATAATACCACCGAGAGGTTAGGTTGGGTTAGGTTAGGTTATATTACGTTCTACATATATAATGTTCGCACCGAGAAGTACGGACCGGCACGACCGGGAACTTGGAAATTGTTCGCGCCGAGCGGTCGGGACCGACACGACCGGGGACTTTGAAAATATTCGCGCCGAGCGGTCGGGACCGACACGACCGGGGACTTTGAAAATATTCGCGCCGAGCGGTCGGGACCGACACGACCGGGGACTTTGAAAATATTCCCGCTGTGAGGTCGGGACCGACACGACCGGGGACTTAGAAAATATTCGCGCCGAGCGGTCGGAACCGACACGACTGGGAATTTAGAAAATATTCGCACCGAGCGACCAGGTTGCATTAGGTTAGGTTATATTATGTTATATACATAATATTCGCACCGAGAAGTAGGAGTAGACACGCCCGACTTTCTGTAAAATAATACCACCGAGAGGTTAGGTTGGGTTAGGTTAGGTTATATTACGTTCTACATATATAATGTTCGCACCGAGAAGTACGGACCGGCACGACCGGGAACTTGGAAATTGTTCGCGCCGAGCGGTCGGGACCGACACGACCGGGGACTTTGAAAATATTCGCGCCGAGCGGTCGGGACCGACACGACCGGGGACTTTGAAAATATTCGCGCCGAGCGGTCGGGACCGACACGACCGGGGACTTTGAAAATATTCCCGCTGTGAGGTCGGGACCGACACGACCGGGGACTTTGAAAATATTCGCGCCGAGCGGTCGGGACCGACACGACCGGGGACTTTGAAAATATTCGCGCCGAGCGGTCGGGACCGACACGACCGGGGACTTTGAAAATATTCCCGCTGTGAGGTCGGGACCGACACGACCGGGGACTTTGAAAATATTCGCGCCGAGCGGTCGGGACCGACACGACCGGGGACTTTGAAAATATTCGCGCCGAGCGGTCGGGACCGACATGACCGGGAACTTGGAAATTGTTCGCGCCGAGCGGTCGGGACCGACACGACCGGGGACTTTGAAAATATTCGCGCCGAGCGGTCGGGACCGACACGACCGGGGACTCTGAAAATATTCGCGCCGAGCGGTCGGGACCGACACGACCGGGGACTTTGAAAATATTCCCGCTGTGAGGTCGGGACCGACACGACCGGGGACTTAGAAAATATTCGCGCCGAGCGGTCGGAACCGACACGACTGGGAATTTAGAAAATATTCGCACCGAGCGACCAGGTTGCATTAGCTTAGGTTATATTATGTTATATACATAATATTCGCACCGAGAAGTAGGAGTAGACACGCCCGACTTTCTGTAAAATAATACCACCGAGAGGTTAGGTTGGGTTAGGTTAGGTTATATTACGTTCTACATATATAATGTTCGCACCGAGAAGTACGGACCGGCACGACCGGGAACTTGGAAATTGTTCGCGCCGAGCGGTCGGGACCGACACGACCGGGGACTTTGAAAATATTCGCGCCGAGCGGTCGGGACCGACACGACCGGGGACTTTGAAAATATTCGCGCCGAGCGGTCGGGACCGACACGACTGGGAATTTAGAAAATATTCGCACCGAGCGACCAGGTTGCATTAGGTTAGGTTATATTATGTTATATACATAATATTCGCACCGAGAAGTAGGAGTAGACACGCCCGGCTTTCTGTAAAATAATACCACCGAGAGGTTAGGTTGGGTTAGGTTAGGTTATATTACGTTCTACATATATAATGTTCGCACCGAGAAGTACGGACCGGCACGACCGGGAACTTGGAAATTGTTCGCGCCGAGCGGTCGGGACCGACACGACCGGGGACTTTGAAAATATTCGCGCCGAGCGGTCGGGACCGACACGACCGGGGACTTTGAAAATATTCCCGCTGTGAGGTCGGGACCGACACGACCGGGGACTTAGAAAATATTCGCGCCGAGCGGTCGGAACCGACACGACTGGGAATTTAGAAAATATTCGCACCGAGCGACCAGGTTGCATTAGGTTAGGTTATATTATGTTATATACATAATATTCGCACCGAGAAGTAGGAGTAGACACGCCCGGCTTTCTGTAAAATAATACCACCGAGAGGTTAGGTTGGGTTAGGTTAGGTTATATTACGTTCTACATATATAATGTTCGCACCGAGAAGTACGGACCGGCACGACCGGGAACTTGGAAATTGTTCGCGCCGAGCGGTCGGGACCGACACGACCGGGGACTTTGAAAATATTCGCGCCGAGCGGTCGGGACCGACACGACCGGGGACTTTGAAAATATTCGCGCCGAGCGGTCGGGACCGACACGACTGGGAATTTAGAAAATATTCGCACCGAGCGACCAGGTTGCATTAGGTTAGGTTATATTATGTTATATACATAATATTCGTACCGAGAAGTAGGAGTAGACACGCCCGGCTTTCTGTAAAATAATACCACCGAGAGGTTAGGTTGGGTTAGGTTAGGTTATATTACGTTCTACATATATAATGTTCGCACCGAGAAGTACGGACCGGCACGACCGGGAACTTGGAAATTGTTCGCGCCGAGCGGTCGGGACCGACACGACCGGGGACTTTGAAAATATTCGCGCCGAGCGGTCGGGACCGACACGACCGGGGACTTTGAAAATATTCCCGCTGTGAGGTCGGGACCGACACGACCGGGGACTTTGAAAATATTCGCGCCGAGCGGTCGGGACCGACACGACCGGGGACTTTGAAAATATTCCCGCTGTGAGGTCGGGACCGACACGACCGGGGACTTTGAAAATATTCGCGCCGAGCGGTCGGGACCGACACGACCGGGGACTTTGAAAATATTCGCGCCGAGCGGTCGGGACCGACACGACCGGGAACTTGGAAATTGTTCGCGCCGAGCGGTCGGGACCGACACGACCGGGGACTTTGAAAATATTCGCGCCGAGCGGTCGGGACCGACACGACCGGGGACTTTGAAAATATTCGCGCCGAGCGGTCGGGACCGACACGACCGGGGACTTTGAAAATATTCCCGCTGTGAGGTCGGGACCGACACGACCGGGGACTTAGAAAATATTCGCGCCGAGCGGTCGGAACCGACACGACTGGGAATTTAGAAAATATTCGCACCGAGCGACCAGGTTGCATTAGCTTAGGTTATATTATGTTATATACATAATATTCGCACCGAGAAGTAGGAGTAGACACGCCCGACTTTCTGTAAAATAATACCACCGAGAGGTTAGGTTGGGTTAGGTTAGGTTATATTACGTTCTACATATATAATGTTCGCACCGAGAAGTACGGACCGGCACGACCGGGAACTTGGAAATTGTTCGCGCCGAGCGGTCGGGACCGACACGACCGGGGACTTTGAAAATATTCGCGCCGAGCGGTCGGGACCGACACGACCGGGGACTTTGAAAATATTCCCGCTGTGAGGTCGGGACCGACACGACCGGGGACTTTGAAAATATTCCCGCTGTGAGGTCGGGACCGACACGACCGGGGACTTAGAAAATATTCGCGCCGAGCGGTCGGAACCGACACGACTGGGAATTTAGAAAATATTCGCACCGAGCGACCAGGTTGCATTAGGTTAGGTTATATTATGTTATATACATAATATTCGCACCGAGAAGTAGGAGTAGACACGCCCGGCTTTCTGTAAAATAATACCACCGAGAGGTTAGGTTGGGTTAGGTTAGGTTATATAACGTTCTACATATATAATGTTCGCACCGAGAAGTACGGACCGGCACGACCGGGAACTTGGAAATTGTTCGCGCCGAGCGGTCGGGACCGACACGACCGGGAACTTGGAAATTGTTCGCGCCGAGCGGTCGGGACCGACACGACCGGGGACTTTGAAAATATTCGCGCCGAGCGGTCGGGACCGACACGACCGGGGACTTTGAAAATATTCCCGCTGTGAGGTCGGGACCGACACGACCGGGGACTTAGAAAATATTCGCGCCGAGCGGTCGGAACCGACACGACTGGGAATTTAGAAAATATTCGCACCGAGCGACCAGGTTGCATTAGGTTAGGTTATATTATGTTATATACATAATATTCGCACCGAGAAGTAGGAGTAGACACGCCCGACTGTCTGTAAAATAATACCACCGAGAGGTTAGGTTGGGTTAGGTTAGGTTATATTACGTTCTACATATATAATGTTCGCACCGAGAAGTACGGACCGGCACGACCGGGAACTTGGAAATTGTTCGCGCCGAGCGGTCGGGACCGACACGAGCGGGGACTTTGAAAATATTCGCGCCGAGCGGTCGGGACCGACACGACCGGGGACTTTGAAAATATTCGCGCCGAGCGGTCGGGACCGACACGACTGGGAATTTAGAAAATATTCGCACCGAGCGACCAGGTTGCATTAGGTTAGGTTATATTATGTTATATACATAATATTCGCACCGAGAAGTAGGAGTAGACACGCCCGGCTTTCTGTAAAATAATACCACCGAGAGGTTAGGTTGGGTTAGGTTAGGTTATATTACGTTCTACATATATAATGTTCGCACCGAGAAGTACGGACCGGCACGACCGGGAACTTGGAAATTGTTCGCGCCGAGCGGTCGGGACCGACACGACCGGGGACTTTGAAAATATTCGCGCCGAGCGGTCGGGACCGACACGACCGGGGACTTTGAAAATATTCCCGCTGTGAGGTCGGGACCGACACGACCGGGGACTTTGAAAATATTCGCGCCGAGCGGTCGGGACCGACACGACCGGGGACTTTGAAAATATTCCCGCTGTGAGGTCGGGACCGACACGACCGGGGACTTTGAAAATATTCGCGCCGAGCGGTCGGGACCGACACGACCGGGGACTTTGAAAATATTCGCGCCGAGCGGTCGGGACCGACACGACCGGGGACTTTGAAAATATTCGCGCCGAGCGGTCGGGACCGACACGACCGGGGACTTTGAAAATATTCCCGCTGTGAGGTCGGGACCGACACGACCGGGGACTTAGAAAATATTCGCGCCGAGCGGTCGGAACCGACACGACTGGGAATTTAGAAAATATTCGCACCGAGCGACCAGGTTGCATTAGCTTAGGTTATATTATGTTATATACATAATATTCGCACCGAGAAGTAGGAGTAGACACGCCCGACTTTCTGTAAAATAATACCACCGAGAGGTTAGGTTGGGTTAGGTTAGGTTATATTACGTTCTACATATATAATGTTCGCACCGAGAAGTACGGACCGGCACGACCGGGAACTTGGAAATTGTTCGCGCCGAGCGGTCGGGACCGACACGACCGGGGACTTTGAAAATATTCGCGCCGAGCGGTCGGGACCGACACGACCGGGGACTTTGAAAATATTCGCGCCGAGCGGTCGGGACCGACACGACCGGGGACTTTGAAAATATTCCCGCTGTGAGGTCGGGACCGACACGACCGGGGACTTAGAAAATATTCGCGCCGAGCGGTCGGAACCGACACGACTGGGAATTTAGAAAATATTCGCACCGAGCGACCAGGTTGCATTAGGTTAGGTTATATTATGTTATATACATAATATTCGCACCGAGAAGTAGGAGTAGACACGCCCGGCTTTCTGTAAAATAATACCACCGAGAGGTTAGGTTGGGTTAGGTTAGGTTATATTACGTTCTACATATATAATGTTCGCACCGAGAAGTACGGACCGGCACGACCGGGAACTTGGAAATTGTTCGCGCCGAGCGGTCGGGACCGACACGACCGGGAACTTGGAAATTGTTCGCGCCGAGCGGTCGGGACCGACACGACCGGGGACTTTGAAAATATTCGCGCCGAGCGGTCGGGACCGACACGACCGGGGACTTTGAAAATATTCCCGCTGTGAGGTCGGGACCGACACGACCGGGGACTTAGAAAATATTCGCGCCGAGCGGTCGGAACCGACACGACTGGGAATTTAGAAAATATTCGCACCGAGCGACCAGGTTGCATTAGCTTAGGTTATATTATGTTATATACATAATATTCGCACCGAGAAGTAGGAGTAGACACGCCCGACTTTCTGTAAAATAATACCACCGAGAGGTTAGGTTGGGTTAGGTTAGGTTATATTACGTTCTACATATATAATGTTCGCACCGAGAAGTACGGACCGGCACGACCGGGAACTTGGAAATTGTTCGCGCCGAGCGGTCGGGACCGACACGACCGGGGACTTTGAAAATATTCGCGCCGAGCGGTCGGGACCGACACGACCGGGGACTTTGAAAATATTCCCGCTGTGAGGTCGGGACCGACACGACCGGGGACTTTGAAAATATTCCCGCTGTGAGGTCGGGACCGACACGACCGGGGACTTAGAAAATATTCGCGCCGAGCGGTCGGAACCGACACGACTGGGAATTTAGAAAATATTCGCACCGAGCGACCAGGTTGCATTAGGTTAGGTTATATTATGTTATATACATAATATTCGCACCGAGAAGTAGGAGTAGACACGCCCGGCTTTCTGTAAAATAATACCACCGAGAGGTTAGGTTGGGTTAGGTTAGGTTATATAACGTTCTACATATATAATGTTCGCACCGAGAAGTACGGACCGGCACGACCGGGAACTTGGAAATTGTTCGCGCCGAGCGGTCGGGACCGACACGACCGGGAACTTGGAAATTGTTCGCGCCGAGCGGTCGGGACCGACACGACCGGGGACTTTGAAAATATTCGCGCCGAGCGGTCGGGACCGACACGACCGGGGACTTTGAAAATATTCCCGCTGTGAGGTCGGGACCGACACGACCGGGGACTTAGAAAATATTCGCGCCGAGCGGTCGGAACCGACACGACTGGGAATTTAGAAAATATTCGCACCGAGCGACCAGGTTGCATTAGGTTAGGTTATATTATGTTATATACATAATATTCGCACCGAGAAGTAGGAGTAGACACGCCCGACTGTCTGTAAAATAATACCACCGAGAGGTTAGGTTGGGTTAGGTTAGGTTATATTACGTTCTACATATATAATGTTCGCACCGAGAAGTACGGACCGGCACGACCGGGAACTTGGAAATTGTTCGCGCCGAGCGGTCGGGACCGACACGAGCGGGGACTTTGAAAATATTCGCGCCGAGCGGTCGGGACCGACACGACCGGGGACTTTGAAAATATTCGCGCCGAGCGGTCGGGACCGACACGACTGGGAATTTAGAAAATATTCGCACCGAGCGACCAGGTTGCATTAGGTTAGGTTATATTATGTTATATACATAATATTCGCACCGAGAAGTAGGAGTAGACACGCCCGGCTTTCTGTAAAATAATACCACCGAGAGGTTAGGTTGGGTTAGGTTAGGTTATATTACGTTCTACATATATAATGTTCGCACCGAGAAGTACGGACCGGCACGACCGGGAACTTGGAAATTGTTCGCGCCGAGCGGTCGGGACCGACACGACCGGGGACTTTGAAAATATTCGCGCCGAGCGGTCGGGACCGACACGACCGGGGACTTTGAAAATATTCCCGCTGTGAGGTCGGGACCGACACGACCGGGGACTTTGAAAATATTCGCGCCGAGCGGTCGGGACCGACACGACCGGGGACTTTGAAAATATTCCCGCTGTGAGGTCGGGACCGACACGACCGGGGACTTTGAAAATATTCGCGCCGAGCGGTCGGGACCGACACGACCGGGGACTTTGAAAATATTCGCGCCGAGCGGTCGGGACCGACACGACCGGGGACTTTGAAAATATTCGCGCCGAGCGGTCGGGACCGACACGACCGGGGACTTTGAAAATATTCCCGCTGTGAGGTCGGGACCGACACGACCGGGGACTTAGAAAATATTCGCGCCGAGCGGTCGGAACCGACACGACTGGGAATTTAGAAAATATTCGCACCGAGCGACCAGGTTGCATTAGCTTAGGTTATATTATGTTATATACATAATATTCGCACCGAGAAGTAGGAGTAGACACGCCCGACTTTCTGTAAAATAATACCACCGAGAGGTTAGGTTGGGTTAGGTTAGGTTATATTACGTTCTACATATATAATGTTCGCACCGAGAAGTACGGACCGGCACGACCGGGAACTTGGAAATTGTTCGCGCCGAGCGGTCGGGACCGACACGACCGGGGACTTTGAAAATATTCGCGCCGAGCGGTCGGGACCGACACGACCGGGGACTTTGAAAATATTCGCGCCGAGCGGTCGGGACCGACACGACCGGGGACTTTGAAAATATTCCCGCTGTGAGGTCGGGACCGACACGACCGGGGACTTAGAAAATATTCGCGCCGAGCGGTCGGAACCGACACGACTGGGAATTTAGAAAATATTCGCACCGAGCGACCAGGTTGCATTAGGTTAGGTTATATTATGTTATATACATAATATTCGCACCGAGAAGTAGGAGTAGACACGCCCGGCTTTCTGTAAAATAATACCACCGAGAGGTTAGGTTGGGTTAGGTTAGGTTATATTACGTTCTACATATATAATGTTCGCACCGAGAAGTACGGACCGGCACGACCGGGAACTTGGAAATTGTTCGCGCCGAGCGGTCGGGACCGACACGACCGGGAACTTGGAAATTGTTCGCGCCGAGCGGTCGGGACCGACACGACCGGGGACTTTGAAAATATTCGCGCCGAGCGGTCGGGACCGACACGACCGGGGACTTTGAAAATATTCCCGCTGTGAGGTCGGGACCGACACGACCGGGGACTTAGAAAATATTCGCGCCGAGCGGTCGGAACCGACACGACTGGGAATTTAGAAAATATTCGCACCGAGCGACCAGGTTGCATTAGCTTAGGTTATATTATGTTATATACATAATATTCGCACCGAGAAGTAGGAGTAGACACGCCCGACTTTCTGTAAAATAATACCACCGAGAGGTTAGGTTGGGTTAGGTTAGGTTATATTACGTTCTACATATATAATGTTCGCACCGAGAAGTACGGACCGGCACGACCGGGAACTTGGAAATTGTTCGCGCCGAGCGGTCGGGACCGACACGACCGGGGACTTTGAAAATATTCGCGCCGAGCGGTCGGGACCGACACGACCGGGGACTTTGAAAATATTCCCGCTGTGAGGTCGGGACCGACACGACCGGGGACTTTGAAAATATTCCCGCTGTGAGGTCGGGACCGACACGACCGGGGACTTAGAAAATATTCGCGCCGAGCGGTCGGAACCGACACGACTGGGAATTTAGAAAATATTCGCACCGAGCGACCAGGTTGCATTAGGTTAGGTTATATTATGTTATATACATAATATTCGCACCGAGAAGTAGGAGTAGACACGCCCGGCTTTCTGTAAAATAATACCACCGAGAGGTTAGGTTGGGTTAGGTTAGGTTATATTACGTTCTACATATATAATGTTCGCACCGAGAAGTACGGACCGGCACGACCGGGAACTTGGAAATTGTTCGCGCCGAGCGGTCGGGACCGACACGACCGGGAACTTGGAAATTGTTCGCGCCGAGCGGTCGGGACCGACACGACCGGGGACTTTGAAAATATTCGCGCCGAGCGGTCGGGACCGACACGACCGGGGACTTTGAAAATATTCGCGCCGAGCGGTCGGGACCGACACGACTGGGAATTTAGAAAATATTCGCACCGAGCGACCAGGTTGCATTAGGTTAGGTTATATTATGTTATATACATAATATTCGCACCGAGAAGTAGGAGTAGACACGCCCGGCTTTCTGTAAAATAATACCACCGAGAGGTTAGGTTGGGTTAGGTTAGGTTATATTACGTTCTACATATATAATGTTCGCACCGAGAAGTACGGACCGGCACGACCGGGAACTTGGAAATTGTTCGCGCCGAGCGGTCGGGACCGACACGACCGGGGACTTTGAAAATATTCGCGCCGAGCGGTCGGGACCGACACGACCGGGGACTTTGAAAATATTCCCGCTGTGAGGTCGGGACCGACACGACCGGGGACTTTGAAAATATTCCCGCTGTGAGGTCGGGACCGACACGACCGGGGACTTAGAAAATATTCGCGCCGAGCGGTCGGAACCGACACGACTGGGAATTTAGAAAATATTCGCACCGAGCGACCAGGTTGCATTAGGTTAGGTTATATTATGTTATATACATAATATTCGCACCGAGAAGTAGGAGTAGACACGCCCGGCTTTCTGTAAAATAATACCACCGAGAGGTTAGGTTGGGTTAGGTTAGGTTATATTACGTTCTACATATATAATGTTCGCACCGAGAAGTACGGACCGGCACGACCGGGAACTTGGAAATTGTTCGCGCCGAGCGGTCGGGACCGACACGACCGGGAACTTGGAAATTGTTCGCGCCGAGCGGTCGGGACCGACACGACCGGGGACTTTGAAAATATTCGCGCCGAGCGGTCGGGACCGACACGACCGGGGACTTTGAAAATATTCCCGCTGTGAGGTCGGGACCGACACGACCGGGGACTTAGAAAATATTCGCGCCGAGCGGTCGGAACCGACACGACTGGGAATTTAGAAAATATTCGCACCGAGCGACCAGGTTGCATTAGGTTAGGTTATATTATGTTATATACATAATATTCGCACCGAGAAGTAGGAGTAGACACGCCCGACTGTCTGTAAAATAATACCACCGAGAGGTTAGGTTGGGTTAGGTTAGGTTATATTACGTTCTACATATATAATGTTCGCACCGAGAAGTACGGACCGGCACGACCGGGAACTTGGAAATTGTTCGCGCCGAGCGGTCGGGACCGACACGACCGGGGACTTTGAAAATATTCGCGCCGAGCGGTCGGGACCGACACGACCGGGGACTTTGAAAATATTCGCGCCGAGCGGTCGGGACCGACACGACTGGGAATTTAGAAAATATTCGCACCGAGCGACCAGGTTGCATTAGGTTAGGTTATATTATGTTATATACATAATATTCGCACCGAGAAGTAGGAGTAGACACGCCCGGCTTTCTGTAAAATAATACCACCGAGAGGTTAGGTTGGGTTAGGTTAGGTTATATTACGTTCTACATATATAATGTTCGCACCGAGAAGTACGGACCGGCACGACCGGGAACTTGGAAATTGTTCGCGCCGAGCGGTCGGGACCGACACGACCGGGAACTTGGAAATTGTTCGCGCCGAGCGGTCGGGACCGACACGACCGGGGACTTTGAAAATATTCGCGCCGAGCGGTCGGGACCGACACGACCGGGGACTTTGAAAATATTCCCGCTGTGAGGTCGGGACCGACACGACCGGGGACTTAGAAAATATTCGCGCCGAGCGGTCGGAACCGACACGACTGGGAATTTAGAAAATATTCGCACCGAGCGACCAGGTTGCATTAGGTTAGGTTATATTATGTTATATACATAATATTCGCACCGAGAAGTAGGAGTAGACACGCCCGACTGTCTGTAAAATAATACCACCGAGAGGTTAGGTTGGGTTAGGTTAGGTTATATTACGTTCTACATATATAATGTTCGCACCGAGAAGTACGGACCGGCACGACCGGGAACTTGGAAATTGTTCGCGCCGAGCGGTCGGGACCGACACGACCGGGGACTTTGAAAATATTCGCGCCGAGCGGTCGGGACCGACACGACCGGGGACTTTGAAAATATTCGCGCCGAGCGGTCGGGACCGACACGACTGGGAATTTAGAAAATATTCGCACCGAGCGACCAGGTTGCATTAGGTTAGGTTATATTATGTTATATACATAATATTCGCACCGAGAAGTAGGAGTAGACACGCCCGGCTTTCTGTAAAATAATACCACCGAGAGGTTAGGTTGGGTTAGGTTAGGTTATATTACGTTCTACATATATAATGTTCGCACCGAGAAGTACGGACCGGCACGACCGGGAACTTGGAAATTGTTCGCGCCGAGCGGTCGGGACCGACACGACCGGGGACTTTGAAAATATTCGCGCCGAGCGGTCGGGACCGACACGACCGGGGACTTTGAAAATATTCCCGCTGTGAGGTCGGGACCGACACGACCGGGGACTTTGAAAATATTCGCGCCGAGCGGTCGGGACCGACACGACCGGGGACTTTGAAAATATTCCCGCTGTGAGGTCGGGACCGACACGACCGGGGACTTTGAAAATATTCGCGCCGAGCGGTCGGGACCGACACGACCGGGGACTTTGAAAATATTCGCGCCGAGCGGTCGGGACCGACACGACCGGGGACTTTGAAAATATTCGCGCCGAGCGGTCGGGACCGACACGACCGGGGACTTTGAAAATATTCCCGCTGTGAGGTCGGGACCGACACGACCGGGGACTTAGAAAATATTCGCGCCGAGCGGTCGGAACCGACACGACTGGGAATTTAGAAAATATTCGCACCGAGCGACCAGGTTGCATTAGCTTAGGTTATATTATGTTATATACATAATATTCGCACCGAGAAGTAGGAGTAGACACGCCCGACTTTCTGTAAAATAATACCACCGAGAGGTTAGGTTGGGTTAGGTTAGGTTATATTACGTTCTACATATATAATGTTCGCACCGAGAAGTACGGACCGGCACGACCGGGAACTTGGAAATTGTTCGCGCCGAGCGGTCGGGACCGACACGACCGGGGACTTTGAAAATATTCGCGCCGAGCGGTCGGGACCGACACGACCGGGGACTTTGAAAATATTCGCGCCGAGCGGTCGGGACCGACACGACCGGGGACTTTGAAAATATTCCCGCTGTGAGGTCGGGACCGACACGACCGGGGACTTAGAAAATATTCGCGCCGAGCGGTCGGAACCGACACGACTGGGAATTTAGAAAATATTCGCACCGAGCGACCAGGTTGCATTAGGTTAGGTTATATTATGTTATATACATAATATTCGCACCGAGAAGTAGGAGTAGACACGCCCGGCTTTCTGTAAAATAATACCACCGAGAGGTTAGGTTGGGTTAGGTTAGGTTATATTACGTTCTACATATATAATGTTCGCACCGAGAAGTACGGACCGGCACGACCGGGAACTTGGAAATTGTTCGCGCCGAGCGGTCGGGACCGACACGACCGGGAACTTGGAAATTGTTCGCGCCGAGCGGTCGGGACCGACACGACCGGGGACTTTGAAAATATTCGCGCCGAGCGGTCGGGACCGACACGACCGGGGACTTTGAAAATATTCCCGCTGTGAGGTCGGGACCGACACGACCGGGGACTTAGAAAATATTCGCGCCGAGCGGTCGGAACCGACACGACTGGGAATTTAGAAAATATTCGCACCGAGCGACCAGGTTGCATTAGGTTAGGTTATATTATGTTATATACATAATATTCGCACCGAGAAGTAGGAGTAGACACGCCCGACTGTCTGTAAAACAATACCACCGAGAGGTTAGGTTGGGTTAGGTTAGGTTATATTACGTTCTACATATATAATGTTCGCACCGAGAAGTACGGACCGGCACGACCGGGAACTTGGAAATTGTTCGCGCCGAGCGGTCGGGACCGACACGACCGGGAACTTGGAAATTGTTCGCGCCGAGCGGTCGGGACCGACACGACCGGGGACTTTGAAAATATTCGCGCCGAGCGGTCGGGACCGACACGACCGGGGACTTTGAAAATATTCCCGCTGTGAGGTCGGGACCGACACGACCGGGGACTTAGAAAATATTCGCGCCGAGCGGTCGGAACCGACACGACTGGGAATTTAGAAAATATTCGCACCGAGCGACCAGGTTGCATTAGGTTAGGTTATATTATGTTATATACATAATATTCGCACCGAGAAGTAGGAGTAGACACGCCCGGCTTTCTGTAAAATAATACCACCGAGAGGTTAGGTTGGGTTAGGTTAGGTTATATTACGTTCTACATATATAATGTTCGCACCGAGAAGTACGGACCGGCACGACCGGGAACTTGGAAATTGTTCGCGCCGAGCGGTCGGGACCGACACGACCGGGAACTTGGAAATTGTTCGCGCCGAGCGGTCGGGACCGACACGACCGGGGACTTTGAAAATATTCGCGCCGAGCGGTCGGGACCGACACGACCGGGGACTTTGAAAATATTCCCGCTGTGAGGTCGGGACCGACACGACCGGGGACTTAGAAAATATTCGCGCCGAGCGGTCGGAACCGACACGACTGGGAATTTAGAAAATATTCGCACCGAGCGACCAGGTTGCATTAGCTTAGGTTATATTATGTTATATACATAATATTCGCACCGAGAAGTAGGAGTAGACACGCCCGGCTTTCTGTAAAATAATACCACCGAGAGGTTAGGTTGGGTTAGGTTAGGTTATATTACGTTCTACATATATAATGTTCGCACCGAGAAGTACGGACCGGCACGACCGGGAACTTGGAAATTGTTCGCGCCGAGCGGTCGGGACCGACACGACCGGGGACTTTGAAAATATTCGCGCCGAGCGGTCGGGACCGACACGACCGGGGACTTTGAAAATATTCGCGCCGAGCGGTCGGGACCGACACGACCGGGGACTTTGAAAATATTCCCGCTGTGAGGTCGGGACCGACACGACCGGGGACTTAGAAAATATTCGCGCCGAGCGGTCGGAACCGACACGACTGGGAATTTAGAAAATATTCGCACCGAGCGATCAGGTTGCATTAGGTTAGGTTATATTATGTTATATACATAATATTCGCACCGAGAAGTAGGAGTAGACACGCCCGGCTTTCTGTAAAATAATACCACCGAGAGGTTAGGTTGGGTTAGGTTAGGTTATATTACGTTCTACATATATAATGTTCGCACCGAGAAGTACGGACCGGCACGACCGGGAACTTGGAAATTGTTCGCGCCGAGCGGTCGGGACCGACACGACCGGGAACTTGGAAATTGTTCGCGCCGAGCGGTCGGGACCGACACGACCGGGGACTTTGAAAATATTCGCGCCGAGCGGTCGGGACCGACACGACCGGGGACTTTGAAAATATTCCCGCTGTGAGGTCGGGACCGACACGACCGGGGACTTAGAAAATATTCGCGCCGAGCGGTCGGAACCGACACGACTGGGAATTTAGAAAATATTCGCACCGAGCGACCAGGTTGCATTAGGTTAGGTTATATTATGTTATATACATAATATTCGCACCGAGAAGTAGGAGTAGACACGCCCGACTGTCTGTAAAACAATACCACCGAGAGGTTAGGTTGGGTTAGGTTAGGTTATATTACGTTCTACATATATAATGTTCGCACCGAGAAGTACGGACCGGCACGACCGGGAACTTGGAAATTGTTCGCGCCGAGCGGTCGGGACCGACACGACCGGGGACTTTGAAAATATTCGCGCCGAGCGGTCGGGACCGACACGACCGGGGACTTTGAAAATATTCCCGCTGTGAGGTCGGGACCGACACGACCGGGGACTTAGAAAATATTCGCGCCGAGCGGTCGGAACCGACACGACTGGGAATTTAGAAAATATTCGCACCGAGCGACCAGGTTGCATTAGGTTAGGTTATATTATGTTATATACATAATATTCGCACCGAGAAGTAGGAGTAGACACGCCCGGCTTTCTGTAAAATAATACCACCGAGAGGTTAGGTTGGGTTAGGTTAGGTTATATTACGTTCTACATATATAATGTTCGCACCGAGAAGTACGGACCGGCACGACCGGGAACTTGGAAATTGTTCGCGCCGAGCGGTCGGGACCGACACGACCGGGAACTTGGAAATTGTTCGCGCCGAGCGGTCGGGACCGACACGACCGGGGACTTTGAAAATATTCGCGCCGAGCGGTCGGGACCGACACGACCGGGGACTTTGAAAATATTCCCGCTGTGAGGTCGGGACCGACACGACCGGGGACTTAGAAAATATTCGCGCCGAGCGGTCGGAACCGACACGACTGGGAATTTAGAAAATATTCGCACCGAGCGACCAGGTTGCATTAGCTTAGGTTATATTATGTTATATACATAATATTCGCACCGAGAAGTAGGAGTAGACACGCCCGGCTTTCTGTAAAATAATACCACCGAGAGGTTAGGTTGGGTTAGGTTAGGTTATATTACGTTCTACATATATAATGTTCGCACCGAGAAGTACGGACCGGCACGACCGGGAACTTGGAAATTGTTCGCGCCGAGCGGTCGGGACCGACACGACCGGGGACTTTGAAAATATTCGCGCCGAGCGGTCGGGACCGACACGACCGGGGACTTTGAAAATATTCGCGCCGAGCGGTCGGGACCGACACGACCGGGGACTTTGAAAATATTCCCGCTGTGAGGTCGGGACCGACACGACCGGGGACTTAGAAAATATTCGCGCCGAGCGGTCGGAACCGACACGACTGGGAATTTAGAAAATATTCGCACCGAGCGATCAGGTTGCATTAGGTTAGGTTATATTATGTTATATACATAATATTCGCACCGAGAAGTAGGAGTAGACACGCCCGGCTTTCTGTAAAATAATACCACCGAGAGGTTAGGTTGGGTTAGGTTAGGTTATATTACGTTCTACATATATAATGTTCGCACCGAGAAGTACGGACCGGCACGACCGGGAACTTGGAAATTGTTCGCGCCGAGCGGTCGGGACCGACACGACCGGGAACTTGGAAATTGTTCGCGCCGAGCGGTCGGGACCGACACGACCGGGGACTTTGAAAATATTCGCGCCGAGCGGTCGGGACCGACACGACCGGGGACTTTGAAAATATTCCCGCTGTGAGGTCGGGACCGACACGACCGGGGACTTAGAAAATATTCGCGCCGAGCGGTCGGAACCGACACGACTGGGAATTTAGAAAATATTCGCACCGAGCGACCAGGTTGCATTAGGTTAGGTTATATTATGTTATATACATAATATTCGCACCGAGAAGTAGGAGTAGACACGCCCGACTGTCTGTAAAACAATACCACCGAGAGGTTAGGTTGGGTTAGGTTAGGTTATATTACGTTCTACATATATAATGTTCGCACCGAGAAGTACGGACCGGCACGACCGGGAACTTGGAAATTGTTCGCGCCGAGCGGTCGGGACCGACACGACCGGGGACTTTGAAAATATTCGCGCCGAGCGGTCGGGACCGACACGACCGGGGACTTTGAAAATATTCCCGCTGTGAGGTCGGGACCGACACGACCGGGGACTTAGAAAATATTCGCGCCGAGCGGTCGGAACCGACACGACTGGGAATTTAGAAAATATTCGCACCGAGCGACCAGGTTGCATTAGGTTAGGTTATATTATGTTATATACATAATATTCGCACCGAGAAGTAGGAGTAGACACGCCCGGCTTTCTGTAAAATAATACCACCGAGAGGTTAGGTTGGGTTAGGTTAGGTTATATTACGTTCTACATATATAATGTTCGCACCGAGAAGTACGGACCGGCACGACCGGGAACTTGGAAATTGTTCGCGCCGAGCGGTCGGGACCGACACGACCGGGAACTTGGAAATTGTTCGCGCCGAGCGGTCGGGACCGACACGACCGGGGACTTTGAAAATATTCGCGCCGAGCGGTCGGGACCGACACGACCGGGGACTTTGAAAATATTCCCGCTGTGAGGTCGGGACCGACACGACCGGGGACTTAGAAAATATTCGCGCCGAGCGGTCGGAACCGACACGACTGGGAATTTAGAAAATATTCGCACCGAGCGACCAGGTTGCATTAGCTTAGGTTATATTATGTTATATACATAATATTCGCACCGAGAAGTAGGAGTAGACACGCCCGGCTTTCTGTAAAATAATACCACCGAGAGGTTAGGTTGGGTTAGGTTAGGTTATATTACGTTCTACATATATAATGTTCGCACCGAGAAGTACGGACCGGCACGACCGGGAACTTGGAAATTGTTCGCGCCGAGCGGTCGGGACCGACACGACCGGGGACTTTGAAAATATTCGCGCCGAGCGGTCGGGACCGACACGACCGGGGACTTTGAAAATATTCGCGCCGAGCGGTCGGGACCGACACGACCGGGGACTTTGAAAATATTCCCGCTGTGAGGTCGGGACCGACACGACCGGGGACTTAGAAAATATTCGCGCCGAGCGGTCGGAACCGACACGACTGGGAATTTAGAAAATATTCGCACCGAGCGACCAGGTTGCATTAGGTTAGGTTATATTATGTTATATACATAATATTCGCACCGAGAAGTAGGAGTAGACACGCCCGGCTTTCTGTAAAATAATACCACCGAGAGGTTAGGTTGGGTTAGGTTAGGTTATATTACGTTCTACATATATAATGTTCGCACCGAGAAGTACGGACCGGCACGACCGGGAACTTGGAAATTGTTCGCGCCGAGCGGTCGGGACCGACACGACCGGGAACTTGGAAATTGTTCGCGCCGAGCGGTCGGGACCGACACGACCGGGGACTTTGAAAATATTCGCGCCGAGCGGTCGGGACCGACACGACCGGGGACTTTGAAAATATTCCCGCTGTGAGGTCGGGACCGACACGACCGGGGACTTAGAAAATATTCGCGCCGAGCGGTCGGAACCGACACGACTGGGAATTTAGAAAATATTCGCACCGAGCGACCAGGTTGCATTAGGTTAGGTTATATTATGTTATATACATAATATTCGCACCGAGAAGTAGGAGTAGACACGCCCGACTGTCTGTAAAACAATACCACCGAGAGGTTAGGTTGGGTTAGGTTAGGTTATATTACGTTCTACATATATAATGTTCGCACCGAGAAGTACGGACCGGCACGACCGGGAACTTGGAAATTGTTCGCGCCGAGCGGTCGGGACCGACACGACCGGGAACTTGGAAATTGTTCGCGCCGAGCGGTCGGGACCGACACGACCGGGGACTTTGAAAATATTCGCGCCGAGCGGTCGGGACCGACACGACCGGGGACTTTGAAAATATTCCCGCTGTGAGGTCGGGACCGACACGACCGGGGACTTAGAAAATATTCGCGCCGAGCGGTCGGAACCGACACGACTGGGAATTTAGAAAATATTCGCACCGAGCGACCAGGTTGCATTAGGTTAGGTTATATTATGTTATATACATAATATTCGCACCGAGAAGTAGGAGTAGACACGCCCGGCTTTCTGTAAAATAATACCACCGAGAGGTTAGGTTGGGTTAGGTTAGGTTATATTACGTTCTACATATATAATGTTCGCACCGAGAAGTACGGACCGGCACGACCGGGAACTTGGAAATTGTTCGCGCCGAGCGGTCGGGACCGACACGACCGGGGACTTTGAAAATATTCGCGCCGAGCGGTCGGGACCGACACGACCGGGGACTTTGAAAATATTCGCGCCGAGCGGTCGGGACCGACACGACCGGGGACTTTGAAAATATTCCCGCTGTGAGGTCGGGACCGACACGACCGGGGACTTAGAAAATATTCGCGCCGAGCGGTCGGAACCGACACGACTGGGAATTTAGAAAATATTCGCACCGAGCGACCAGGTTGCATTAGGTTAGGTTATATTATGTTATATACATAATATTCGCACCGAGAAGTAGGAGTAGACACGCCCGGCTTTCTGTAAAATAATACCACCGAGAGGTTAGGTTGGGTTAGGTTAGGTTATATTACGTTCTACATATATAATGTTCGCACCGAGAAGTACGGACCGGCACGACCGGGAACTTGGAAATTGTTCGCGCCGAGCGGTCGGGACCGACACGACCGGGAACTTGGAAATTGTTCGCGCCGAGCGGTCGGGACCGACACGACCGGGGACTTTGAAAATATTCGCGCCGAGCGGTCGGGACCGACACGACCGGGGACTTTGAAAATATTCCCGCTGTGAGGTCGGGACCGACACGACCGGGGACTTAGAAAATATTCGCGCCGAGCGGTCGGAACCGACACGACTGGGAATTTAGAAAATATTCGCACCGAGCGACCAGGTTGCATTAGGTTAGGTTATATTATGTTATATACATAATATTCGCACCGAGAAGTAGGAGTAGACACGCCCGACTGTCTGTAAAACAATACCACCGAGAGGTTAGGTTGGGTTAGGTTAGGTTATATTACGTTCTACATATATAATGTTCGCACCGAGAAGTACGGACCGGCACGACCGGGAACTTGGAAATTGTTCGCGCCGAGCGGTCGGGACCGACACGACCGGGAACTTGGAAATTGTTCGCGCCGAGCGGTCGGGACCGACACGACCGGGGACTTTGAAAATATTCGCGCCGAGCGGTCGGGACCGACACGACCGGGGACTTTGAAAATATTCCCGCTGTGAGGTCGGGACCGACACGACCGGGGACTTAGAAAATATTCGCGCCGAGCGGTCGGAACCGACACGACTGGGAATTTAGAAAATATTCGCACCGAGCGACCAGGTTGCATTAGGTTAGGTTATATTATGTTATATACATAATATTCGCACCGAGAAGTAGGAGTAGACACGCCCGGCTTTCTGTAAAATAATACCACCGAGAGGTTAGGTTGGGTTAGGTTAGGTTATATTACGTTCTACATATATAATGTTCGCACCGAGAAGTACGGACCGGCACGACCGGGAACTTGGAAATTGTTCGCGCCGAGCGGTCGGGACCGACACGACCGGGAACTTGGAAATTGTTCGCGCCGAGCGGTCGGGACCGACACGACCGGGGACTTTGAAAATATTCGCGCCGAGCGGTCGGGACCGACACGACCGGGGACTTTGAAAATATTCCCGCTGTGAGGTCGGGACCGACACGACCGGGGACTTAGAAAATATTCGCGCCGAGCGGTCGGAACCGACACGACTGGGAATTTAGAAAATATTCGCACCGAGCGACCAGGTTGCATTAGCTTAGGTTATATTATGTTATATACATAATATTCGCACCGAGAAGTAGGAGTAGACACGCCCGGCTTTCTGTAAAATAATACCACCGAGAGGTTAGGTTGGGTTAGGTTAGGTTATATTACGTTCTACATATATAATGTTCGCACCGAGAAGTACGGACCGGCACGACCGGGAACTTGGAAATTGTTCGCGCCGAGCGGTCGGGACCGACACGACCGGGGACTTTGAAAATATTCGCGCCGAGCGGTCGGGACCGACACGACCGGGGACTTTGAAAATATTCGCGCCGAGCGGTCGGGACCGACACGACCGGGGACTTTGAAAATATTCCCGCTGTGAGGTCGGGACCGACACGACCGGGGACTTGGAAAATATTCGCGCCGAGCGGTCGGAACCGACACGACTGGGAATTTAGAAAATATTCGCACCGAGCGACCAGGTTGCATTAGCTTAGGTTATATTATGTTATATACATAATATTCGCACCGAGAAGTAGGAGTAGACACGCCCGGCTTTCTGTAAAATAATACCACCGAGAGGTTAGGTTGGGTTAGGTTAGGTTATATTACGTTCTACATATATAATGTTCGCACCGAGAAGTACGGACCGGCACGACCGGGAACTTGGAAATTGTTCGCGCCGAGCGGTCGGGACCGACACGACCGGGGACTTTGAAAATATAAGCGCCGAGCGGTCGGGACCGACACGACCGGGGACTTTGAAAATATTCGCGCCGAGCGGTCGGGACCGACACGACCGGGGACTTTGAAAATATTCCCGCTGTGAGGTCGGGACCGACACGACCGGGGACTTAGAAAATATTCGCGCCGAGCGGTCGGAACCGACACGACTGGGAATTTAGAAAATATTCGCACCGAGCGACCAGGTTGCATTAGGTTAGGTTATATTATGTTATATACATAATATTCGCACCGAGAAGTAGGAGTAGACACGCCCGGCTTTCTGTAAAATAATACCACCGGGAGGTTAGGTTGGGTTAGGTTAGGTTATATTACGTTCTACATATATAATGTTCGCACCGAGAAGTACGGACCGGCACGACCGGGAACTTGGAAATTGTTCGCGCCGAGCGGTCGGGACCGACACGACCGGGAACTTGGAAATTGTTCGCGCCGAGCGGTCGGGACCGACACGACCGGGGACTTTGAAAATATTCGCGCCGAGCGGTCGGGACCGACACGACCGGGGACTTTGAAAATATTCCCGCTGTGAGGTCGGGACCGACACGACCGGGGACTTAGAAAATATTCGCGCCGAGCGGTCGGAACCGACACGACTGGGAATTTAGAAAATATTCGCACCGAGCGACCAGGTTGCATTAGGTTAGGTTATATTATGTTATATACATAATATTCGCACCGAGAAGTAGGAGTAGACACGCCCGGCTTTCTGTAAAATAATACCACCGAGAGGTTAGGTTGGGTTAGGTTAGGTTATATTACGTTCTACATATATAATGTTCGCACCGAGAAGTACGGACCGGCACGACCGGGAACTTGGAAATTGTTCGCGCCGAGCGGTCGGGACCGACACGACCGGGGACTTTGAAAATATTCGCGCCGAGCGGTCGGGACCGACACGACCGGGGACTTTGAAAATATTCGCGCCGAGCGGTCGGGACCGACACGACCGGGGACTTTGAAAATATTCCCGCTGTGAGGTCGGGACCGACACGACCGGGGACTTAGAAAATATTCGCGCCGAGCGGTCGGAACCGACACGACTGGGAATTTAGAAAATATTCGCACCGAGCGACCAGGTTGCATTAGGTTAGGTTATATTATGTTATATACATAATATTCGCACCGAGAAGTAGGAGTAGACACGCCCGGCTTTCTGTAAAATAATACCACCGAGAGGTTAGGTTGGGTTAGGTTAGGTTATATTACGTTCTACATATATAATGTTCGCACCGAGAAGTACGGACCGGCACGACCGGGAACTTGGAAATTGTTCGCGCCGAGCGGTCGGGACCGACACGACCGGGGACTTTGAAAGTATTCGCGCCGAGCGGTCGGGACCGACACGACCGGGGACTTTGAAAATATTCGCGCCGAGCGGTCGGGACCGACACGACCGGGGACTTAGAAAATATTCGCGCCGAGCGGTCGGAACCGACACGACTGGGAATTTAGAAAATATTCGCACCGAGCGACCAGGTTGCATTAGGTTAGGTTATATTATGTTATATACATAATATTCGCACCGAGAAGTAGGAGTAGACACGCCCGGCTTTCTGTAAAATAATACCACCGAGAGGTTAGGTTGGGTTAGGTTAGGTTATATTACGTTCTACATATATAATGTTCGCACCGAGAAGTACGGACCGGCACGACCGGGAACTTGGAAATTGTTCGCGCCGAGCGGTCGGGACCGACACGACCGGGAACTTGGAAATTGTTCGCGCCGAGCGGTCGGGACCGACACGACCGGGGACTTTGAAAATATTCGCGCCGAGCGGTCGGGACCGACACGACCGGGGACTTTGAAAATATTCCCGCTGTGAGGTCGGGACCGACACGACCGGGGACTTAGAAAATATTCGCGCCGAGCGCTCGGAACCGACACGACTGGGAATTTAGAAAATATTCGCACCGAGCGACCAGGTTGCATTAGCTTAGGTTATATTATGTTATATACATAATATTCGCACCGAGAAGTAGGAGTAGACACGCCCGGCTTTCTGTAAAATAATACCACCGAGAGGTTAGGTTGGGTTAGGTTAGGTTATATTACGTTCTACATATATAATGTTCGCACCGAGAAGTACGGACCGGCACGACCGGGAACTTGGAAATTGTTCGCGCCGAGCGGTCGGGACCGACACGACCGGGGACTTTGAAAATATTCGCGCCGAGCGGTCGGGACCGACACGACCGGGGACTTTGAAAATATTCGCGCCGAGCGGTCGGGACCGACACGACCGGGGACTTTGAAAATATTCCCGCTGTGAGGTCGGGACCGACACGACCGGGGACTTAGAAAATATTCGCGCCGAGCGGTCGGAACCGACACGACTGGGAATTTAGAAAATATTCGCACCGAGCGACCAGGTTGCATTAGGTTAGGTTATATTATGTTATATACATAATATTCGCACCGAGAAGTAGGAGTAGACACGCCCGGCTTTCTGTAAAATAATACCACCGAGAGGTTAGGTTGGGTTAGGTTAGGTTATATTACGTTCTACATATATAATGTTCGCACCGAGAAGTACGGACCGGCACGACCGGGAACTTGGAAATTGTTCGCGCCGAGCGGTCGGGACCGACACGACCGGGAACTTGGAAATTGTTCGCGCCGAGCGGTCGGGACCGACACGACCGGGGACTTTGAAAATATTCGCGCCGAGCGGTCGGGACCGACACGACCGGGGACTTTGAAAATATTCCCGCTGTGAGGTCGGGACCGACACGACCGGGGACTTAGAAAATATTCGCGCCGAGCGGTCGGAACCGACACGACTGGGAATTTAGAAAATATTCGCACCGAGCGACCAGGTTGCATTAGGTTAGGTTATATTATGTTATATACATAATATTCGCACCGAGAAGTAGGAGTAGACACGCCCGACTGTCTGTAAAACAATACCACCGAGAGGTTAGGTTGGGTTAGGTTAGGTTATATTACGTTCTACATATATAATGTTCGCACCGAGAAGTACGGACCGGCACGACCGGGAACTTGGAAATTGTTCGCGCCGAGCGGTCGGGACCGACACGACCGGGAACTTGGAAATTGTTCGCGCCGAGCGGTCGGGACCGACACGACCGGGGACTTTGAAAATATTCGCGCCGAGCGGTCGGGACCGACACGACCGGGGACTTTGAAAATATTCCCGCTGTGAGGTCGGGACCGACACGACCGGGGACTTAGAAAATATTCGCGCCGAGCGGTCGGAACCGACACGACTGGGAATTTAGAAAATATTCGCACCGAGCGACCAGGTTGCATTAGGTTAGGTTATATTATGTTATATACATAATATTCGCACCGAGAAGTAGGAGTAGACACGCCCGGCTTTCTGTAAAATAATACCACCGAGAGGTTAGGTTGGGTTAGGTTAGGTTATATTACGTTCTACATATATAATGTTCGCACCGAGAAGTACGGACCGGCACGACCGGGAACTTGGAAATTGTTCGCGCCGAGCGGTCGGGACCGACACGACCGGGAACTTGGAAATTGTTCGCGCCGAGCGGTCGGGACCGACACGACCGGGGACTTTGAAAATATTCGCGCCGAGCGGTCGGGACCGACACGACCGGGGACTTTGAAAATATTCCCGCTGTGAGGTCGGGACCGACACGACCGGGGACTTAGAAAATATTCGCGCCGAGCGGTCGGAACCGACACGACTGGGAATTTAGAAAATATTCGCACCGAGCGACCAGGTTGCATTAGCTTAGGTTATATTATGTTATATACATAATATTCGCACCGAGAAGTAGGAGTAGACACGCCCGGCTTTCTGTAAAATAATACCACCGAGAGGTTAGGTTGGGTTAGGTTAGGTTATATTACGTTCTACATATATAATGTTCGCACCGAGAAGTACGGACCGGCACGACCGGGAACTTGGAAATTGTTCGCGCCGAGCGGTCGGGACCGACACGACCGGGGACTTTGAAAATATTCGCGCCGAGCGGTCGGGACCGACACGACCGGGGACTTTGAAAATATTCCCGCTGTGAGGTCGGGACCGACACGACCGGGGACTTGGAAAATATTCGCGCCGAGCGGTCGGAACCGACACGACTGGGAATTTAGAAAATATTCGCACCGAGCGACCAGGTTGCATTAGCTTAGGTTATATTATGTTATATACATAATATTCGCACCGAGAAGTAGGAGTAGACACGCCCGGCTTTCTGTAAAATAATACCACCGAGAGGTTAGGTTGGGTTAGGTTAGGTTATATTACGTTCTACATATATAATGTTCGCACCGAGAAGTACGGACCGGCACGACCGGGAACTTGGAAATTGTTCGCGCCGAGCGGTCGGGACCGACACGACCGGGGACTTTGAAAATATTCGCGCCGAGCGGTCGGGACCGACACGACCGGGGACTTTGAAAATATTCGCGCCGAGCGGTCGGGACCGACACGACCGGGGACTTTGAAAATATTCCCGCTGTGAGGTCGGGACCGACACGACCGGGGACTTAGAAAATATTCGCGCCGAGCGGTCGGAACCGACACGACTGGGAATTTAGAAAATATTCGCACCGAGCGACCAGGTTGCATTAGGTTAGGTTATATTATGTTATATACATAATATTCGCACCGAGAAGTAGGAGTAGACACGCCCGGCTTTCTGTAAAATAATACCACCGAGAGGTTAGGTTGGGTTAGGTTAGGTTATATTACGTTCTACATATATAATGTTCGCACCGAGAAGTACGGACCGGCACGACCGGGAACTTGGAAATTGTTCGCGCCGAGCGGTCGGGACCGACACGACCGGGAACTTGGAAATTGTTCGCGCCGAGCGGTCGGGACCGACACGACCGGGGACTTTGAAAATATTCGCGCCGAGCGGTCGGGACCGACACGACCGGGGACTTTGAAAATATTCCCGCTGTGAGGTCGGGACCGACACGACCGGGGACTTAGAAAATATTCGCGCCGAGCGGTCGGAACCGACACGACTGGGAATTTAGAAAATATTCGCACCGAGCGACCAGGTTGCATTAGGTTAGGTTATATTATGTTATATACATAATATTCGCACCGAGAAGTAGGAGTAGACACGCCCGGCTTTCTGTAAAATAATACCACCGAGAGGTTAGGTTGGGTTAGGTTAGGTTATATTACGTTCTACATATATAATGTTCGCACCGAGAAGTACGGACCGGCACGACCGGGAACTTGGAAATTGTTCGCGCCGAGCGGTCGGGACCGACACGACCGGGGACTTTGAAAATATTCGCGCCGAGCGGTCGGGACCGACACGACCGGGGACTTTGAAAATATTCGCGCCGAGCGGTCGGGACCGACACGACCGGGGACTTTGAAAATATTCCCGCTGTGAGGTCGGGACCGACACGACCGGGGACTTAGAAAATATTCGCGCCGAGCGGTCGGAACCGACACGACTGGGAATTTAGAAAATATTCGCACCGAGCGACCAGGTTGCATTAGGTTAGGTTATATTATGTTATATACATAATATTCGCACCGAGAAGTAGGAGTAGACACGCCCGGCTTTCTGTAAAATAATACCACCGAGAGGTTAGGTTGGGTTAGGTTAGGTTATATTACGTTCTACATATATAATGTTCGCACCGAGAAGTACGGACCGGCACGACCGGGAACTTGGAAATTGTTCGCGCCGAGCGGTCGGGACCGACACGACCGGGGACTTTGAAAGTATTCGCGCCGAGCGGTCGGGACCGACACGACCGGGGACTTTGAAAATATTCGCGCCGAGCGGTCGGGACCGACACGACCGGGGACTTAGAAAATATTCGCGCCGAGCGGTCGGAACCGACACGACTGGGAATTTAGAAAATATTCGCACCGAGCGACCAGGTTGCATTAGGTTAGGTTATATTATGTTATATACATAATATTCGCACCGAGAAGTAGGAGTAGACACGCCCGGCTTTCTGTAAAATAATACCACCGAGAGGTTAGGTTGGGTTAGGTTAGGTTATATTACGTTCTACATATATAATGTTCGCACCGAGAAGTACGGACCGGCACGACCGGGAACTTGGAAATTGTTCGCGCCGAGCGGTCGGGACCGACACGACCGGGAACTTGGAAATTGTTCGCGCCGAGCGGTCGGGACCGACACGACCGGGGACTTTGAAAATATTCGCGCCGAGCGGTCGGGACCGACACGACCGGGGACTTTGAAAATATTCCCGCTGTGAGGTCGGGACCGACACGACCGGGGACTTAGAAAATATTCGCGCCGAGCGGTCGGAACCGACACGACTGGGAATTTAGAAAATATTCGCACCGAGCGACCAGGTTGCATTAGGTTAGGTTATATTATGTTATATACATAATATTCGCACCGAGAAGTAGGAGTAGACACGCCCGGCTTTCTGTAAAATAATACCACCGAGAGGTTAGGTTGGGTTAGGTTAGGTTATATTACGTTCTACATATATAATGTTCGCACCGAGAAGTACGGACCGGCACGACCGGGAACTTGGAAATTGTTCGCGCCGAGCGGTCGGGACCGACACGACCGGGAACTTGGAAATTGTTCGCGCCGAGCGGTCGGGACCGACACGACCGGGGACTTTGAAAATATTCGCGCCGAGCGGTCGGGACCGACACGACCGGGGACTTTGAAAATATTCCCGCTGTGAGGTCGGGACCGACACGACCGGGGACTTAGAAAATATTCGCGCCGAGCGGTCGGAACCGACACGACTGGGAATTTAGAAAATATTCGCACCGAGCGACCAGGTTGCATTAGCTTAGGTTATATTATGTTATATACATAATATTCGCACCGAGAAGTAGGAGTAGACACGCCCGGCTTTCTGTAAAATAATACCACCGAGAGGTTAGGTTGGGTTAGGTTAGGTTATATTACGTTCTACATATATAATGTTCGCACCGAGAAGTACGGACCGGCACGACCGGGAACTTGGAAATTGTTCGCGCCGAGCGGTCGGGACCGACACGACCGGGGACTTTGAAAATATTCGCGCCGAGCGGTCGGGACCGACACGACCGGGGACTTTGAAAATATTCCCGCTGTGAGGTCGGGACCGACACGACCGGGGACTTGGAAAATATTCGCGCCGAGCGGTCGGAACCGACACGACTGGGAATTTAGAAAATATTCGCACCGAGCGACCAGGTTGCATTAGCTTAGGTTATATTATGTTATATACATAATATTCGCACCGAGAAGTAGGAGTAGACACGCCCGGCTTTCTGTAAAATAATACCACCGAGAGGTTAGGTTGGGTTAGGTTAGGTTATATTACGTTCTACATATATAATGTTCGCACCGAGAAGTACGGACCGGCACGACCGGGAACTTGGAAATTGTTCGCGCCGAGCGGTCGGGACCGACACGACCGGGGACTTTGAAAATATTCGCGCCGAGCGGTCGGGACCGACACGACCGGGGACTTTGAAAATATTCGCGCCGAGCGGTCGGGACCGACACGACCGGGGACTTTGAAAATATTCCCGCTGTGAGGTCGGGACCGACACGACCGGGGACTTAGAAAATATTCGCGCCGAGCGGTCGGAACCGACACGACTGGGAATTTAGAAAATATTCGCACCGAGCGACCAGGTTGCATTAGGTTAGGTTATATTATGTTATATACATAATATTCGCACCGAGAAGTAGGAGTAGACACGCCCGGCTTTCTGTAAAATAATACCACCGAGAGGTTAGGTTGGGTTAGGTTAGGTTATATTACGTTCTACATATATAATGTTCGCACCGAGAAGTACGGACCGGCACGACCGGGAACTTGGAAATTGTTCGCGCCGAGCGGTCGGGACCGACACGACCGGGAACTTGGAAATTGTTCGCGCCGAGCGGTCGGGACCGACACGACCGGGGACTTTGAAAATATTCGCGCCGAGCGGTCGGGACCGACACGACCGGGGACTTTGAAAATATTCCCGCTGTGAGGTCGGGACCGACACGACCGGGGACTTAGAAAATATTCGCGCCGAGCGGTCGGAACCGACACGACTGGGAATTTAGAAAATATTCGCACCGAGCGACCAGGTTGCATTAGGTTAGGTTATATTATGTTATATACATAATATTCGCACCGAGAAGTAGGAGTAGACACGCCCGGCTTTCTGTAAAATAATACCACCGAGAGGTTAGGTTGGGTTAGGTTAGGTTATATTACGTTCTACATATATAATGTTCGCACCGAGAAGTACGGACCGGCACGACCGGGAACTTGGAAATTGTTCGCGCCGAGCGGTCGGGACCGACACGACCGGGGACTTTGAAAATATTCGCGCCGAGCGGTCGGGACCGACACGACCGGGGACTTTGAAAATATTCGCGCCGAGCGGTCGGGACCGACACGACCGGGGACTTTGAAAATATTCCCGCTGTGAGGTCGGGACCGACACGACCGGGGACTTAGAAAATATTCGCGCCGAGCGGTCGGAACCGACACGACTGGGAATTTAGAAAATATTCGCACCGAGCGACCAGGTTGCATTAGGTTAGGTTATATTATGTTATATACATAATATTCGCACCGAGAAGTAGGAGTAGACACGCCCGGCTTTCTGTAAAATAATACCACCGAGAGGTTAGGTTGGGTTAGGTTAGGTTATATTACGTTCTACATATATAATGTTCGCACCGAGAAGTACGGACCGGCACGACCGGGAACTTGGAAATTGTTCGCGCCGAGCGGTCGGGACCGACACGACCGGGGACTTTGAAAGTATTCGCGCCGAGCGGTCGGGACCGACACGACCGGGGACTTTGAAAATATTCGCGCCGAGCGGTCGGGACCGACACGACCGGGGACTTAGAAAATATTCGCGCCGAGCGGTCGGAACCGACACGACTGGGAATTTAGAAAATATTCGCACCGAGCGACCAGGTTGCATTAGGTTAGGTTATATTATGTTATATACATAATATTCGCACCGAGAAGTAGGAGTAGACACGCCCGGCTTTCTGTAAAATAATACCACCGAGAGGTTAGGTTGGGTTAGGTTAGGTTATATTACGTTCTACATATATAATGTTCGCACCGAGAAGTACGGACCGGCACGACCGGGAACTTGGAAATTGTTCGCGCCGAGCGGTCGGGACCGACACGACCGTCGACTTTGAAAATATTCGCGCCGAGCGGTCGGGACCGACACGACCGGGGACTTAGAAAATATTCGCGCCGAGCGGTCGGAACCGACACGACTGGGAATTTAGAAAATATTCGCACCGAGCGACCAGGTTGCATTAGGTTAGGTTATATTATGTTATATACATAATATTCGCACCGAGAAGTAGGAGTAGACACGCCCGGCTTTCTGTAAAATAATACCACCGAGAGGTTAGGTTGGGTTAGGTTAGGTTATATTACGTTCTACATATATAATGTTCGCACCGAGAAGTACGGACCGGCACGACCGGGAACTTGGAAATTGTTCGCGCCGAGCGGTCGGGACCGACACGACCGTCGACTTTGAAAATATTCGCGCCGAGCGGTCGGGACCGACACGACCGGGGACTTTGAAAATATTCCCGCTGTGAGGTCGGGACCGACACGACCGGGGACTTAGAAAATATTCGCGCCGAGCGGTCGGAACCGACACGACTGGGAATTTAGAAAATATTCGCACCGAGCGACCAGGTTGCATTAGGTTAGGTTATATTATGTTATATACATAATATTCGCACCGAGAAGTAGGAGTAGACACGCCCGGCTTTCTGTAAAATAATACCACCGAGAGGTTAGGTTGGGTTAGGTTAGGTTATATTACGTTCTACATATATAATGTTCGCACCGAGAAGTACGGACCGGCACGACCGGGAACTTGGAAATTGTTCGCGCCGAGCGGTCGGGACCGACACGACCGGGGACTTTAAAAGTATTCGCGCCGAGCGGTCGGGACCGACACGACCGGGGACTTTGAAAATATTCGCGCCGAGCGGTCGGGACCGACACGACCGGGGACTTTGAAAATATTCGCGCCGAGCGGTCGGAACCGACACGACTGGGAATTTAGAAAATATTCGCACCGAGCGACCAGGTTGCATTAGGTTAGGTTATATTATGTTATATACATAATATTCGCACCGAGAAGTAGGAGTAGACACGCCCGGCTTTCTGTAAAATAATACCACCGAGAGGTTAGGTTGGGTTAGGTTAGGTTATATTACGTTCTACATATATAATGTTCGCACCGAGAAGTACGGACCGGCACGACCGGGAACTTGGAAATTGTTCGCGCCGAGCGGTCGGGACCGACACGACTGGGAATTTAGAAATTATTCGCACCGAGCGACCAGGTTGCATTAGGTTAGGTTATATTATGTTATATACATAATATTCGCACCGAGAAGTAGGAGTAGACACGCCCGGCTTTCTGTAAAATAATACCACCGAGAGGTTAGGTTGGGTTAGGTTAGGTTATATTACGTTCTACATATATAATGTTCGCACCGAGAAGTACGGACCGGCACGACCGGGAACTTGGAAATTGTTCGCGCCGAGCGGTCGGGACCGACACGACCGGGGACTTTGAAAATATTCGCGCCGAGCGGTCGGGACCGACACGACCGGGGACTTTGAAAATATTCCCGCTGTGAGGTCGGGACCGACACGACCGGGGACTTAGAAAATATTCGCGCCGAGCGGTCGGAACCGACACGACTGGGAATTTAGAAAATATTCGCACCGAGCGACCAGGTTGCATTAGGTTAGGTTATATTATGTTATATACATAATATTCGCACCGAGAAGTAGGAGTAGACACGCCCGGCTTTCTGTAAAATAATACCACCGAGAGGTTAGGTTGGGTTAGGTTAGGTTATATTACGTTCTACATATATAATGTTCGCACCGAGAAGTACGGACCGGCACGACCGGGAACTTGGAAATTGTTCGCGCCGAGCGGTCGGGACCGACACGACCGGGAACTTGGAAATTGTTCGCGCCGAGCGGTCGGGACCGACACGACCGGGGACTTTGAAAATATTCGCGCCGAGCGGTCGGGACCGACACGACCGGGGACTTTGAAAATATTCCCGCTGTGAGGTCGGGACCGACACGACCGGGGACTTAGAAAATATTCGCGCCGAGCGGTCGGAACCGACACGACTGGGAATTTAGAAAATATTCGCACCGAGCGACCAGGTTGCATTAGGTTAGGTTATATTATGTTATATACATAATATTCGCACCGAGAAGTAGGAGTAGACACGCCCGGCTTTCTGTAAAATAATACCACCGAGAGGTTAGGTTGGGTTAGGTTAGGTTATATTACGTTCTACATATATAATGTTCGCACCGAGAAGTACGGACCGGCACGACCGGGAACTTGGAAATTGTTCGCGCCGAGCGGTCGGGACCGACACGACCGGGGACTTTGAAAATATTCGCGCCGAGCGGTCGGGACCGACACGACCGGGGACTTTGAAAATATTCGCGCCGAGCGGTCGGGACCGACACGACCGGGGACTTTGAAAATATTCCCGCTGTGAGGTCGGGACCGACACGACCGGGGACTTAGAAAATATTCGCGCCGAGCGGTCGGAACCGACACGACTGGGAATTTAGAAAATATTCGCACCGAGCGACCAGGTTGCATTAGGTTAGGTTATATTATGTTATATACATAATATTCGCACCGAGAAGTAGGAGTAGACACGCCCGGCTTTCTGTAAAATAATACCACCGAGAGGTTAGGTTGGGTTAGGTTAGGTTATATTACGTTCTACATATATAATGTTCGCACCGAGAAGTACGGACCGGCACGACCGGGAACTTGGAAATTGTTCGCGCCGAGCGGTCGGGACCGACACGACCGGGGACTTTGAAAGTATTCGCGCCGAGCGGTCGGGACCGACACGACCGGGGACTTTGAAAATATTCGCGCCGAGCGGTCGGGACCGACACGACCGGGGACTTTGAAAATATTCGCGCCGAGCGGTCGGGACCGACACGACCGGGGACTTTGAAAATATTCGCGCCGAGCGGTCGGAACCGACACGACTGGGAATTTAGAAAATATTCGCACCGAGCGACCAGGTTGCATTAGGTTAGGTTATATTATGTTATATACATAATATTCGCACCGAGAAGTAGGAGTAGACACGCCCGGCTTTCTGTAAAATAATACCACCGAGAGGTTAGGTTGGGTTAGGTTAGGTTATATTACGTTCTACATATATAATGTTCGCACCGAGAAGTACGGACCGGCACGACCGGGAACTTGGAAATTGTTCGCGCCGAGCGGTCGGGACCGACACGACCGTCGACTTTGAAAATATTCGCGCCGAGCGGTCGGGACCGACACGACCGGGGACTTTGAAAATATTCCCGCTGTGAGGTCGGGACCGACACGACCGGGGACTTAGAAAATATTCGCGCCGAGCGGTCGGAACCGACACGACTGGGAATTTAGAAAATATTCGCACCGAGCGACCAGGTTGCATTAGGTTAGGTTATATTATGTTATATACATAATATTCGCACCGAGAAGTAGGAGTAGACACGCCCGGCTTTCTGTAAAATAATACCACCGAGAGGTTAGGTTGGGTTAGGTTAGGTTATATTACGTTCTACATATATAATGTTCGCACCGAGAAGTACGGACCGGCACGACCGGGAACTTGGAAATTGTTCGCGCCGAGCGGTCGGGACCGACACGACCGTCGACTTTGAAAATATTCGCGCCGAGCGGTCGGGACCGACACGACCGGGGACTTTGAAAATATTCCCGCTGTGAGGTCGGGACCGACACGACCGGGGACTTAGAAAATATTCGCGCCGAGCGGTCGGAACCGACACGACTGGGAATTTAGAAAATATTCGCACCGAGCGACCAGGTTGCATTAGGTTAGGTTATATTATGTTATATACATAATATTCGCACCGAGAAGTAGGAGTAGACACGCCCGGCTTTCTGTAAAATAATACCACCGAGAGGTTAGGTTGGGTTAGGTTAGGTTATATTACGTTCTACATATATAATGTTCGCACCGAGAAGTACGGACCGGCACGACCGGGAACTTGGAAATTGTTCGCGCCGAGCGGTCGGGACCGACACGACCGGGGACTTTAAAAGTATTCGCGCCGAGCGGTCGGGACCGAGACGACCGGGGACTTTGAAAATATTCGCGCCGAGCGGTCGGGACCGACACGACCGGGGACTTTGAAAATATTCGCGCCGAGCGGTCGGAACCGACACGACTGGGAATTTAGAAAATATTCGCACCGAGCGACCAGGTTGCATTAGGTTAGGTTATATTATGTTATATACATAATATTCGCACCGAGAAGTAGGAGTAGACACGCCCGGCTTTCTGTAAAATAATACCACCGAGAGGTTAGGTTGGGTTAGGTTAGGTTATATTACGTTCTACATATATAATGTTCGCACCGAGAAGTACGGACCGGCACGACCGGGAACTTGGAAATTGTTCGCGCCGAGCGGTCGGGACCGACACGACCGGGGGCTTTGAAAATATTCGCGCCGAGCGGTCGGGACCGACACGACCGGGGACTTTGAAAATATTCCCGCTGTGAGGTCGGGACCGACACGACCGGGGACTTAGAAAATATTCGCGCCGAGCGGTCGGAACCGACACGACTGGGAATTTAGAAAATATTCGCACCGAGCGACCAGGTTGCATTAGGTTAGGTTATATTATGTTATATACATAATATTCGCACCGAGAAGTAGGAGTAGACACGCCCGGCTTTCTGTAAAATAATACCACCGAGAGGTTAGGTTGGGTTAGGTTAGGTTATATTACGTTCTACATATATAATGTTCGCACCGAGAAGTACGGACCGGCACGACCGGGAACTTGGAAATTGTTCGCGCCGAGCGGTCGGGACTGACACGACCGGGGACTTTGAAAATATTCGCGCCGAGCGGTCGGGACCGACACGACCGGGGACTTTGAAAATATTCCCGCTGTGAGGTCGGGACCGACACGACCGGGAACTTGGAAATTGTTCGCGCCGAGCGGTCGGAACCGACACGACTGGGAATTTAGAAAATATTCGCACCGAGCGACCAGGTTGCATTAGGTTAGGTTATATTATGTTATATACATAATATTCGCACCGAGAAGTAGGAGTAGACACGCCCGGCTTTCTGTAAAATAATACCACCGAGAGGTTAGGTTGGGTTAGGTTAGGTTATATTACGTTCTACATATATAATGTTCGCACCGAGAAGTACGGACCGGCACGACCGGGGACTTTGAAAATATTCGCGCCGAGCGGTCGGGACCGACACGACCGGGGACTTTGAAAATATTCCCGCTGTGAGGTCGGGACCGACACGACCGGGGACTTAGAAAATATTCGCGCCGAGCGGTCGGAACCGACACGACTGGGAATTTAGAAAATATTCGCACCGAGCGACCAGGTTGCATTAGGTTAGGTTATATTATGTTATATACATAATATTCGCACCGAGAAGTAGGAGTAGACACGCCCGGCTTTCTGTAAAATAATACCACCGAGAGGTTAGGTTGGGTTAGGTTAGGTTATATTACGTTCTACATATATAATGTTCGCACCGAGAAGTACGGACCGGCACGACCGGGAACTTGGAAATTGTTCGCGCCGAGCGGTCGGGACCGACACGACCGGGGACTTTGAAAGTATTCGCGCCGAGCGGTCGGGACCGACACGACCGGGGACTTTGAAAATATTCGCGCCGAGCGGTCGGGACCGACACGACCGGGGACTTTGAAAATATTCGCGCCGAGCGGTCGGGACCGACACGACCGGGGACTTTGAAAATATTCGCGCCGAGCGGTCGGAACCGACACGACTGGGAATTTAGAAAATATTCGCACCGAGCGACCA
Organism: Xylocopa violacea; assembly: GCA_963969225.1. NCBI lineage: Eukaryota > Metazoa > Arthropoda > Insecta > Hymenoptera > Apidae > Xylocopa > Xylocopa violacea. Next base: position 262,630 of record CAXAJV010000575.1, on the reverse strand, counting down.
GGTTGCATTAGGTTAGGTTATATTATGTTATATACATAATATTCGCACCGAGAAGTAGGAGTAGACACGCCCGGCTTTCTGTAAAATAATACCACCGAGAGGTTAGGTTGGGTTAGGTTAGGTTATATTACGTTCTACATATATAATGTTCGCACCGAGAAGTACGGACCGGCACGACCGGGAACTTGGAAATTGTTCGCGCCGAGCGGTCGGGACCGACACGACCGGGGGCTTTGAAAATATTCGCGCCGAGCGGTCGGGACCGACACGACCGGGGACTTTGAAAATATTCCCGCTGTGAGGTCGGGACCGACACGACCGGGGACTTAGAAAATATTCGCGCCGAGCGGTCGGAACCGACACGACTGGGAATTTAGAAAATATTCGCACCGAGCGACCAGGTTGCATTAGGTTAGGTTATATTATGTTATATACATAATATTCGCACAGAGAAGTAGGAGTAGACACGCCCGGCTTTCTGTAAAATAATACCACCGAGAGGTTAGGTTGGGTTAGGTTAGGTTATATTACGTTCTACATATATAATGTTCGCACCGAGAAGTACGGACCGGCACGACCGGGAACTTGGAAATTGTTCGCGCCGAGCGGTCGGGACCGACACGACCGGGGGCTTTGAAAATATTCGCGCCGAGCGGTCGGGACCGACACGACCGGGGACTTTGAAAATATTCCCGCTGTGAGGTCGGGACCGACACGACCGGGGACTTAGAAAATATTCGCGCCGAGCGGTCGGAACCGACACGACTGGGAATTTAGAAAATATTCGCACCGAGCGACCAGGTTGCATTAGGTTAGGTTATATTATGTTATATACATAATATTCGCACCGAGAAGTAGGAGTAGACACGCCCGGCTTTCTGTAAAATAATACCACCGAGAGGTTAGGTTGGGTTAGGTTAGGTTATATTACGTTCTACATATATAATGTTCGCACCGAGAAGTACGGACCGGCACGACCGGGAACTTGGAAATTGTTCGCGCCGAGCGGTCGGGACTGACACGACCGGGGACTTTGAAAATATTCGCGCCGAGCGGTCGGGACCGACACGACCGGGGACTTTGAAAATATTCCCGCTGTGAGGTCGGGACCGACACGACCGGGAACTTGGAAATTGTTCGCGCCGAGCGGTCGGAACCGACACGACTGGGAATTTAGAAAATATTCGCACCGAGCGACCAGGTTGCATTAGGTTAGGTTATATTATGTTATATACATAATATTCGCACCGAGAAGTAGGAGTAGACACGCCCGGCTTTCTGTAAAATAATACCACCGAGAGGTTAGGTTGGGTTAGGTTAGGTTATATTACGTTCTACATATATAATGTTCGCACCGAGAAGTACGGACCGGCACGACCGGGGACTTTGAAAATATTCGCGCCGAGCGGTCGGGACCGACACGACCGGGGACTTTGAAAATATTCCCGCTGTGAGGTCGGGACCGACACGACCGGGGACTTAGAAAATATTCGCGCCGAGCGGTCGGAACCGACACGACTGGGAATTTAGAAAATATTCGCACCGAGCGACCAGGTTGCATTAGGTTAGGTTATATTATGTTATATACATAATATTCGCACCGAGAAGTAGGAGTAGACACGCCCGGCTTTCTGTAAAATAATACCACCGAGAGGTTAGGTTGGGTTAGGTTAGGTTATATTACGTTCTACATATATAATGTTCGCACCGAGAAGTACGGACCGGCACGACCGGGAACTTGGAAATTGTTCGCGCCGAGCGGTCGGGACCGACACGACCGGGGACTTTGAAAGTATTCGCGCCGAGCGGTCGGGACCGACACGACCGGGGACTTTGAAAATATTCGCGCCGAGCGGTCGGGACCGACACGACCGGGGACTTTGAAAATATTCGCGCCGAGCGGTCGGGACCGACACGACCGGGGACTTTGAAAATATTCGCGCCGAGCGGTCGGAACCGACACGACTGGGAATTTAGAAAATATTCGCACCGAGCGACCAGGTTGCATTAGGTTAGGTTATATTATGTTATATACATAATATTCGCACCGAGAAGTAGGAGTAGACACGCCCGGCTTTCTGTAAAATAATACCACCGAGAGGTTAGGTTGGGTTAGGTTAGGTTATATTACGTTCTACATATATAATGTTCGCACCGAGAAGTACGGACCGGCACGACCGGGAACTTGGAAATTGTTCGCGCCGAGCGGTCGGGACCGACACGACCGGGGGCTTTGAAAATATTCGCGCCGAGCGGTCGGGACCGACACGACCGGGGACTTTGAAAATATTCCCGCTGTGAGGTCGGGACCGACACGACCGGGGACTTAGAAAATATTCGCGCCGAGCGGTCGGAACCGACACGACTGGGAATTTAGAAAATATTCGCACCGAGCGACCAGGTTGCATTAGGTTAGGTTATATTATGTTATATACATAATATTCGCACAGAGAAGTAGGAGTAGACACGCCCGGCTTTCTGTAAAATAATACCACCGAGAGGTTAGGTTGGGTTAGGTTAGGTTATATTACGTTCTACATATATAATGTTCGCACCGAGAAGTACGGACCGGCACGACCGGGAACTTGGAAATTGTTCGCGCCGAGCGGTCGGGACCGACACGACCGGGGACTTTGAAAATATTCGCGCCGAGCGGTCGGGACCGACACGACCGGGGACTTTGAAAATATTCCCGCTGTGAGGACGGGACCGACACGACCGGGGACTTAGAAAATATTCGCGCCGAGCGGTCGGAACCGACACGACTGGGAATTTAGAAAATATTCGCAACGAGCGACCAGGTTGCATTAGGTTAGGTTATATTATGTTATATACATAATATTCGCACCGAGAAGTAGGAGTAGACACGCCCGGCTTTCTGTAAAATAATACCACCGAGAGGTTAGGTTGGGTTAGGTTAGGTTATATTACGTTCTACATATATAATGTTCGCACCGAGAAGTACGGACCGGCACGACCGGGAACTTGGAAATTGTTCGCGCCGAGCGGTCGGGACCGACACGACCGGGGACTTTAAAAGTATTCGCGCCGAGCGGTCGGGACCGACACGACCGGGGACTTTGAAAATATTCGCGCCGAGCGGTCGGGACCGACACGACCGGGGACTTTGAAAATATTCGCGCCGAGCGGTCGGAACCGACACGACTGGGAATTTAGAAAATATTCGCACCGAGCGACCAGGTTGCATTAGGTTAGGTTATATTATGTTATATACATAATATTCGCACCGAGAAGTAGGAGTAGACACGCCCGGCTTTCTGTAAAATAATACCACCGAGAGGTTAGGTTGGGTTAGGTTAGGTTATATTACGTTCTACATATATAATGTTCGCACCGAGAAGTACGGACCGGCACGACCGGGAACTTGGAAATTGTTCGCGCCGAGCGGTCGGGACCGACACGACCGGGGGCTTTGAAAATATTCGCGCCGAGCGGTCGGGACCGACACGACCGGGGACTTTGAAAATATTCCCGCTGTGAGGTCGGGACCGACACGACCGGGGACTTAGAAAATATTCGCGCCGAGCGGTCGGAACCGACACGACTGGGAATTTAGAAAATATTCGCACCGAGCGACCAGGTTGCATTAGGTTAGGTTATATTATGTTATATACATAATATTCGCACAGAGAAGTAGGAGTAGACACGCCCGGCTTTCTGTAAAATAATACCACCGAGAGGTTAGGTTGGGTTAGGTTAGGTTATATTACGTTCTACATATATAATGTTCGCACCGAGAAGTACGGACCGGCACGACCGGGAACTTGGAAATTGTTCGCGCCGAGCGGTCGGGACCGACACGACCGGGGACTTTGAAAGTATTCGCGCCGAGCGGTCGGGACCGACACGACCGGGGACTTTGAAAATATTCGCGCCGAGCGGTCGGGACCGACACGACCGTCGACTTTGAAAATATTCGCGCCGAGCGGTCGGGACCGACACGACCGGGGACTTTGAAAATATTCCCGCTGTGAGGTCGGGACCGACACGACCGGGGACTTAGAAAATATTCGCGCCGAGCGGTCGGAACCGACACGACTGGGAATTTAGAAAATATTCGCACCGAGCGACCAGGTTGCATTAGGTTAGGTTATATTATGTTATATACATAATATTCGCACCGAGAAGTAGGAGTAGACACGCCCGGCTTTCTGTAAAATAATACCACCGAGAGGTTAGGTTGGGTTAGGTTAGGTTATATTACGTTCTACATATATAATGTTCGCACCGAGAAGTACGGACCGGCACGACCGGGAACTTGGAAATTGTTCGCGCCGAGCGGTCGGGACCGACACGACCGGGGACTTTAAAAGTATTCGCGCCGAGCGGTCGGGACCGACACGACCGGGGACTTTGAAAATATTCGCGCCGAGCGGTCGGGACCGACACGACCGGGGACTTTGAAAATATTCGCGCCGAGCGGTCGGAACCGACACGACTGGGAATTTAGAAAATATTCGCACCGAGCGACCAGGTTGCATTAGGTTAGGTTATATTATGTTATATACATAATATTCGCACCGAGAAGTAGGAGTAGACACGCCCGGCTTTCTGTAAAATAATACCACCGAGAGGTTAGGTTGGGTTAGGTTAGGTTATATTACGTTCTACATATATAATGTTCGCACCGAGAAGTACGGACCGGCACGACCGGGAACTTGGAAATTGTTCGCGCCGAGCGGTCGGGACCGACACGACCGGGGGCTTTGAAAATATTCGCGCCGAGCGGTCGGGACCGACACGACCGGGGACTTTGAAAATATTCCCGCTGTGAGGTCGGGACCGACACGACCGGGGACTTAGAAAATATTCGCGCCGAGCGGTCGGAACCGACACGACTGGGAATTTAGAAAATATTCGCACCGAGCGACCAGGTTGCATTAGGTTAGGTTATATTATGTTATATACATAATATTCGCACAGAGAAGTAGGAGTAGACACGCCCGGCTTTCTGTAAAATAATACCACCGAGAGGTTAGGTTGGGTTAGGTTAGGTTATATTACGTTCTACATATATAATGTTCGCACCGAGAAGTACGGACCGGCACGACCGGGAACTTGGAAATTGTTCGCGCCGAGCGGTCGGGACCGACACGACCGGGGACTTTGAAAATATTCGCGCCGAGCGGTCGGGACCGACACGACCGGGGACTTTGAAAATATTCCCGCTGTGAGGTCGGGACCGACACGACCGGGAACTTGGAAATTGTTCGCGCCGAGCGGTCGGAACCGACACGACTGGGAATTTAGAAAATATTCGCACCGAGCGACCAGGTTGCATTAGGTTAGGTTATATTATGTTATATACATAATATTCGCACCGAGAAGTAGGAGTAGACACGCCCGGCTTTCTGTAAAATAATACCACCGAGAGGTTAGGTTGGGTTAGGTTAGGTTATATTACGTTCTACATATATAATGTTCGCACCGAGAAGTACGGACCGGCACGACCGGGAACTTGGAAATTGTTCGCGCCGAGCGGTCGGGACCGACACGACCGGGGGCTTTGAAAATATTCGCGCCGAGCGGTCGGGACCGACACGACCGGGGACTTTGAAAATATTCCCGCTGTGAGGTCGGGACCGACACGACCGGGGACTTAGAAAATATTCGCGCCGAGCGGTCGGAACCGACACGACTGGGAATTTAGAAAATATTCGCACCGAGCGACCATGTTGCATTAGGTTAGGTTATATTATGTTATATACATAATATTCGCACCGAGAAGTAGGAGTAGACACGCCCGGCTTTCTGTAAAATAATACCACCGAGAGGTTAGGTTGGGTTAGGTTAGGTTATATTACGTTCTACATATATAATGTTCGCACCGAGAAGTACGGACCGGCACGACCGGGAACTTGGAAATTGTTCGCGCCGAGCGGTCGGAACCGACACGACTGGGAATTTAGAAAATATTCGCACCGAGCGACCAGGTTGCATTAGGTTAGGTTATATTATGTTATATACATAATATTCGCACCGAGAAGTAGGAGTAGACACGCCCGGCTTTCTGTAAAATAATACCACCGAGAGGTTAGGTTGGGTTAGGTTAGGTTATATTACGTTCTACATATATAATGTTCGCACCGAGAAGTACGGACCGGCACGACCGGGAACTTGGAAATTGTTCGCGCCGAGCGGTCGGGACCGACACGACCGGGGACTTTGAAAATATTCGCGCCGAGCGGTCGGGACCGACACGACCGGGGACTTTGAAAATATTCCCGCTGTGAGGTCGGGACCGACACGACCGGGGACTTAGAAAATATTCGCGCCGAGCGGTCGGAACCGACACGACTGGGAATTTAGAAAATATTCGCACCGAGCGACCAGGTTGCATTAGGTTAGGTTATATTATGTTATATACATAATATTCGCACCGAGAAGTAGGAGTAGACACGCCCGGCTTTCTGTAAAATAATACCACCGAGAGGTTAGGTTGGGTTAGGTTAGGTTATATTACGTTCTACATATATAATGTTCGCACCGAGAGGTACGGACCGGCACGACCGGGAACTTGGAAATTTTTCGCGCCGAGCGGTCGGGACCAACACGACCGGGGACTTTGAAAGTATTCGCGCCGAGCGGTCGGGACCGACACGACCGGGGACTTTGAAAATATTCGCGCCGAGCGGTCGGGACCGACACGACCGGGGACTTTGAAAATATTCGCGCCGAGCGGTCGGAACCGACACGACTGGGAATTTAGAAAATATTCGCACCGAGCGACCAGGTTGCATTAGGTTAGGTTATATTATGTTATATACATAATATTCGCACCGAGAAGTAGGAGTAGACACGACCGGCTTTCTGTAAAATAATACCACCGAGAGGTTAGGTTGGGTTAGGTTAGGTTATATTACGTTCTACATATATAATGTTCGCACCGAGAAGTACGGACCGGCACGACCGGGAACTTGGAAATTGTTCGCGCCGAGCGGTCGGAACCGACACGACTGGGAATTTAGAAAATATTCGCACCGAGCGACCAGGTTGCATTAGGTTAGGTTATATTATGTTATATACATAATATTCGCACCGAGAAGTAGGAGTAGACACGCCCGGCTTTCTGTAAAATAATACCACCGAGAGGTTAGGTTGGGTTAGGTTAGGTTATATTACGTTCTACATATATAATGTTCGCACCGAGAAGTACGGACCGGCACGACCGGGAACTTGGAAATTGTTCGCGCCGAGCGGTCGGGACCGACACGACCGGGGACTTGGAAATTGTTCGCGCCGAGCGGTCGGAACCGACACGACTGGGAATTTAGAAAATATTCGCACCGAGCGACCAGGTTGCATTAGGTTAGGTTATATTATGTTATATACATAATATTCGCACCGAGAAGTAGGAGTAGACACGCCCGGCTTTCTGTAAAATAATACCACCGAGAGGTTAGGTTGGGTTAGGTTAGGTTATATTACGTTCTACATATATAATGTTCGCACCGAGAAGTACGGACCGGCACGACCGGGAACTTGGAAATTGTTCGCGCCGAGCGGTCGGGACCGACACGACCGGGGGCTTTGAAAATATTCGCGCCGAGCGGTCGGGACCGACACGACCGGGGACTTTGAAAATATTCCCGCTGTGAGGTCGGGACCGACACGACCGGGGACTTAGAAAATATTCGCGCCGAGCGGTCGGAACCGACACGACTGGGAATTTAGAAAATATTCGCACCGAGCGACCAGGTTGCATTAGGTTAGGTTATATTATGTTATATACATAATATTCGCACCGAGAAGTAGGAGTAGACACGCCCGGCTTTCTGTAAAATAATACCACCGAGAGGTTAGGTTGGGTTAGGTTAGGTTATATTACGTTCTACATATATAATGTTCGCACCGAGAAGTACGGACCGGCACGACCGGGAACTTGGAAATTGTTCGCGCCGAGCGGTCGGAACCGACACGACTGGGAATTTAGAAAATATTCGCACCGAGCGACCAGGTTGCATTAGGTTAGGTTATATTATGTTATATACATAATATTCGCACCGAGAAGTAGGAGTAGACACGCCCGGCTTTCTGTAAAATAATACCACCGAGAGGTTAGGTTGGGTTAGGTTAGGTTATATTACGTTCTACATATATAATGTTCGCACCGAGAAGTACGGACCGGCACGACCGGGAACTTGGAAATTGTTCGCGCCGAGCGGTCGGGACCGACACGACCGGGGACTTTGAAAATATTCGCGCCGAGCGGTCGGAACCGACACGACTGGGAATTTAGAAAATATTCGCACCGAGCGACCAGGTTGCATTAGGTTAGGTTATATTATGTTATATACATAATATTCGCACCGAGAAGTAGGAGTAGACACGACCGGCTTTCTGTAAAATAATACCACCGAGAGGTTAGGTTGGGTTAGGTTAGGTTATATTACGTTCTACATATATAATGTTCGCACCGAGAAGTACGCACCGGCACGACCGGGAACTTGGAAATTGTTCGCGCCGAGCGGTCGGAACCGACACGACTGGGAATTTAGAAAATATTCGCACCGAGCGACCAGGTTGCATTAGGTTAGGTTATATTATGTTATATACATAATATTCGCACCGAGAAGTAGGAGTAGACACGCCCGGCTTTCTGTAAAATAATACCACCGAGAGGTTAGGTTGGGTTAGGTTAGGTTATATTACGTTCTACATATATAATGTTCGCACCGAGAAGTACGGACCGGCACGACCGGGAACTTGGAAATTGTTCGCGCCGAGCGGTCGGGACCGACACGACCGGGGACTTTGAAAATATTCGCGCCGAGCGGTCGGGACCGACACGACCGGGGACTTTGAAAATATTCGCGCCGAGCGGTCGGGACCGACACGACCGGGGACTTTGAAAATATTCGCGCCGAGCGGTCGGAACCGACACGACTGGGAATTTAGAAAATATTCGCACCGAGCGACCAGGTTGCATTAGGTTAGGTTATATTATGTTATATACATAATATTCGCACCGAGAAGTAGGAGTAGACACGACCGGCTTTCTGTAAAATAATACCACCGAGAGGTTAGGTTGGGTTAGGTTAGGTTATATTACGTTCTACATATATAATGTTCGCACCGAGAAGTACGGACCGGCACGACCGGGAACTTGGAAATTGTTCGCGCCGAGCGGTCGGAACCGACACGACTGGGAATTTAGAAAATATTCGCACCGAGCGACCAGGTTGCATTAGGTTAGGTTATATTATGTTATATACATAATATTCGCACCGAGAAGTAGGAGTAGACACGCCCGGCTTTCTGTAAAATAATACCACCGAGAGGTTAGGTTGGGTTAGGTTAGGTTATATTACGTTCTACATATATAATGTTCGCACCGAGAAGTACGGACCGGCACGACCGGGAACTTGGAAATTGTTCGCGCCGAGCGGTCGGAACCGACACGACTGGGAATTTAGAAAATATTCGCACCGAGCGACCAGGTTGCATTAGGTTAGGTTATATTATGTTATATACATAATATTCGCACCGAGAAGTAGGAGTAGACACGCCCGGCTTTCTGTAAAATAATACCACCGAGAGGTTAGGTTGGGTTAGGTTAGGTTATATTACGTTCTACATATATAATGTTCGCACCGAGAAGTACGGACCGGCACGACCGGGAACTTGGAAATTGTTCGCGCCGAGCGGTCGGGACCGACACGACCGGGGACTTTGAAAATATTCGCGCCGAGCGGTCGGGACCGACACGACCGGGGACTTTGAAAATATTCCCGCTGTGAGGTCGGGACCGACACGACCGGGGACTTAGAAAATATTCGCGCCGAGCGGTCGGAACCGACACGACTGGGAATTTAGAAAATATTCGCACCGAGCGACCAGGTTGCATTATGTTAGGTTATATTATGTTATATACATAATATTCGCACCGAGAAGTAGGAGTAGACACGCCCGGCTTTCTGTAAAATAATACCACCGAGAGGTTAGGTTGGGTTAGGTTAGGTTATATTACGTTCTACATATATAATGTTCGCACCGAGAAGTACGGACCGGCACGACCGGGAACTTGGAAATTGTTCGCGCCGAGCGGTCGGGACCGACACGACCGGGGACTTTGAAAGTATTCGCGCCGAGCGGTCGGGACCGACACGACCGGGGACTTTGAAAATATTCGCGCCGAGCGGTCGGGACCGACACGACCGGGGACTTTGAAAATATTCGCGCCGAGCGGTCGGAACCGACACGACTGGGAATTTAGAAAATATTCGCACCGAGCGACCAGGTTGCATTAGGTTAGGTTATATTATGTTATATACATAATATTCGCACCGAGAAGTAGGAGTAGACACGACCGGCTTTCTGTAAAATAATACCACCGAGAGGTTAGGTTGGGTTAGGTTAGGTTATATTACGTTCTACATATATAATGTTCGCACCGAGAAGTACGGACCGGCACGACCGGGAACTTGGAAATTGTTCGCGCCGAGCGGTCGGAACCGACACGACTGGGAATTTAGAAAATATTCGCACCGAGCGACCAGGTTGCATTAGGTTAGGTTATATTATGTTATATACATAATATTCGCACCGAGAAGTAGGAGTAGACACGCCCGGCTTTCTGTAAAATAATACCACCGAGAGGTTAGGTTGGGTTAGGTTAGGTTATATTACGTTCTACATATATAATGTTCGCACCGAGAAGTACGGACCGGCACGACCGGGAACTTGGAAATTGTTCGCGCCGAGCGGTCGGGACCGACACGACCGGGGACTTTGAAAATATTCGCGCCGAGCGGTCGGGACCGACACGACCGGGGACTTTGAAAATATTCGCGCCGAGCGGTCGGGACCGACACGACCGGGGACTTTGAAAATATTCGCGCCGAGCGGTCGGAACCGACACGACTGGGAATTTAGAAAATATTCGCACCGAGCGACCAGGTTGCATTAGGTTAGGTTATATTATGTTATATACATAATATTCGCACCGAGAAGTAGGAGTAGACACGACCGGCTTTCTGTAAAATAATACCACCGAGAGGTTAGGTTGGGTTAGGTTAGGTTATATTACGTTCTACATATATAATGTTCGCACCGAGAAGTACGGACCGGCACGACCGGGAACTTGGAAATTGTTCGCGCCGAGCGGTCGGAACCGACACGACTGGGAATTTAGAAAATATTCGCACCGAGCGACCAGGTTGCATTAGGTTAGGTTATATTATGTTATATACATAATATTCGCACCGAGAAGTAGGAGTAGACACGCCCGGCTTTCTGTAAAATAATACCACCGAGAGGTTAGGTTGGGTTAGGTTAGGTTATATTACGTTCTACATATATAATGTTCGCACCGAGAAGTACGGACCGGCACGACCGGGAACTTGGAAATTGTTCGCGCCGAGCGGTCGGAACCGACACGACTGGGAATTTAGAAAATATTCGCACCGAGCGACCAGGTTGCATTAGGTTAGGTTATATTATGTTATATACATAATATTCGCACCGAGAAGTAGGAGTAGACACGCCCGGCTTTCTGTAAAATAATACCACCGAGAGGTTAGGTTGGGTTAGGTTAGGTTATATTACGTTCTACATATATAATGTTCGCACCGAGAAGTACGGACCGGCACGACCGGGAACTTGGAAATTGTTCGCGCCGAGCGGTCGGGACCGACACGACCGGGGACTTTGAAAATATTCGCGCCGAGCGGTCGGGACCGACACGACCGGGGACTTTGAAAATATTCCCGCTGTGAGGTCGGGACCGACACGACCGGGGACTTAGAAAATATTCGCGCCGAGCGGTCGGAACCGACACGACTGGGAATTTAGAAAATATTCGCACCGAGCGACCAGGTTGCATTAGGTTAGGTTATATTATGTTATATACATAATATTCGCACCGAGAAGTAGGAGTAGACACGCCCGGCTTTCTGTAAAATAATACCACCGAGAGGTTAGGTTGGGTTAGGTTAGGTTATATTACGTTCTACATATATAATGTTCGCACCGAGAAGTACGGACCGGCACGACCGGGAACTTGGAAATTGTTCGCGCCGAGCGGTCGGGACCGACACGACCGGGGACTTTGAAAGTATTCGCGCCGAGCGGTCGGGACCGACACGACCGGGGACTTTGAAAATATTCGCGCCGAGCGGTCGGGACCGACACGACCGGGGACTTTGAAAATATTCGCGCCGAGCGGTCGGAACCGACACGACTGGGAATTTAGAAAATATTCGCACCGAGCGACCAGGTTGCATTAGGTTAGGTTATATTATGTTATATACATAATATTCGCACCGAGAAGTAGGAGTAGACACGACCGGCTTTCTGTAAAATAATACCACCGAGAGGTTAGGTTGGGTTAGGTTAGGTTATATTACGTTCTACATATATAATGTTCGCACCGAGAAGTACGGACCGGCACGACCGGGAACTTGGAAATTGTTCGCGCCGAGCGGTCGGAACCGACACGACTGGGAATTTAGAAAATATTCGCACCGAGCGACCAGGTTGCATTAGGTTAGGTTATATTATGTTATATACATAATATTCGCACCGAGAAGTAGGAGTAGACACGCCCGGCTTTCTGTAAAATAATACCACCGAGAGGTTAGGTTGGGTTAGGTTAGGTTATATTACGTTCTACATATATAATGTTCGCACCGAGAAGTACGGACCGGCACGACCGGGAACTTGGAAATTGTTCGCGCCGAGCGGTCGGGACCGACACGACCGGGGACTTTGAAAGTATTCGCGCCGAGCGGTCGGGACCGACACGACCGGGGACTTTGAAAATATTCGCGCCGAGCGGTCGGGACCGACACGACCGGGGACTTTGAAAATATTCGCGCCGAGCGGTCGGAACCGACACGACTGGGAATTTAGAAAATATTCGCACCGAGCGACCAGGTTGCATTAGGTTAGGTTATATTATGTTATATACATAATATTCGCACCGAGAAGTAGGAGTAGACACGACCGGCTTTCTGTAAAATAATACCACCGAGAGGTTAGGTTGGGTTAGGTTAGGTTATATTACGTTCTACATATATAATGTTCGCACCGAGAAGTACGGACCGGCACGACCGGGAACTTGGAAATTGTTCGCGCCGAGCGGTCGGAACCGACACGACTGGGAATTTAGAAAATATTCGCACCGAGCGACCAGGTTGCATTAGGTTAGGTTATATTATGTTATATACATAATATTCGCACCGAGAAGTAGGAGTAGACACGCCCGGCTTTCTGTAAAATAATACCACCGAGAGGTTAGGTTGGGTTAGGTTAGGTTATATTACGTTCTACATATATAATGTTCGCACCGAGAAGTACGGACCGGCACGACCGGGAACTTGGAAATTGTTCGCGCCGAGCGGTCGGGACCGACACGACCGGGGACTTTGAAAATATTCGCGCCGAGCGGTCGGGACTGACACGACCGGGGACTTTGAAAATATTCCCGCTGTGAGGTCGGGACCGACACGACCGGGGACTTAGAAAATATTCGCGCCGAGCGGTCGGAACCGACACGACTGGGAATTTAGAAAATATTCGCACCGAGCGACCAGGTTGCATTAGGTTAGGTTATATTATGTTATATACATAATATTCGCACCGAGAAGTAGGAGTAGACACGCCCGACTTTCTGTAAAATAATACCACCGAGAGGTTAGGTTGGGTTAGGTTAGGTTATATTACGTTCTACATATATAATGTTCGCACCGAGAAGTACGGACCGGCACGACCGGGAACTTGGAAATTGTTCCCGCCGAGCGGTCGGGACCGACACGACCGGGGACTTTGAAAGTATTCGCGCCGAGCGGTCGGGACCGACACGACCGGGGACTTTGAAAATATTCGCGCCGAGCGGTCGGGACCGACACGACCGGGGACTTAGAAAATATTCGCGCCGAGCGGTCGGAACCGACACGACTGGGAATTTAGAAAATATTCGCACCGAGCGACCAGGTTGCATTAGGTTAGGTTATATTATGTTATATACATAATATTCGCACCGAGAAGTAGGAGTAGACACGCCCGGCTTTCTGTAAAATAATACCACCGAGAGGTTAGGTTGGGTTAGGTTAGGTTATATTACGTTCTACATATATAATGTTCGCACCGAGAAGTACGGACCGGCACGACCGGGAACTTGGAAATTGTTCGCGCCGAGCGGTCGGGACCGACACGACCGGGGACTTTGAAAATATTCGCGCCGAGCGGTCGGGACCGACACGACCGGGGACTTTGAAAATATTCCCGCTGTGAGGTCGGGACCGACACGACCGGGGACTTAGAAAATATTCGCGCCGAGCGGTCGGAACCGACACGACTGGGAATTTAGAAAATATTCGCACCGAGCGACCAGGTTGCATTAGGTTAGGTTATATTATGTTATATACATAATATTCGCACCGAGAAGTAGGAGTAGACACGCCCGGCTTTCTGTAAAATAATACCACCGAGAGGTTAGGTTGGGTTAGGTTAGGTTATATTACGTTCTACATATATAATGTTCGCACCGAGAAGTACGGACCGGCACGACCGGGAACTTGGAAATTGTTCGCGCCGAGCGGTCGGAACCGACACGACTGGGAATTTAGAAAATATTCGCACCGAGCGACCAGGTTGCATTAGGTTAGGTTATATTATGTTATATACATAATATTCGCACCGAGAAGTAGGAGTAGACACGCCCGGCTTTCTGTAAAATAATACCACCGAGAGGTTAGGTTGGGTTAGGTTAGGTTATATTACGTTCTACATATATAATGTTCGCACCGAGAAGTACGGACCGGCACGACCGGGAACTTGGAAATTGTTCGCGCCAAGCGGTCGGGACCGACACGACCGGGGACTTTGAAAATATTCGCGCCGAGCGGTCGGGACCGACACGACCGGGGACTTTGAAAATATTCCCGCTGTGAGGTCGGGACCGACACGACCGGGGACTTAGAAAATATTCGCGCCGAGCGGTCGGAACCGACACGACTGGGAATTTAGAAAATATTCGCACCGAGCGACCAGGTTGCATTAGGTTAGGTTATATTATGTTATATACATAATATTCGCACCGAGAAGTAGGAGTAGACACGCCCGGCTTTCTGTAAAATAATACCACCGAGAGGTTAGGTTGGGTTAGGTTAGGTTATATTACGTTCTACATATATAATGTTCGCACCGAGAAGTACGGACCGGCACGACCGGGAACTTGGAAATTGTTCCCGCCGAGCGGTCGGGACCGACACGACCGGGGACTTTGAAAGTATTCGCGCCGAGCGGTCGGGACCGACACGACCGGGGACTTTGAAAATATTCGCGCCGAGCGGTCGGGACCGACACGACCGGGGACTTAGAAAATATTCGCGCCGAGCGGTCGGAACCGACACGACTGGGAATTTAGAAAATATTCGCACCGAGCGACCAGGTTGCATTAGGTTAGGTTATATTATGTTATATACATAATATTCGCACCGAGAAGTAGGAGTAGACACGCCCGGCTTTCTGTAAAATAATACCACCGAGAGGTTAGGTTGGGTTAGGTTAGGTTATATTACGTTCTACATATATAATGTTCGCACCGAGAAGTACGGACCGGCACGACCGGGAACTTGGAAATTGTTCGCGCCGAGCGGTCGGGACCGACACGACCGGGGACTTTGAAAATATTCGCGCCGAGCGGTCGGGACCGACACGACCGGGGACTTTGAAAATATTCCCGCTGTGAGGTCGGGACCGACACGACCGGGGACTTAGAAAATATTCGCGCCGAGCGGTCGGAACCGACACGACTGGGAATTTAGAAAATATTCGCACCGAGCGACCAGGTTGCATTAGGTTAGGTTATATTATGTTATATACATAATATTCGCACCGAGAAGTAGGAGTAGACACGCCCGGCTTTCTGTAAAATAATACCACCGAGAGGTTAGGTTGGGTTAGGTTAGGTTATATTACGTTCTACATATATAATGTTCGCACCGAGAAGTACGGACCGGCACGACCGGGAACTTGGAAATTGTTCGCGCCGAGCGGTCGGAACCGACACGACTGGGAATTTAGAAAATATTCGCACCGAGCGACCAGGTTGCATTAGGTTAGGTTATATTATGTTATATACATAATATTCGCACCGAGAAGTAGGAGTAGACACGCCCGGCTTTCTGTAAAATAATACCACCGAGAGGTTAGGTTGGGTTAGGTTAGGTTATATTACGTTCTACATATATAATGTTCGCACCGAGAAGTACGGACCGGCACGACCGGGAACTTGGAAATTGTTCGCGCCAAGCGGTCGGGACCGACACGACCGGGGACTTTGAAAATATTCGCGCCGAGCGGTCGGGACCGACACGACCGGGGACTTTGAAAATATTCCCGCTGTGAGGTCGGGACCGACACGACCGGGGACTTAGAAAATATTCGCGCCGAGCGGTCGGAACCGACACGACTGGGAATTTAGAAAATATTCGCACCGAGCGACCAGGTTGCATTAGGTTAGGTTATATTATGTTATATACATAATATTCGCACCGAGAAGTAGGAGTAGACACGCCCGGCTTTCTGTAAAATAATACCACCGAGAGGTTAGGTTGGGTTAGGTTAGGTTATATTACGTTCTACATATATAATGTTCGCACCGAGAAGTACGGACCGGCACGACCGGGAACTTGGAAATTGTTCGCGCCGAGCGGTCGGGACCGACACGACCGGGGACTTTGAAAGTATTCGCGCCGAGCGGTCGGGACCGACACGACCGGGGACTTTGAAAATATTCGCGCCGAGCGGTCGGGACCGACACGACCGGGGACTTTGAAAATATTCGCGCCGAGCGGTCGGAACCGACACGACTGGGAATTTAGAAAATATTCGCACCGAGCGACCAGGTTGCATTAGGTTAGGTTATATTATGTTATATACATAATATTCGCACCGAGAAGTAGGAGTAGACACGACCGGCTTTCTGTAAAATAATACCACCGAGAGGTTAGGTTGGGTTAGGTTAGGTTATATTACGTTCTACATATATAATGTTCGCACCGAGAAGTACGGACCGGCACGACCGGGAACTTGGAAATTGTTCGCGCCGAGCGGTCGGAACCGACACGACTGGGAATTTAGAAAATATTCGCACCGAGCGACCAGGTTGCATTAGGTTAGGTTATATTATGTTATATACATAATATTCGCACCGAGAAGTAGGAGTAGACACGCCCGGCTTTCTGTAAAATAATACCACCGAGAGGTTAGGTTGGGTTAGGTTAGGTTATATTACGTTCTACATATATAATGTTCGCACCGAGAAGTACGGACCGGCACGACCGGGAACTTGGAAATTGTTCGCGCCGAGCGGTCGGGACCGACACGACCGGGGACTTTGAAAATATTCGCGCCGAGCGGTCGGGACCGACACGACCGGGGACTTTGAAAATATTCCCGCTGTGAGGTCGGGACCGACACGACCGGGGACTTAGAAAATATTCGCGCCGAGCGGTCGGAACCGACACGACTGGGAATTTAGAAAATATTCGCACCGAGCGACCAGGTTGCATTAGGTTAGGTTATATTATGTTATATACATAATATTCGCACCGAGAAGTAGGAGTAGACACGCCCGACTTTCTGTAAAATAATACCACCGAGAGGTTAGGTTGGGTTAGGTTAGGTTATATTACGTTCTACATATATAATGTTCGCACCGAGAAGTACGGACCGGCACGACCGGGAACTTGGAAATTGTTCGCGCCGAGCGGTCGGAACCGACACGACTGGGAATTTAGAAAATATTCGCACCGAGCGACCAGGTTGCATTAGGTTAGGTTATATTATGTTATATACATAATATTCGCACCGAGAAGTAGGAGTAGACACGCCCGGCTTTCTGTAAAATAATACCACCGAGAGGTTAGGTTGGGTTAGGTTAGGTTATATTACGTTCTACATATATAATGTTCGCACCGAGAAGTACGGACCGGCACGACCGGGAACTTGGAAATTGTTCGCGCCAAGCGGTCGGGACCGACACGACCGGGGACTTTGAAAATATTCGCGCCGAGCGGTCGGGACCGACACGACCGGGGACTTTGAAAATATTCCCGCTGTGAGGTCGGGACCGACACGACCGGGGACTTAGAAAATATTCGCGCCGAGCGGTCGGAACCGACACGACTGGGAATTTAGAAAATATTCGCACCGAGCGACCAGGTTGCATTAGGTTAGGTTATATTATGTTATATACATAATATTCGCACCGAGAAGTAGGAGTAGACACGCCCGGCTTTCTGTAAAATAATACCACCGAGAGGTTAGGTTGGGTTAGGTTAGGTTATATTACGTTCTACATATATAATGTTCGCACCGAGAAGTACGGACCGGCACGACCGGGAACTTGGAAATTGTTCCCGCCGAGCGGTCGGGACCGACACGACCGGGGACTTTGAAAGTATTCGCGCCGAGCGGTCGGGACCGACACGACCGGGGACTTTGAAAATATTCGCGCCGAGCGGTCGGGACCGACACGACCGGGGACTTAGAAAATATTCGCGCCGAGCGGTCGGAACCGACACGACTGGGAATTTAGAAAATATTCGCACCGAGCGACCAGGTTGCATTAGGTTAGGTTATATTATGTTATATACATAATATTCGCACCGAGAAGTAGGAGTAGACACGCCCGGCTTTCTGTAAAATAATACCACCGAGAGGTTAGGTTGGGTTAGGTTAGGTTATATTACGTTCTACATATATAATGTTCGCACCGAGAAGTACGGACCGGCACGACCGGGAACTTGGAAATTGTTCGCGCCGAGCGGTCGGGACCGACACGACCGGGGACTTTGAAAATATTCGCGCCGAGCGGTCGGGACCGACACGACCGGGGACTTTGAAAATATTCCCGCTGTGAGGTCGGGACCGACACGACCGGGGACTTAGAAAATATTCGCGCCGAGCGGTCGGAACCGACACGACTGGGAATTTAGAAAATATTCGCACCGAGCGACCAGGTTGCATTAGGTTAGGTTATATTATGTTATATACATAATATTCGCACCGAGAAGTAGGAGTAGACACGCCCGGCTTTCTGTAAAATAATACCACCGAGAGGTTAGGTTGGGTTAGGTTAGGTTATATTACGTTCTACATATATAATGTTCGCACCGAGAAGTACGGACCGGCACGACCGGGAACTTGGAAATTGTTCGCGCCGAGCGGTCGGAACCGACACGACTGGGAATTTAGAAAATATTCGCACCGAGCGACCAGGTTGCATTAGGTTAGGTTATATTATGTTATATACATAATATTCGCACCGAGAAGTAGGAGTAGACACGCCCGGCTTTCTGTAAAATAATACCACCGAGAGGTTAGGTTGGGTTAGGTTAGGTTATATTACGTTCTACATATATAATGTTCGCACCGAGAAGTACGGACCGGCACGACCGGGAACTTGGAAATTGTTCGCGCCAAGCGGTCGGGACCGACACGACCGGGGACTTTGAAAATATTCGCGCCGAGCGGTCGGGACCGACACGACCGGGGACTTTGAAAATATTCCCGCTGTGAGGTCGGGACCGACACGACCGGGGACTTAGAAAATATTCGCGCCGAGCGGTCGGAACCGACACGACTGGGAATTTAGAAAATATTCGCACCGAGCGACCAGGTTGCATTAGGTTAGGTTATATTATGTTATATACATAATATTCGCACCGAGAAGTAGGAGTAGACACGCCCGGCTTTCTGTAAAATAATACCACCGAGAGGTTAGGTTGGGTTAGGTTAGGTTATATTACGTTCTACATATATAATGTTCGCACCGAGAAGTACGGACCGGCACGACCGGGAACTTGGAAATTGTTCGCGCCGAGCGGTCGGGACCGACACGACCGGGGACTTTGAAAGTATTCGCGCCGAGCGGTCGGGACCGACACGACCGGGGACTTTGAAAATATTCGCGCCGAGCGGTCGGGACCGACACGACCGGGGACTTTGAAAATATTCGCGCCGAGCGGTCGGAACCGACACGACTGGGAATTTAGAAAATATTCGCACCGAGCGACCAGGTTGCATTAGGTTAGGTTATATTATGTTATATACATAATATTCGCACCGAGAAGTAGGAGTAGACACGACCGGCTTTCTGTAAAATAATACCACCGAGAGGTTAGGTTGGGTTAGGTTAGGTTATATTACGTTCTACATATATAATGTTCGCACCGAGAAGTACGGACCGGCACGACCGGGAACTTGGAAATTGTTCGCGCCGAGCGGTCGGAACCGACACGACTGGGAATTTAGAAAATATTCGCACCGAGCGACCAGGTTGCATTAGGTTAGGTTATATTATGTTATATACATAATATTCGCACCGAGAAGTAGGAGTAGACACGCCCGGCTTTCTGTAAAATAATACCACCGAGAGGTTAGGTTGGGTTAGGTTAGGTTATATTACGTTCTACATATATAATGTTCGCACCGAGAAGTACGGACCGGCACGACCGGGAACTTGGAAATTGTTCGCGCCGAGCGGTCGGGACCGACACGACCGGGGACTTTGAAAATATTCGCGCCGAGCGGTCGGGACCGACACGACCGGGGACTTTGAAAATATTCCCGCTGTGAGGTCGGGACCGACACGACCGGGGACTTAGAAAATATTCGCGCCGAGCGGTCGGAACCGACACGACTGGGAATTTAGAAAATATTCGCACCGAGCGACCAGGTTGCATTAGGTTAGGTTATATTATGTTATATACATAATATTCGCACCGAGAAGTAGGAGTAGACACGCCCGACTTTCTGTAAAATAATACCACCGAGAGGTTAGGTTGGGTTAGGTTAGGTTATATTACGTTCTACATATATAATGTTCGCACCGAGAAGTACGGACCGGCACGACCGGGAACTTGGAAATTGTTCGCGCCGAGCGGTCGGGACCGACACGACCGGGGACTTTGAAAATATTCGCGCCGAGCGGTCGGGACCGACACGACCGGGGACTTTGAAAATATTCCCGCTGTGAGGTCGGGACCGACACGACCGGGGACTTAGAAAATATTCGCGCCTAGCGGTCGGAACCGACACGACTGGGAATTTAGAAAATATTCGCACCGAGCGACCAGGTTGCATTAGGTTAGGTTATATTATGTTATATACATAATATTCGCACCGAGAAGTAGGAGTAGACACGCCCGACTTTCTGTAAAATAATACCACCGAGAGGTTAGGTTGGGTTAGGTTAGGTTATATTACGTTCTACATATATAATGTTCGCACCGAGAAGTACGGACCGGCACGACCGGGAACTTGGAAATTGTTCGCGCCGAGCGGTCGGGACCGACACGACCGGGGACTTTGAAAGTATTCGCGCCGAGCGGTCGGGACCGACACGACCGGGGACTTTGAAAATATTCGCGCCGAGCGGTCGGGACCGACACGACCGGGGACTTTGAAAATATTCGCGCCGAGCGGTCGGAACCGACACGACTGGGAATTTAGAAAATATTCGCACCGAGCGACCAGGTTGCATTAGGTTAGGTTATATTATGTTATATACATAATATTCGCACCGAGAAGTAGGAGTAGACACGACCGGCTTTCTGTAAAATAATACCACCGAGAGGTTAGGTTGGGTTAGGTTAGGTTATATTACGTTCTACATATATAATGTTCGCACCGAGAAGTACGGACCGGCACGACCGGGAACTTGGAAATTGTTCGCGCCGAGCGGTCGGAACCGACACGACTGGGAATTTAGAAAATATTCGCACCGAGCGACCAGGTTGCATTAGGTTAGGTTATATTATGTTATATACATAATATTCGCACCGAGAAGTAGGAGTAGACACGCCCGGCTTTCTGTAAAATAATACCACCGAGAGGTTAGGTTGGGTTAGGTTAGGTTATATTACGTTCTACATATATAATGTTCGCACCGAGAAGTACGGACCGGCACGACCGGGAACTTGGAAATTGTTCGCGCCGAGCGGTCGGGACCGACACGACCGGGGACTTTGAAAATATTCGCGCCGAGCGGTCGGGACCGACACGACCGGGGACTTTGAAAATATTCCCGCTGTGAGGTCGGGACCGACACGACCGGGGACTTAGAAAATATTCGCGCCGAGCGGTCGGAACCGACACGACTGGGAATTTAGAAAATATTCGCACCGAGCGACCAGGTTGCATTAGGTTAGGTTATATTATGTTATATACATAATATTCGCACCGAGAAGTAGGAGTAGACACGCCCGACTTTCTGTAAAATAATACCACCGAGAGGTTAGGTTGGGTTAGGTTAGGTTATATTACGTTCTACATATATAATGTTCGCACCGAGAAGTACGGACCGGCACGACCGGGAACTTGGAAATTGTTCGCGCCGAGCGGTCGGGACCGACACGACCGGGGACTTTGAAAATATTCGCGCCGAGCGGTCGGGACCGACACGACCGGGGACTTTGAAAATATTCCCGCTGTGAGGTCGGGACCGACACGACCGGGGACTTAGAAAATATTCGCGCCTAGCGGTCGGAACCGACACGACTGGGAATTTAGAAAATATTCGCACCGAGCGACCAGGTTGCATTAGGTTAGGTTATATTATGTTATATACATAATATTCGCACCGAGAAGTAGGAGTAGACACGCCCGACTTTCTGTAAAATAATACCACCGAGAGGTTAGGTTGGGTTAGGTTAGGTTATATTACGTTCTACATATATAATGTTCGCACCGAGAAGTACGGACCGGCACGACCGGGAACTTGGAAATTGTTCGCGCCGAGCGGTCGGGACCGACACGACCGGGGACTTTGAAAATATTCGCGCCGAGCGGTCGGGACCGACACGACCGGGGACTTTGAAAATATTCCCGCTGTGAGGTCGGGACCGACACGACCGGAGACTTAGAAAATATTCGCGCCGAGCGGTCGGAACCGACACGACTGGGAATTTAGAAAATATTCGCACCGAGCGACCAGGTTGCATTAGGTTAGGTTATATTATGTTATATACATAATATTCGCACCGAGAAGTAGGAGTAGACACGCCCGACTTTCTGTAAAATAATACCACCGAGAGGTTAGGTTGGGTTAGGTTAGGTTATATTACGTTCTACATATATAATGTTCGCACCGAGAAGTACGGACCGGCACGACCGGGAACTTGGAAATTGTTCGCGCCGAGCGGTCGGGACCGACACGACCGGGGACTTTGAAAATATTCGCGCCGAGCGGTCGGGACCGACACGACCGGGGACTTTGAAAATATTCCCGCTGTGAGGTCGGGACCGACACGACCGGAGACTTAGAAAATATTCGCGCCGAGCGGTCGGAACCGACACGACTGGGAATTTAGAAAATATTCGCACCGAGCGACCAGGTTGCATTAGTTTAAGTTATATTATGTTATATACATAATATTCGCACCGAGAAGTAGGAGTAGACACGCCCGGCTTTCTGTAAAATAATACCACCGAGAGGTTAGGTTGGGTTAGGTTAGGTTATATTACGTTCTACATATATAATGTTCGCACCGAGAAGTACGGACCGGCACGACCGGGAACTTGGAAATTGTTCGCGCCGAGCGGTCGGGACCGACACGACCGGGGACTTTGAAAGTATTCGCGCCGAGCGGTCGGGACCGACACGACCGGGGACTTTGAAAATATTCGCGCCGAGCGGTCGGGACCGACACAACCGGGGACTTAGAAAATATTCGCGCCGAGCGGTCGGAACTGACACGACTGGGAATTTAGAAAATATTCGCACCGAGCGGTCGGAACTGACACGACTGGGAATTTAGAAAATATTCGCACCGAGCGACCAGGTTGCATTAGGTTAGGTTATATTATGTTATATACATAATATTCGCACCGAGAAGTAGGAGTAGACACGCCCGGCTTTCTGTAAAATAATACCACCGAGAGGTTAGGTTGGGTTAGGTTAGGTTATATTACGTTCTACATATATAATGTTCGCACCGAGAAGTACGGACCGGCACGACCGGGAACTTGGAAATTGTTCGCGCCGAGCGGTCGGAACCGACACGACTGGGAATTTAGAAAATATTCGCACCGAGCGACCAGGTTGCATTAGGTTAGGTTATATTATGTTATATACATAATATTCGCACCGAGAAGTAGGAGTAGACACGCCCGGCTTTCTGTAAAATAATACCACCGAGAGGTTAGGTTGGGTTAGGTTAGGTTATATTACGTTCTACATATATAATGTTCGCACCGAGAAGTACGGACCGGCACGACCGGGAACTTGGAAATTGTTCGCGCCGAGCGGTCGGAACCGACACGACTGGGAATTTAGAAAATATTCGCACCGAGCGACCAGGTTGCATTAGGTTAGGTTATATTATGTTATATACATAATATTCGCACCGAGAAGTAGGAGTAGACACGCCCGGCTTTCTGTAAAATAATACCACCGAGAGGTTAGGTTGGGTTAGGTTAGGTTATATTACGTTCTACATATATAATGTTCGCACCGAGAAGTACGGACCGGCACGACCGGGAACTTGGAAATTGTTCGCGCCGAGCGGTCGGAACCGACACGACTGGGAATTTAGAAAATATTCGCACCGAGCGACCAGGTTGCATTAGGTTAGGTTATATTATGTTATATACATAATATTCGCACCGAGAAGTAGGAGTAGACACGCCCGGCTTTCTGTAAAATAATACCACCGAGAGGTTAGGTTGGGTTAGGTTAGGTTATATTACGTTCTACATATATAATGTTCGCACCGAGAAGTACGGACCGGCACGACCGGGAACTTGGAAATTGTTCGCGCCGAGCGGTCGGGACCGACACGACCGGGGACTTTGAAAATATTCGCGCCGAGCGGTCGGGACCGACACGACCGGGGACTTTGAAAATATTCCCGCTGTGAGGTCGGGACCGACACGACCGGGGACTTAGAAAATATTCGCGCCGAGCGGTCGGAACCGACACGACTGGGAATTTAGAAAATATTCGCACCGAGCGACCAGGTTGCATTAGGTTAGGTTATATTATGTTATATACATAATATTCGCACCGAGAAGTAGGAGTAGACACGCCCGACTTTCTGTAAAATAATACCACCGAGAGGTTAGGTTGGGTTAGGTTAGGTTATATTACGTTCTACATATATAATGTTCGCACCGAGAAGTACGGACCGGCACGACCGGGAACTTGGAAATTGTTCCCGCCGAGCGGTCGGGACCGACACGACCGGGGACTTTGAAAGTATTCGCGCCGAGCGGTCGGGACCGACACGACCGGGGACTTTGAAAATATTCGCGCCGAGCGGTCGGGACCGACACGACCGGGGACTTAGAAAATATTCGCGCCGAGCGGTCGGAACCGACACGACTGGGAATTTAGAAAATATTCGCACCGAGCGACCAGGTTGCATTAGGTTAGGTTATATTATGTTATATACATAATATTCGCACCGAGAAGTAGGAGTAGACACGCCCGGCTTTCTGTAAAATAATACCACCGAGAGGTTAGGTTGGGTTAGGTTAGGTTATATTACGTTCTACATATATAATGTTCGCACCGAGAAGTACGGACCGGCACGACCGGGAACTTGGAAATTGTTCGCGCCGAGCGGTCGGGACCGACACGACCGGGGACTTTGAAAATATTCGCGCCGAGCGGTCGGGACCGACACGACCGGGGACTTTGAAAATATTCCCGCTGTGAGGTCGGGACCGACACGACCGGGGACTTAGAAAATATTCGCGCCTAGCGGTCGGAACCGACACGACTGGGAATTTAGAAAATATTCGCACCGAGCGACCAGGTTGCATTAGGTTAGGTTATATTATGTTATATACATAATATTCGCACCGAGAAGTAGGAGTAGACACGCCCGACTTTCTGTAAAATAATACCACCGAGAGGTTAGGTTGGGTTAGGTTAGGTTATATTACGTTCTACATATATAATGTTCGCACCGAGAAGTACGGACCGGCACGACCGGGAACTTGGAAATTGTTCGCGCCGAGCGGTCGGGACCGACACGACCGGGGACTTTGAAAATATTCGCGCCGAGCGGTCGGGACCGACACGACCGGGGACTTTGAAAATATTCCCGCTGTGAGGTCGGGACCGACACGACCGGAGACTTAGAAAATATTCGCGCCGAGCGGTCGGAACCGACACGACTGGGAATTTAGAAAATATTCGCACCGAGCGACCAGGTTGCATTAGTTTAAGTTATATTATGTTATATACATAATATTCGCACCGAGAAGTAGGAGTAGACACGCCCGGCTTTCTGTAAAATAATACCACCGAGAGGTTAGGTTGGGTTAGGTTAGGTTATATTACGTTCTACATATATAATGTTCGCACCGAGAAGTACGGACCGGCACGACCGGGAACTTGGAAATTGTTCGCGCCGAGCGGTCGGGACCGACACGACCGGGGACTTTGAAAGTATTCGCGCCGAGCGGTCGGGACCGACACGACCGGGGACTTTGAAAATATTCGCGCCGAGCGGTCGGGACCGACACGACCGGGGACTTAGAAAATATTCGCGCCGAGCGGTCGGAACTGACACGACTGGGAATTTAGAAAATATTCGCACCGAGCGGTCGGAACTGACACGACTGGGAATTTAGAAAATATTCGCACCGAGCGACCAGGTTGCATTAGGTTAGGTTATATTATGTTATATACATAATATTCGCACCGAGAAGTAGGAGTAGACACGCCCGGCTTTCTGTAAAATAATACCACCGAGAGGTTAGGTTGGGTTAGGTTAGGTTATATTACGTTCTACATATATAATGTTCGCACCGAGAAGTACGGACCGGCACGACCGGGAACTTGGAAATTGTTCGCGCCGAGCGGTCGGAACCGACACGACTGGGAATTTAGAAAATATTCGCACCGAGCGACCAGGTTGCATTAGGTTAGGTTATATTATGTTATATACATAATATTCGCACCGAGAAGTAGGAGTAGACACGCCCGGCTTTCTGTAAAATAATACCACCGAGAGGTTAGGTTGGGTTAGGTTAGGTTATATTACGTTCTACATATATAATGTTCGCACCGAGAAGTACGGACCGGCACGACCGGGAACTTGGAAATTGTTCGCGCCGAGCGGTCGGAACCGACACGACTGGGAATTTAGAAAATATTCGCACCGAGCGACCAGGTTGCATTAGGTTAGGTTATATTATGTTATATACATAATATTCGCACCGAGAAGTAGGAGTAGACACGCCCGGCTTTCTGTAAAATAATACCACCGAGAGGTTAGGTTGGGTTAGGTTAGGTTATATTACGTTCTACATATATAATGTTCGCACCGAGAAGTACGGACCGGCACGACCGGGAACTTGGAAATTGTTCGCGCCGAGCGGTCGGGACCGACACGACCGGGGACTTTGAAAATATTCGCGCCGAGCGGTCGGGACCGACACGACCGGGGACTTTGAAAATATTCCCGCTGTGAGGTCGGGACCGACACGACCGGGGACTTAGAAAATATTCGCGCCGAGCGGTCGGAACCGACACGACTGGGAATTTAGAAAATATTCGCACCGAGCGACCAGGTTGCATTAGGTTAGGTTATATTATGTTATATACATAATATTCGCACCGAGAAGTAGGAGTAGACACGCCCGGCTTTCTGTAAAATAATACCACCGAGAGGTTAGGTTGGGTTAGGTTAGGTTATATTACGTTCTACATATATAATGTTCGCACCGAGAAGTACGGACCGGCACGACCGGGAACTTGGAAATTGTTCGCGCCGAGCGGTCGGGACCGACACGACCGGGGACTTTGAAAGTATTCGCGCCGAGCGGTCGGGACCGACACGACCGGGGACTTTGAAAATATTCGCGCCGAGCGGTCGGAACCGACACGACTGGGAATTTAGAAAATATTCGCACCGAGCGACCAGGTTGCATTAGGTTAGGTTATATTATGTTATATACATAATATTCGCACCGAGAAGTAGGAGTAGACACGACCGGCTTTCTGTAAAATAATACCACCGAGAGGTTAGGTTGGGTTAGGTTAGGTTATATTACGTTCTACATATATAATGTTCGCACCGAGAAGTACGGACCGGCACGACCGGGAACTTGGAAATTGTTCGCGCCGAGCGGTCGGAACCGACACGACTGGGAATTTAGAAAATATTCGCACCGAGCGACCAGGTTGCATTAGGTTAGGTTATATTATGTTATATACATAATATTCGCACCGAGAAGTAGGAGTAGACACGCCCGGCTTTCTGTAAAATAATACCACCGAGAGGTTAGGTTGGGTTAGGTTAGGTTATATTACGTTCTACATATATAATGTTCGCACCGAGAAGTACGGACCGGCACGACCGGGAACTTGGAAATTGTTCGCGCCGAGCGGTCGGGACCGACACGACCGGGGACTTGGAAATTGTTCGCGCCGAGCGGTCGGAACCGACACGACTGGGAATTTAGAAAATATTCGCACCGAGCGACCAGGTTGCATTAGGTTAGGTTATATTATGTTATATACATAATATTCGCACCGAGAAGTAGGAGTAGACACGCCAGGCTTTCTGTAAAATAATACCACCGAGAGGTTAGGTTGGGTTAGGTTAGGTTATATTACGTTCTACATATATAATGTTCGCACCGAGAAGTACGGACCGGCACGACCGGGAACTTGGAAATTGTTCGCGCCGAGCGGTCGGGACCGACACGACCGGGGACTTTGAGAATATTCGCGCCGAGCGGTCGGGACCGACACGACCGGGGACTTTGAAAATATTCCCGCTGTGAGGTCGGGACCGACACGACCGGGGACTTAGAAAATATTCGCGCCGAGCGGTCGGAACCGACACGACTGGGAATTTAGAAAATATTCGCACCGAGCGACCAGGTTGCATTAGGTTAGGTTATATTATGTTATATACATAATATTCGCACCGAGAAGTAGGAGTAGACACGCCCGGCTTTCTGTAAAATAATACCACCGAGAGGTTAGGTTGGGTTAGGTTAGGTTATATTACGTTCTACATATATAATGTTCGCACCGAGAAGTACGGACCGGCACGACCGGGAACTTGGAAATTGTTCGCGCCGAGCGGTCGGGACCGACACGACCGGGGACTTTGAAAGTATTCGCGCCGAGCGGTCGGGACCGACACGACCGGGGACTTTGAAAATATTCGCGCCGAGCGGTCGGGACCGACACGACCGGGGACTTTGAAAGTATTCGCGCCGAGCGGTCGGAACCGACACGACTGGGAATTTAGAAAATATTCGCACCGAGCGACCAGGTTGCATTAGGTTAGGTTATATTATGTTATATACATAATATTCGCACCGAGAAGTAGGAGTAGACACGACCGGCTTTCTGTAAAATAATACCACCGAGAGGTTAGGTTGGGTTAGGTTAGGTTATATTACGTTCTACATATATAATGTTCGCACCGAGAAGTACGGACCGGCACGACCGGGAACTTGGAAATTGTTCGCGCCGAGCGGTCGGAACCGACACGACTGGGAATTTAGAAAATATTCGCACCGAGCGACCAGGTTGCATTAGGTTAGGTTATATTATGTTATATACATAATATTCGCACCGAGAAGTAGGAGTAGACACGCCCGGCTTTCTGTAAAATAATACCACCGAGAGGTTAGGTTGGGTTAGGTTAGGTTATATTACGTTCTACATATATAATGTTCGCACCGAGAAGTACGGACCGGCACGACCGGGAACTTGGAAATTGTTCGCGCCGAGCGGTCGGGACCGACACGACCGGGGACTTTGAAAATATTCGCGCCGAGCGGTCGGGACCGACACGACCGGGGACTTTGAAAATATTCCCGCTGTGAGGTCGGGACCGACACGACCGGGGACTTAGAAAATATTCGCGCCGAGCGGTCGGAACCGACACGACTGGGAATTTAGAAAATATTCGCACCGAGCGACCAGGTTGCATTAGGTTAGGTTATATTATGTTATATACATAATATTCGCACCGAGAAGTAGGAGTAGACACGCCCGACTTTCTGTAAAATAATACCACCGAGAGGTTAGGTTGGGTTAGGTTAGGTTATATTACGTTCTACATATATAATGTTCGCACCGAGAAGTACGGACCGGCACGACCGGGAACTTGGAAATTGTTCCCGCCGAGCGGTCGGGACCGACACGACCGGGGACTTTGAAAGTATTCGCGCCGAGCGGTCGGGACCGACACGACCGGGGACTTTGAAAATATTCGCGCCGAGCGGTCGGGACCGACACGACCGGGGACTTAGAAAATATTCGCGCCGAGCGGTCGGAACCGACACGACTGGGAATTTAGAAAATATTCGCACCGAGCGACCAGGTTGCATTAGGTTAGGTTATATTATGTTATATACATAATATTCGCACCGAGAAGTAGGAGTAGACACGCCCGGCTTTCTGTAAAATAATACCACCGAGAGGTTAGGTTGGGTTAGGTTAGGTTATATTACGTTCTACATATATAATGTTCGCACCGAGAAGTACGGACCGGCACGACCGGGAACTTGGAAATTGTTCGCGCCGAGCGGGCGGGACCGACACGACCGTCGACTTTGAAAATATTCGCGCCGAGCGGTCGGGACCGACACGACCGGGGACTTTGAAAATATTCCCGCTGCGAGGTCGGGACCGACACGACCGGGGACTTAGAAAATATTCGCGCCGAGCGGTCGGAACCGACACGACTGGGAATTTAGAAAATATTCGCACCGAGCGACCAGGTTGCATTAGGTTAGGTTATATTATGTTATATACATAATATTCGCACCGAGAAGTAGGAGTAGACACGCCCGGCTTTCTGTAAAATAATACCACCGAGAGGTTAGGTTGGGTTAGGTTAGGTTATATTACGTTCTACATATATAATGTTCGCACCGAGAAGTACGGACCGGCACGACCGGGAACTTGGAAATTGTTCGCGCCGAGCGGTCGGGACCGACACGACCGGGGACTTTGAAAATATTCGCGCCGAGCGGTCGGGACCGACACGACCGGGGACTTTGAAAATATTCCCGCTGTGAGGTCGGGACCGACACGACCGGGGACTTAGAAAATATTCGCGCCGAGCGGTCGGACCCGACACGACTGGGAATTTAGAAAATATTCGCACCGAGCGACCAGGTTGCATTAGGTTAGGTTATATTATGTTATATACATAATATTCGCACCGAGAAGTAGGAGTAAACACGCCCGGCTTTCTGTAGAATAATACCACCGAGAGGTTAGGTTGGGTTAGGTTAGGTTATATTACGTTCTACATATATAATGTTCGCACCGAGAAGTACGGACCGGCACGACCGGGAACTTGGATATTGTTCGCGCCGAGCGGTCGGGACCGACACGACCGTCGACTTTGAAAATATTCGCGCCGAGCGGTCGGGAACGACACGACCGGGGACTTTGAAAATATTCCCGCTGCGAGGTCGGGACCGACACGACCGGGGACTTAGAAAATATTCGCGCCGAGCGGTCGGAACCGACACGACTGGGAATTTAGAAAATATTCGCACCGAGCGACCAGGTTGCATTAGGTTAGGTTATATTATGTTATATACATAATATTCGCACCGAGAAGTAGGAGTAGACACGCCCGGCTTTCTGTAAAATAATACCACCGAGAGGTTAGGTTGGGTTAGGTTAGGTTATATTACGTTCTACATATATAATGTTCGCACCGAGAAGTACGGACCGGCACGACCGGGAACTTGGAAATTGTTCGCGCCGAGCGGTCGGGACCGACACGACCGGGGACTTTGAAAATATTCGCGCCGAGCGGTCGGGACCGACACGACCGGGGACTTTGAAAATATTCCCGCTGTGAGGTCGGGACCGACACGACCGGGGACTTAGAAAATATTCGCGCCGAGCGGTCGGAACCGACACGACTGGGAATTTAGAAAATATTCGCACCGAGCGACCAGGTTGCATTAGGTTAGGTTATATTATGTTATATACATAATATTCGCACCGAGAAGTAGGAGTAGACACGCCCGGCTTTCTGTAAAATAATACCACCGAGAGGTTAGGTTGGGTTAGGTTAGGTTATATTACGTTCTACATATATAATGTTCGCACCGAGAAGTACGGACCGGCACGACCGGGAACTTGGAAATTGTTCGCGCCGAGCGGTCGGGACCGACACGACCGTCGACTTTGAAAATATTCGCGCCGAGCGGACGGGACCGACACGACCGGGGACTTTGAAAATATTCCCGCTGTGAGGTCGGGACCGACACGACCGGGGACTTAGAAAATATTCGCGCCGAGCGGTCGGAACCGACACGACTGGGAATTTAGAAAATATTCGCACCGAGCGACCAGGTTGCATTAGGTTAGGTTATATTATGTTATATACGTAATATTCGCACCGAGAAGTAGGAGTAGACACGCCCGGCTTTCTGTAAAATAATACCACCGAGAGGTTAGGTTGGGTTAGGTTAGGTTATATTACGTTCTACATATATAATGTTCGCACCGAGAAGTACGGACCGGCACGACCGGGAACTTGGAAATTGTTCGCGCCGAGCGGTCGGGACCGACACGACCGGGGACTTTGAAAATATTCGCGCCGAGCGGTCGGGACCGACACGACCGGGGACTTTGAAAATATTCCCGCTGTGAGGTCGGGACCGACACGACCGGGGACTTAGAAAATATTCGCGCCGAGCGGTCGGACCCGACACGACTGGGAATTTAGAAAATATTCGCACCGAGCGACCAGGTTGCATTAGGTTAGGTTATATTATGTTATATACATAATATTCGCACCGAGAAGTAGGAGTAGACACGCCCGGCTTTCTGTAGAATAATACCACCGAGAGGTTAGGTTGGGTTAGGTTAGGTTATATTACGTTCTACATATATAATGTTCGCACCGAGAAGTACGGACCGGCACGACCGGGAACTTGGAAATTGTTCGCGCCGAGCGGTCGGGAGCGACACGACCGGGGACTTTGAAAATATTCGCGCCGAGCGGTCGGGACCGACACGACCGGGGACTTTGAAAATATTCCCGCTGTGAGGTCGGGACCGACACGACCGGGGACTTAGAAAATATTCGCGCCGAGCGGTCGGAACCGACACGACTGGGAATTTAGAAAATATTCGCACCGAGCGACCAGGTTGCATTAGGTTAGGTTATATTATGTTATATACGTAATATTCGCACCGAGAAGTAGGAGTAGACACGCCCGGCTTTCTGTAAAATAATACCACCGAGAGGTTAGGTTGGGTTAGGTTAGGTTATATTACGTTCTACATATATAATGTTCGCACCGAGAAGTACGGACCGGCACGACCGGGAACTTGGAAATTGTTCGCGCCGAGCGGTCGGGACCGACACGACCGGGGACTTTGAAAATATTCGCGCCGAGCGGTCGGGACCGACACGACCGGGGACTTTGAAAATATTCCCGCTGTGAGGTCGGGACCGACACGACCGGGGACTTAGAAAATATTCGCGCCGAGCGGTCGGACCCGACACGACTGGGAATTTAGAAAATATTCGCACCGAGCGACCAGGTTGCATTAGGTTAGGTTATATTATGTTATATACATAATATTCGCACCGAGAAGTAGGAGTAGACACGCCCGGCTTTCTGTAGAATAATACCACCGAGAGGTTAGGTTGGGTTAGGTTAGGTTATATTACGTTCTACATATATAATGTTCGCACCGAGAAGTACGGACCGGCACGACCGGGAACTTGGAAATTGTTCGCGCCGAGCGGTCGGGACCGACACGACCGGGGACTTTGAAAATATTCGCGCCGAGCGGTCGGGACCGACACGACCGGGGACTTTGAAAATATTCCCGCTGTGAGGTCGGGACCGACACGACCGGGGACTTAGAAAATATTCGCGCCGAGCGGTCGGAACCGACACGACTGGGAATTTAGAAAATATTCGCACCGAGCGACCAGGTTGCATTAGGTTAGGTTATATTATGTTATATACATAATATTCGCACCGAGAAGTAGGAGTAGACACGCCCGGCTTTCTGTAAAATAATACCACCGAGAGGTTAGGTTGGGTTAGGTTAGGTTATATTACGTTCTACATATATAATGTTCGCACCGAGAAGTACGGACCGGCACGACCGGGAACTTGGAAATTGTTCGCGCCGAGCGGTCGGGACCGACACGACCGTCGACTTTGAAAATATTCGCGCCGAGCGGACGGGACCGACACGACCGGGGACTTTGAAAATATTCCCGCTGTGAGGTCGGGACCGACACGACCGGGGACTTAGAAAATATTCGCGCCGAGCGGTCGGAACCGACACGACTGGGAATTTAGAAAATATTCGCACCGAGCGACCAGGTTGCATTAGGTTAGGTTATATTATGTTATATACGTAATATTCGCACCGAGAAGTAGGAGTAGACACGCCCGGCTTTCTGTAAAATAATACCACCGAGAGGTTAGGTTGGGTTAGGTTAGGTTATATTACGTTCTACATATATAATGTTCGCACCGAGAAGTACGGACCGGCACGACCGGGAACTTGGAAATTGTTCGCGCCGAGCGGTCGGGACCGACACGACCGGGGACTTTGAAAATATTCGCGCCGAGCGGTCGGGACCGACACGACCGGGGACTTTGAAAATATTCCCGCTGTGAGGTCGGGACCGACACGACCGGGGACTTAGAAAATATTCGCGCCGAGCGGTCGGAACCGACACGACTGGGAATTTAGAAAATATTCGCACCGAGCGACCAGGTTGCATTAGGTTAGGTTATATTATGTTATATACGTAATATTCGCACCGAGAAGTAGGAGTAGACACGCCCGGCTTTCTGTAAAATAATACCACCGAGAGGTTAGGTTGGGTTAGGTTAGGTTATATTACGTTCTACATATATAATGTTCGCACCGAGAAGTACGGACCGGCACGACCGGGAACTTGGAAATTGTTCGCGCCGAGCGGTCGGGACCGACACGACCGGGGACTTTGAAAATATTCGCGCCGAGCGGTCGGGACCGACACGACCGGGGACTTTGAAAATATTCCCGCTGTGAGGTCGGGACCGACACGACCGGGGACTTAGAAAATATTCGCGCCGAGCGGTCGGAACCGACACGACTGGGAATTTAGAAAATATTCGCACCGAGCGACCAGGTTGCATTAGGTTAGGTTATATTATGTTATATACATAATATTCGCACCGAGAAGTAGGAGTAGACACGCCCGGCTTTCTGTAAAATAATACCACCGAGAGGTTAGGTTGGGTTAGGTTAGGTTATATTACGTTCTACATATATAATGTTCGCACCGAGAAGTACGGACCGGCACGACCGGGAACTTGGAAATGGTTCGCGCCGAGCCGTCGGGACCGACACGACCGGGGACTTTGAAAATATTCGCGCCGAGCGGTCGGAACCGACACGACTGGGAATTTAGAAAATATTCGCACCGAGCGACCAGGTTGCATTAGGTTAGGTTATATTATGTTATATACATAATATTCGCACCGAGAAGTAGGAGTAGACACGCCCGGCTTTCTGTAAAATAATACCACCGAGAGGTTAGGTTGGGTTAGGTTAGGTTATATTACGTTCTACATATATAATGTTCGCACCGAGAAGTACGGACCGGCACGACCGGGAACTTGGAAATTGTTCGCGCCGAGCGGTCGGAACCGACACGACTGGGAATTTAGAAAATATTCGCACCGAGCGACCAGGTTGCATTAGGTTAGGTTGTATTATGTTATATACATAATATTCGCACCGAGAAGTAGGAGTAGACACGCCCGGCTTTCTGTAAAATAATACCATCGAGAGGTTAGGTTGGGTTAGGTTAGGTTATATTACGTTCTACATATATAATGTTCGCACCGAGAAGTACGGACCGGCACGACCGGGAACTTGGAAATTGTTCGCGCCGAGCGGTCGGGACCGACACGACCGTCGACTTTGAAAATATTCGCGCCGAGCGGTCGGAACCGACACGACTGGGAATTTAGAAAATATTCGCACCGAGCGACCAGGTTGCATTAGGTTAGGTTATATTATGTTATATACGTAATATTCGCACCGAGAAGTAGGAGTAGACACGCCCGGCTTTCTGTAAAATAATACCACCGAGAGGTTAGGTTGGGTTAGGTTAGGTTATATTACGTTCTACATATATAATGTTCGCACCGAGAAGTACGGACCGGCACGACCGGGAACTTGGAAATTGTTCGCGCCGAGCGGTCGGGACCGACACGACCGGGGACTTTGAAAATATTCGCGCCGAGCGGTCGGGACCGACACGACCGGGGACTTTGAAAATATTCCCGCTGTGAGGTCGGGACCGACACGACCGGGGACTTAGAAAATATTCGCGCCGAGCGGTCGGAACCGACACGACTGGGAATTTAGAAAATATTCGCACCGAGCGACCAGGTTGCATTAGGTTAGGTTATATTATGTTATATACATAATATTCGCACCGAGAAGTAGGAGTAGACACGCCCGGCTTTCTGTAGAATAATACCACCGAGAGGTTAGGTTGGGTGAGGTTAGGTTATATTACGTTCTACATATATAATGTTCGCACCGAGAAGTACGGACCGGCACGACCGGGAACTTGGAAATTGTTCGCGCCGAGCGGTCGGGACCGACACGACCGTCGACTTTGAAAATATTCGCGCCGAGCGGTCGGGACCGACACGACCGGGGACTTTGAAAATATTCCCGCTGTGAGGTCGGGACCGACACGACCGGGGACTTAGAAAATATTCGCGCCGAGCGGTCGGAACCGAC
Source organism: Xylocopa violacea (assembly GCA_963969225.1). Lineage (NCBI taxonomy): Eukaryota > Metazoa > Arthropoda > Insecta > Hymenoptera > Apidae > Xylocopa > Xylocopa violacea. The sequence continues at coordinate 225,864 of CAXAJV010000575.1, read as the reverse complement.
ACGACTGGGAATTTAGAAAATATTCGCACCGAGCGACCAGGTTGCATTAGGTTAGGTTATATTATGTTATATACATAATATTCGCACCGAGAAGTAGGAGTAGACACGCCCGGCTTTCTGTAGAATAATACCACCGAGAGGTTAGGTTGGGTTAGGTTAGGTTATATTACGTTCTACATATATAATGTTCGCACCGAGAAGTACGGACCGGCACGACCGGGAACTTGGAAATTGTTCGCGCCGAGCGGTCGGGACCGACACGACCGTCGACTTTGAAAATATTCGCGCCGAGCGGTCGGGACCGACACGACCGGGGACTTTGAAAATATTCCCGCTGTGAGGTCGGGACCGACACGACCGGGGACTTAGAAAATATTCGCGCCGAGCGGTCGGAACCGACACGACTGGGAATTTAGAAAATATTCGCACCGAGCGACCAGGTTGCATTAGGTTAGGTTATATTATGTTATATACATAATATTCGCACCGAGAAGTAGGAGTAGACACGCCCGGCTTTCTGTAGAATAATACCACCGAGAGGTTAGGTTGGGTTAGGTTAGGTTATATTACGTTCTACATATATAATGTTCGCACCGAGAAGTACGGACCGGCACGACCGGGAACTTGGAAATTGTTCGCGCCGAGCGGTCGGGACCGACACGACCGTCGACTTTGAAAATATTCGCGCCGAGCGGTCGGGACCGACACGACCGGGGACTTTGAAAATATTCCCGCTGTGAGGTCGGGACCGACACGACCGGGGACTTAGAAAATATTCGCGCCGAGCGGTCGGAACCGACACGACTGGGAATTTAGAAAATATTCGCACCGAGCGACCAGGTTGCATTAGGTTAGGTTATATTATGTTATATACATAATATTCGCACCGAGAAGTAGGAGTAGACACGCCCGGCTTTCTGTAGAATAATACCACCGAGAGGTTAGGTTGGGTGAGGTTAGGTTATATTACGTTCTACATATATAATGTTCGCACCGAGAAGTACGGACCGGCACGACCGGGAACTTGGAAATTGTTCGCGCCGAGCGGTCGGGACCGACACGACCGTCGACTTTGAAAATATTCGCGCCGAGCGGTCGGGACCGACACGACCGGGGACTTTGAAAATATTCCCGCTGTGAGGTCGGGACCGACACGACCGGGGACTTAGAAAATATTCGCGCCGAGCGGTCGGAACCGACACGACTGGGAATTTAGAAAATATTCGCACCGAGCGACCAGGTTGCATTAGGTTAGGTTATATTATGTTATATACATAATATTCGCACCGAGAAGTAGGAGTAGACACGCCCGGCTTTCTGTAGAATAATACCACCGAGAGGTTAGGTTGGGTTAGGTTAGGTTATATTACGTTCTACATATATAATGTTCGCACCGAGAAGTACGGACCGGCACGACCGGGAACTTGGAAATTGTTCGCGCCGAGCGGTCGGGACCGACACGACCGTCGACTTTGAAAATATTCGCGCCGAGCGGTCGGGACCGACACGACCGGGGACTTTGAAAATATTCCCGCTGTGAGGTCGGGACCGACACGACCGGGGACTTAGAAAATATTCGCGCCGAGCGGTCGGAACCGACACGACTGGGAATTTAGAAAATATTCGCACCGAGCGACCAGGTTGCATTAGGTTAGGTTATATTATGTTATATACATAATATTCGCACCGAGAAGTAGGAGTAGACACGCCCGGCTTTCTGTAGAATAATACCACCGAGAGGTTAGGTTGGGTTAGGTTAGGTTATATTACGTTCTACATATATAATGTTCGCACCGAGAAGTACGGACCGGCACGACCGGGAACTTGGAAATTGTTCGCGCCGAGCGGTCGGGACCGACACGACCGTCGACTTTGAAAATATTCGCGCCGAGCGGTCGGGACCGACACGACCGGGGACTTTGAAAATATTCCCGCTGTGAGGTCGGGACCGACACGACCGGGGACTTAGAAAATATTCGCGCCGAGCGGTCGGAACCGACACGACTGGGAATTTAGAAAATATTCGCACCGAGCGACCAGGTTGCATTAGGTTAGGTTATATTATGTTATATACATAATATTCGCACCGAGAAGTAGGAGTAGACACGCCCGGCTTTCTGTAAAATAATACCACCGAGAGGTTAGGTTGGGTTAGGTTAGGTTATATTACGTTCTACATATATAATGTTCGCACCGAGAAGTACGGACCGGCACGACCGGGAACTTGGAAATTGTTCGCGCCGAGCGGTCGGGACCGACACGACCGGGGACTTTGAAAATATTCGCGCCGAGCGGTCGGGACCGACACGACCGGGGACTTTGAAAATATTCCCGCTGTGAGGTCGGGACCGACACGACCGGGGACTTAGAAAATATTCGCGCCGAGCGGTCGGAACCGACACGACTGGGAATTTAGAAAATATTCGCACCGAGCGACCAGGTTGCATTAGGTTAGGTTATATTATGTTATATACGTAATATTCGCACCGAGAAGTAGGAGTAGACACGCCCGGCTTTCTGTAAAATAATACCACCGAGAGGTTAGGTTGGGTTAGGTTAGGTTATATTACGTTCTACATATATAATGTTCGCACCGAGAAGTACGGACCGGCACGACCGGGAACTTGGAAATTGTTCGCGCCGAGCGGTCGGGACCGACACGACCGGGGACTTTGAAAATATTCGCGCCGAGCGGTCGGGACCGACACGACCGGGGACTTTGAAAATATTCCCGCTGTGAGGTCGGGACCGACACGACCGGGGACTTAGAAAATATTCGCGCCGAGCGGTCGGAACCGACACGACTGGGAATTTAGAAAATATTCGCACCGAGCGACCAGGTTGCATTAGGTTAGGTTATATTATGTTATATACATAATATTCGCACCGAGAAGTAGGAGTAGACACGCCACGCTTTCTGTAGAATAATACCACCGAGAGGTTAGGTTGGGTTAGGTTAGGTTATATTACGTTCTACATATATAATGTTCGCACCGAGAAGTACGGACCGGCACGACCGGGAACTTGGAAATTGTTCGCGCCGAGCGGTCGGGACCGACACGACCGTCGACTTTGAAAATATTCGCGCCGAGCGGTCGGGACCGACACGACCGGGGACTTTGAAAATATTCCCGCTGTGAGGTCGGGACCGACACGACCGGGGACTTAGAAAATATTCGCGCCGAGCGGTCGGAACCGACACGACTGGGAATTTAGAAAATATTCGCACCGAGCGACCAGGTTGCATTAGGTTAGGTTATATTATGTTATATACATAATATTCGCACCGAGAAGTAGGAGTAGACACGCCCGGCTTTCTGTAAAATAATACCACCGAGAGGTTAGGTTGGGTTAGGTTAGGTTATATTACGTTCTACATATATAATGTTCGCACCGAGAAGTACGGACCGGCACGACCGGGAACTTGGAAATTGTTCGCGCCGAGCGGTCGGGACCGACACGACCGTCGACTTTGAAAATATTCGCGCCGAGCGGTCGGGACCGACACGACCGGGGACTTTGAAAATATTCCCGCTGTGAGGTAGGGACCGACACGACCGGGGACTTAGAAAATATTCGCGCCGAGCGGTCGGAACCGACACGACTGGGAATTTAGAAAATATTCGCACCGAGCGACCAGGTTGCATTAGGTTAGGTTATATTATGTTATATACATAATATTCGCACCGAGAAGTAGGAGTAGACACGCCCGGCTTTCTGTAAAATAATACCACCGAGAGGTTAGGTTGGGTTAGGTTAGGTTATATTACGTTCTACATATATAATGTTCGCACCGAGAAGTACGGACCGGCACGACCGGGAACTTGGAAATTGTTCGCGCCGAGCGGTCGGGACCGACACGACCGGGGACTTTGAAAATATTCGCGCCGAGCGGTCGGGACCGACACGACCGGGGACTTTGAAAATATTCCCGCTGTGAGGTCGGGACCGACACGACCGGGGACTTTGAAAATATTCGCGCCGAGCGGTCGGAACCGACACGACTGGGAATTTAGAAAATATTCGCACCGAGCGACCAGGTTGCATTAGGTTAGGTTATATTATGTTATATACATAATATTCGCACCGAGAAGTAGGAGTAGACACGCCCGGCTTTCTGTAAAATAATACCATCGAGAGGTTAGGTTGGGTTAGGTTAGGTTATATTACGTTCTACATATATAATGTTCGCACCGAGAAGTACGGACCGGCACGACCGGGAACTTGGAAATTGTTCGCGCCGAGCGGTCGGGACCGACACGACCGTCGACTTTGAAAATATTCGCGCCGAGCGGTCGGAACCGACACGACTGGGAATTTAGAAAATATTCGCACCGAGCGACCAGGTTGCATTAGGTTAGGTTATATTATGTTATATACGTAATATTCGCACCGAGAAGTAGGAGTAGACACGCCCGGCTTTCTGTAAAATAATACCACCGAGAGGTTAGGTTGGGTTAGGTTAGGTTATATTACGTTCTACATATATAATGTTCGCACCGAGAAGTACGGACCGGCACGACCGGGAACTTGGAAATTGTTCGCGCCGAGCGGTCGGGACCGACACGACCGGGGACTTTGAAAATATTCGCGCCGAGCGGTCGGGACCGACACGACCGGGGACTTTGAAAATATTCCCGCTGTGAGGTCGGGACCGACACGACCGGGGACTTAGAAAATATTCGCGCCGAGCGGTCGGAACCGACACGACTGGGAATTTAGAAAATATTCGCACCGAGCGACCAGGTTGCATTAGGTTAGGTTATATTATGTTATATACATAATATTCGCACCGAGAAGTAGGAGTAGACACGCCCGGCTTTCTGTAAAATAATACCACCGAGAGGTTAGGTTGGGTTAGGTTAGGTTATATTACGTTCTACATATATAATGTTCGCACCGAGAAGTACGGACCGGCACGACCGGGAACTTGGAAATTGTTCGCGCCGAGCGGTCGGGACCGACACGACCGGGGACTTTGAAAATATTCGCGCCGAGCGGTCGGGACCGACACGACCGGGGACTTTGAAAATATTCCCGCTGTGAGGTCGGGACCGACACGACCGGGGAGTTTGAAAATATTCGCGCCGAGCGGTCGGAACCGACACGACTGGGAATTTAGAAAATATTCGCACCGAGCGACCAGGTTGCATTAGGTTAGGTTATATTATGTTATATACATAATATTCGCACCGAGAAGTAGGAGTAGACACGCCCGGCTTTCTGTAAAATAATACCACCGAGAGGTTAGGTTGGGTTAGGTTAGGTTATATTACGTTCTACATATATAATGTTCGCACCGAGAAGTACGGACCGGCACGACCGGGAACTTGGAAATTGTTCGCGCCGAGCGGTCGGGACCGACACGACCGGGGACTTTGAAAATATTCGCGCCGAGCGGTCGGGACCGACACGACCGGGGACTTTGAAAATATTCCCGCTGTGAGGTCGGGACCGACACGACCGGGGACTTAGAAAATATTCGCGCCGAGCGGTCGGAACCGACACGACTGGGAATTTAGAAAATATTCGCACCGAGCGACCAGGTTGCATTAGGTTAGGTTATATTATGTTATATACATAATATTCGCACCGAGAAGTAGGAGTAGACACGCCCGGCTTTCTGTAGAATAATACCACCGAGAGGTTAGGTTGGGTTAGGTTAGGTTATATTACGTTCTACATATATAATGTTCGCACCGAGAAGTACGGACCGGCACGACCGGGAACTTGGAAATTGTTCGCGCCGAGCGGTCGGGACCGACACGACCGTCGACTTTGAAAATATTCGCGCCGAGCGGTCGGGACCGACACGACCGGGGACTTTGAAAATATTCCCGCTGTGAGGTCGGGACCGACACGACCGGGGACTTAGAAAATATTCGCGCCGAGCGGTCGGAACCGACACGACTGGGAATTTAGAAAATATTCGCACCGAGCGACCAGGTTGCATTAGGTTAGGTTATATTATGTTATATACATAATATTCGCACCGAGAAGTAGGAGTAGACACGCCCGGCTTTCTGTAGAATAATACCACCGAGAGGTTAGGTTGGGTTAGGTTAGGTTATATTACGTTCTACATATATAATGTTCGCACCGAGAAGTACGGACCGGCACGACCGGGAACTTGGAAATTGTTCGCGCCGAGCGGTCGGGACCGACACGACCGTCGACTTTGAAAATATTCGCGCCGAGCGGTCGGGACCGACACGACCGGGGACTTTGAAAATATTCCCGCTGTGAGGTCGGGACCGACACGACCGGGGACTTAGAAAATATTCGCGCCGAGCGGTCGGAACCGACACGACTGGGAATTTAGAAAATATTCGCACCGAGCGACCAGGTTGCATTAGGTTAGGTTATATTATGTTATATACATAATATTCGCACCGAGAAGTAGGAGTAGACACGCCCGGCTTTCTGTAGAATAATACCACCGAGAGGTTAGGTTGGGTTAGGTTAGGTTATATTACGTTCTACATATATAATGTTCGCACCGAGAAGTACGGACCGGCACGACCGGGAACTTGGAAATTGTTCGCGCCGAGCGGTCGGGACCGACACGACCGTCGACTTTGAAAATATTCGCGCCGAGCGGTCGGGACCGACACGACCGGGGACTTTGAAAATATTCCCGCTGTGAGGTCGGGACCGACACGACCGGGGACTTTGAAAATATTCGCGCCGAGCGGTCGGAACCGACACGACTGGGAATTTAGAAAATATTCGCACCGAGCGACCAGGTTGCATTAGGTTAGGTTATATTATGTTATATACATAATATTCGCACCGAGAAGTAGGAGTAGACACGCCCGGCTTTCTGTAAAATAATACCATCGAGAGGTTAGGTTGGGTTAGGTTAGGTTATATTACGTTCTACATATATAATGTTCGCACCGAGAAGTACGGACCGGCACGACCGGGAACTTGGAAATTGTTCGCGCCGAGCGGTCGGGACCGACACGACCGTCGACTTTGAAAATATTCGCGCCGAGCGGCCGGAACCGACACGACTGGGAATTTAGAAAATATTCGCACCGAGCGACCAGGTTGCATTAGGTTAGGTTATATTATGTTATATACGTAATATTCGCACCGAGAAGTAGGAGTAGACACGCCCGGCTTTCTGTAAAATAATACCACCGAGAGGTTAGGTTGGGTTAGGTTAGGTTATATTACGTTCTACATATATAATGTTCGCACCGAGAAGTACGGACCGGCACGACCGGGAACTTGGAAATTGTTCGCGCCGAGCGGTCGGGACCGACACGACCGGGGACTTTGAAAATATTCGCGCCGAGCGGTCGGGACCGACACGACCGGGGACTTTGAAAATATTCCCGCTGTGAGGTCGGGACCGACACGACCGGGGACTTAGAAAATATTCGCGCCGAGCGGTCGGAACCGACACGACTGGGAATTTAGAAAATATTCGCACCGAGCGACCAGGTTGCATTAGGTTAGGTTATATTATGTTATATACATAATATTCGCACCGAGAAGTAGGAGTAGACACGCCCGGCTTTCTGTAAAATAATACCACCGAGAGGTTAGGTTGGGTTAGGTTAGGTTATATTACGTTCTACATATATAATGTTCGCACCGAGAAGTACGGACCGGCACGACCGGGAACTTGGAAATTGTTCGCGCCGAGCGGTCGGGACCGACACGACCGGGGACTTTGAAAATATTCGCGCCGAGCGGTCGGGACCGACACGACCGGGGACTTTGAAAATATTCCCGCTGTGAGGTCGGGACCGACACGACCGGGGACTTTGAAAATATTCGCGCCGAGCGGTCGGAACCGACACGACTGGGAATTTAGAAAATATTCGCACCGAGCGACCAGGTTGCATTAGGTTAGGTTATATTATGTTATATACATAATATTCGCACCGAGAAGTAGGAGTAGACACGCCCGGCTTTCTGTAAAATAATACCACCGAGAGGTTAGGTTGGGTTAGGTTAGGTTATATTACGTTCTACATATATAATGTTCGCACCGAGAAGTACGGACCGGCACGACCGGGAACTTGGAAATTGTTCGCGCCGAGCGGTCGGGACCGACACGACCGTCGACTTTGAAAATATTCGCGCCGAGCGGTCGGAACCGACACGACTGGGAATTTAGAAAATATTCGCACCGAGCGACCAGGTTGCATTAGGTTAGGTTATATTATGTTATATACGTAATATTCGCACCGAGAAGTAGGAGTAGACACGCCCGGCTTTCTGTAAAATAATACCACCGAGAGGTTAGGTTGGGTTAGGTTAGGTTATATTACGTTCTACATATATAATGTTCGCACCGAGAAGTACGGACCGGCACGACCGGGAACTTGGAAATTGTTCGCGCCGAGCGGTCGGGACCGACACGACCGGGGACTTTGAAAATATTCGCGCCGAGCGGTCGGGACCGACACGACCGGGGACTTTGAAAATATTCCCGCTGTGAGGTCGGGACCGACACGACCGGGGACTTAGAAAATATTCGCGCCGAGCGGTCGGAACCGACACGACTGGGAATTTAGAAAATATTCGCACCGAGCGACCAGGTTGCATTAGGTTAGGTTATATTATGTTATATACATAATATTCGCACCGAGAAGTAGGAGTAGACACGCCCGGCTTTCTGTAGAATAATACCACCGAGAGGTTAGGTTGGGTGAGGTTAGGTTATATTACGTTCTACATATATAATGTTCGCACCGAGAAGTACGGACCGGCACGACCGGGAACTTGGAAATTGTTCGCGCCGAGCGGTCGGGACCGACACGACCGTCGACTTTGAAAATATTCGCGCCGAGCGGTCGGGACCGACACGACCGGGGACTTTGAAAATATTCCCGCTGTGAGGTCGGGACCGACACGACCGGGGACTTAGAAAATATTCGCGCCGAGCGGTCGGAACCGACACGACTGGGAATTTAGAAAATATTCGCACCGAGCGACCAGGTTGCATTAGGTTAGGTTATATTATGTTATATACATAATATTCGCACCGAGAAGTAGGAGTAGACACGCCCGGCTTTCTGTAGAATAATACCACCGAGAGGTTAGGTTGGGTTAGGTTAGGTTATATTACGTTCTACATATATAATGTTCGCACCGAGAAGTACGGACCGGCACGACCGGGAACTTGGAAATTGTTCGCGCCGAGCGGTCGGGACCGACACGACCGTCGACTTTGAAAATATTCGCGCCGAGCGGTCGGGACCGACACGACCGGGGACTTTGAAAATATTCCCGCTGTGAGGTCGGGACCGACACGACCGGGGACTTAGAAAATATTCGCGCCGAGCGGTCGGAACCGACACGACTGGGAATTTAGAAAATATTCGCACCGAGCGACCAGGTTGCATTAGGTTAGGTTATATTATGTTATATACATAATATTCGCACCGAGAAGTAGGAGTAGACACGCCCGGCTTTCTGTAAAATAATACCACCGAGAGGTTAGGTTGGGTTAGGTTAGGTTATATTACGTTCTACATATATAATGTTCGCACCGAGAAGTACGGACCGGCACGACCGGGAACTTGGAAATTGTTCGCGCCGAGCGGTCGGGACCGACACGACCGGGGACTTTGAAAATATTCGCGCCGAGCGGTCGGGACCGACACGACCGGGGACTTTGAAAATATTCCCGCTGTGAGGTCGGGACCGACACGACCGGGGACTTAGAAAATATTCGCGCCGAGCGGTCGGAACCGACACGACTGGGAATTTAGAAAATATTCGCACCGAGCGACCAGGTTGCATTAGGTTAGGTTATATTATGTTATATACGTAATATTCGCACCGAGAAGTAGGAGTAGACACGCCCGGCTTTCTGTAAAATAATACCACCGAGAGGTTAGGTTGGGTTAGGTTAGGTTATATTACGTTCTACATATATAATGTTCGCACCGAGAAGTACGGACCGGCACGACCGGGAACTTGGAAATTGTTCGCGCCGAGCGGTCGGGACCGACACGACCGGGGACTTTGAAAATATTCGCGCCGAGCGGTCGGGACCGACACGACCGGGGACTTTGAAAATATTCCCGCTGTGAGGTCGGGACCGACACGACCGGGGACTTAGAAAATATTCGCGCCGAGCGGTCGGAACCGACACGACTGGGAATTTAGAAAATATTCGCACCGAGCGACCAGGTTGCATTAGGTTAGGTTATATTATGTTATATACATAATATTCGCACCGAGAAGTAGGAGTAGACACGCCCGGCTTTCTGTAGAATAATACCACCGAGAGGTTAGGTTGGGTTAGGTTAGGTTATATTACGTTCTACATATATAATGTTCGCACCGAGAAGTACGGACCGGCACGACCGGGAACTTGGAAATTGTTCGCGCCGAGCGGTCGGGACCGACACGACCGTCGACTTTGAAAATATTCGCGCCGAGCGGTCGGAACCGACACGACTGGGAATTTAGAAAATATTCGCACCGAGCGACCAGGTTGCATTAGGTTAGGTTATATTATGTTATATACGTAATATTCGCACCGAGAAGTAGGAGTAGACACGCCCGGCTTTCTGTAAAATAATACCACCGAGAGGTTAGGTTGGGTTAGGTTAGGTTATATTACGTTCTACATATATAATGTTCGCACCGAGAAGTACGGACCGGCACGACCGGGAACTTGGAAATTGTTCGCGCCGAGCGGTCGGGACCGACACGACCGGGGACTTTGAAAATATTCGCGCCGAGCGGTCGGGACCGACACGACCGGGGACTTTGAAAATATTCCCGCTGTGAGGTCGGGACCGACACGACCGGGGACTTAGAAAATATTCGCGCCGAGCGGTCGGAACCGACACGACTGGGAATTTAGAAAATATTCGCACCGAGCGACCAGGTTGCATTAGGTTAGGTTATATTATGTTATATACATAATATTCGCACCGAGAAGTAGGAGTAGACACGCCCGGCTTTCTGTAGAATAATACCACCGAGAGGTTAGGTTGGGTGAGGTTAGGTTATATTACGTTCTACATATATAATGTTCGCACCGAGAAGTACGGACCGGCACGACCGGGAACTTGGAAATTGTTCGCGCCGAGCGGTCGGGACCGACACGACCGTCGACTTTGAAAATATTCGCGCCGAGCGGTCGGGACCGACACGACCGGGGACTTTGAAAATATTCCCGCTGTGAGGTCGGGACCGACACGACCGGGGACTTAGAAAATATTCGCGCCGAGCGGTCGGAACCGACACGACTGGGAATTTAGAAAATATTCGCACCGAGCGACCAGGTTGCATTAGGTTAGGTTATATTATGTTATATACATAATATTCGCACCGAGAAGTAGGAGTAGACACGCCCGGCTTTCTGTAGAATAATACCACCGAGAGGTTAGGTTGGGTTAGGTTAGGTTATATTACGTTCTACATATATAATGTTCGCACCGAGAAGTACGGACCGGCACGACCGGGAACTTGGAAATTGTTCGCGCCGAGCGGTCGGGACCGACACGACCGTCGACTTTGAAAATATTCGCGCCGAGCGGTCGGGACCGACACGACCGGGGACTTTGAAAATATTCCCGCTGTGAGGTCGGGACCGACACGACCGGGGACTTAGAAAATATTCGCGCCGAGCGGTCGGAACCGACACGACTGGGAATTTAGAAAATATTCGCACCGAGCGACCAGGTTGCATTAGGTTAGGTTATATTATGTTATATACATAATATTCGCACCGAGAAGTAGGAGTAGACACGCCCGGCTTTCTGTAGAATAATACCACCGAGAGGTTAGGTTGGGTTAGGTTAGGTTATATTACGTTCTACATATATAATGTTCGCACCGAGAAGTACGGACCGGCACGACCGGGAACTTGGAAATTGTTCGCGCCGAGCGGTCGGGACCGACACGACCGTCGACTTTGAAAATATTCGCGCCGAGCGGTCGGGACCGACACGACCGGGGACTTTGAAAATATTCCCGCTGTGAGGTCGGGACCGACACGACCGGGGACTTAGAAAATATTCGCGCCGAGCGGTCGGAACCGACACGACTGGGAATTTAGAAAATATTCGCACCGAGCGACCAGGTTGCATTAGGTTAGGTTATATTATGTTATATACATAATATTCGCACCGAGAAGTAGGAGTAGACACGCCCGGCTTTCTGTAAAATAATACCACCGAGAGGTTAGGTTGGGTTAGGTTAGGTTATATTACGTTCTACATATATAATGTTCGCACCGAGAAGTACGGACCGGCACGACCGGGAACTTGGAAATTGTTCGCGCCGAGCGGTCGGGACCGACACGACCGGGGACTTTGAAAATATTCGCGCCGAGCGGTCGGGACCGACACGACCGGGGACTTTGAAAATATTCCCGCTGTGAGGTCGGGACCGACACGACCGGGGACTTAGAAAATATTCGCGCCGAGCGGTCGGAACCGACACGACTGGGAATTTAGAAAATATTCGCACCGAGCGACCAGGTTGCATTAGGTTAGGTTATATTATGTTATATACGTAATATTCGCACCGAGAAGTAGGAGTAGACACGCCCGGCTTTCTGTAAAATAATACCACCGAGAGGTTAGGTTGGGTTAGGTTAGGTTATATTACGTTCTACATATATAATGTTCGCACCGAGAAGTACGGACCGGCACGACCGGGAACTTGGAAATTGTTCGCGCCGAGCGGTCGGGACCGACACGACCGGGGACTTTGAAAATATTCGCGCCGAGCGGTCGGGACCGACACGACCGGGGACTTTGAAAATATTCCCGCTGTGAGGTCGGGACCGACACGACCGGGGACTTAGAAAATATTCGCGCCGAGCGGTCGGAACCGACACGACTGGGAATTTAGAAAATATTCGCACCGAGCGACCAGGTTGCATTAGGTTAGGTTATATTATGTTATATACATAATATTCGCACCGAGAAGTAGGAGTAGACACGCCCGGCTTTCTGTAGAATAATACCACCGAGAGGTTAGGTTGGGTTAGGTTAGGTTATATTACGTTCTACATATATAATGTTCGCACCGAGAAGTACGGACCGGCACGACCGGGAACTTGGAAATTGTTCGCGCCGAGCGGTCGGGACCGACACGACCGTCGACTTTGAAAATATTCGCGCCGAGCGGTCGGGACCGACACGACCGGGGACTTTGAAAATATTCCCGCTGTGAGGTCGGGACCGACACGACCGGGGACTTAGAAAATATTCGCGCCGAGCGGTCGGAACCGACACGACTGGGAATTTAGAAAATATTCGCACCGAGCGACCAGGTTGCATTAGGTTAGGTTATATTATGTTATATACATAATATTCGCACCGAGAAGTAGGAGTAGACACGCCCGGCTTTCTGTAGAATAATACCACCGAGAGGTTAGGTTGGGTTAGGTTAGGTTATATTACGTTCTACATATATAATGTTCGCACCGAGAAGTACGGACCGGCACGACCGGGAACTTGGAAATTGTTCGCGCCGAGCGGTCGGGACCGACACGACCGTCGACTTTGAAAATATTCGCGCCGAGCGGTCGGGACCGACACGACCGGGGACTTTGAAAATATTCCCGCTGTGAGGTCGGGACCGACACGACCGGGGACTTAGAAAATATTCGCGCCGAGCGGTCGGAACCGACACGACTGGGAATTTAGAAAATATTCGCACCGAGCGACCAGGTTGCATTAGGTTAGGTTATATTATGTTATATACATAATATTCGCACCGAGAAGTAGGAGTAGACACGCCCGGCTTTCTGTAGAATAATACCACCGAGAGGTTAGGTTGGGTTAGGTTAGGTTATATTACGTTCTACATATATAATGTTCGCACCGAGAAGTACGGACCGGCACGACCGGGAACTTGGAAATTGTTCGCGCCGAGCGGTCGGGACCGACACGACCGTCGACTTTGAAAATATTCGCGCCGAGCGGTCGGGACCGACACGACCGGGGACTTTGAAAATATTCCCGCTGTGAGGTCGGGACCGACACGACCGGGGACTTAGAAAATATTCGCGCCGAGCGGTCGGAACCGACACGACTGGGAATTTAGAAAATATTCGCACCGAGCGACCAGGTTGCATTAGGTTAGGTTATATTATGTTATATACATAATATTCGCACCGAGAAGTAGGAGTAGACACGCCCGGCTTTCTGTAAAATAATACCACCGAGAGGTTAGGTTGGGTTAGGTTAGGTTATATTACGTTCTACATATATAATGTTCGCACCGAGAAGTACGGACCGGCACGACCGGGAACTTGGAAATTGTTCGCGCCGAGCGGTCGGGACCGACACGACCGGGGACTTTGAAAATATTCGCGCCGAGCGGTCGGGACCGACACGACCGGGGACTTTGAAAATATTCCCGCTGTGAGGTCGGGACCGACACGACCGGGGACTTAGAAAATATTCGCGCCGAGCGGTCGGAACCGACACGACTGGGAATTTAGAAAATATTCGCACCGAGCGACCAGGTTGCATTAGGTTAGGTTATATTATGTTATATACATAATATTCGCACCGAGAAGTAGGAGTAGACACGCCCGGCTTTCTGTAGAATAATACCACCGAGAGGTTAGGTTGGGTTAGGTTAGGTTATATTACGTTCTACATATATAATGTTCGCACCGAGAAGTACGGACCGGCACGACCGGGAACTTGGAAATTGTTCGCGCCGAGCGGTCGGGACAGACACGACCGTCGACTTTGAAAATATTCGCGCCGAGCGGTCGGGACCGACACGACCGGGGACTTTGAAAATATTCCCGCTGTGAGGTCGGGACCGACACGACCGGGGACTTAGAAAATATTCGCGCCGAGCGGTCGGAACCGACACGACTGGGAATTTAGAAAATATTCGCACCGAGCGACCAGGTTGCATTAGGTTAGGTTATATTATGTTATATACATAATATTCGCACCGAGAAGTAGGAGTAGACACGCCCGGCTTTCTGTAGAATAATACCACCGAGAGGTTAGGTTGGGTTAGGTTAGGTTATATTACGTTCTACATATATAATGTTCGCACCGAGAAGTACGGACCGGCACGACCGGGAACTTGGAAATTGTTCGCGCCGAGCGGTCGGGACCGACACGACCGGGGACTTTGAAAATATTCCCGCTGTGAGGTCGGGACCGACACGACCGGGGACTTAGAAAATATTCGCGCCGAGCGGTCGGAACCGACACGACTGGGAATTTAGAAAATATTCGCACCGAGCGACCAGGTTGCATTAGGTTAGGTTATATTATGTTATATACATAATATTCGCACCGAGAAGTAGGAGTAGACACGCCCGGCTTTCTGTAGAATAATACCACCGAGAGGTTAGGTTGGGTTAGGTTAGGTTATATTACGTTCTACATATATAATGTTCGCACCGAGAAGTACGGACCGGCACGACCGGGAACTTGGAAATTGTTCGCGCCGAGCGGTCGGGACCGACACGACCGTCGACTTTGAAAATATTCGCGCCGAGCGGTCGGGACCGACACGACCGGGGACTTTGAAAATATTCCCGCTGTGAGGTCGGGACCGACACGACCGGGGACTTAGAAAATATTCGCGCCGAGCGGTCGGAACCGACACGACTGGGAATTTAGAAAATATTCGCACCGAGCGACCAGGTTGCATTAGGTTAGGTTATATTATGTTATATACATAATATTCGCACCGAGAAGTAGGAGTAGACACGCCCGGCTTTCTGTAAAATAATACCACCGAGAGGTTAGGTTGGGTTAGGTTAGGTTATATTACGTTCTACATATATAATGTTCGCACCGAGAAGTACGGACCGGCACGACCGGGAACTTGGAAATTGTTCGCGCCGAGCGGTCGGGACCGACACGACCGGGGACTTTGAAAATATTCGCGCCGAGCGGTCGGGACCGACACGACCGGGGACTTTGAAAATATTCCCGCTGTGAGATCGGGACCGACACGACCGGGGACTTAGAAAATATTCGCGCCGAGCGGTCGGAACCGACACGACTGGGAATTTAGAAAATATTCGCACCGAGCGACCAGGTTGCATTAGGTTAGGTTATATTATGTTATATACATAATATTCGCACCGAGAAGTAGGAGTAGACACGCCCGGCTTTCTGTAGAATAATACCACCGAGAGGTTAGGTTGGGTTAGGTTAGGTTATATTACGTTCTACATATATAATGTTCGCACCGAGAAGTACGGACCGGCACGACCGGGAACTTGGAAATTGTTCGCGCCGAGCGGTCGGGACAGACACGACCGTCGACTTTGAAAATATTCGCGCCGAGCGGTCGGGACCGACACGACCGGGGACTTTGAAAATATTCCCGCTGTGAGGTCGGGACCGACACGACCGGGGACTTAGAAAATATTCGCGCCGAGCGGTCGGAACCGACACGACTGGGAATTTAGAAAATATTCGCACCGAGCGACCAGGTTGCATTAGGTTAGGTTATATTATGTTATATACATAATATTCGCACCGAGAAGTAGGAGTAGACACGCCCGGCTTTCTGTAGAATAATACCACCGAGAGGTTAGGTTGGGTTAGGTTAGGTTATATTACGTTCTACATATATAATGTTCGCACCGAGAAGTACGGACCGGCACGACCGGGAACTTGGAAATTGTTCGCGCCGAGCGGTCGGGACCGACACGACCGGGGACTTTGAAAATATTCGCGCCGAGCGGTCGGGACCGACACGACCGGGGACTTTGAAAATATTCCCGCTGTGAGGTCGGGACCGACACGACCGGGGACTTAGAAAATATTCGCGCCGAGCGGTCGGAACCGACACGACTGGGAATTTAGAAAATATTCGCACCGAGCGACCAGGTTGCATTAGGTTAGGTTATATTATGTTATATACATAATATTCGCACCGAGAAGTAGGAGTAGACACGCCCGGCTTTCTGTAGAATAATACCACCGAGAGGTTAGGTTGGGTTAGGTTAGGTTATATTACGTTCTACATATATAATGTTCGCACCGAGAAGTACGGACCGGCACGACCGGGAACTTGGAAATTGTTCGCGCCGAGCGGTCGGGACCGACACGACCGTCGACTTTGAAAATATTCGCGCCGAGCGGTCGGGACCGACACGACCGGGGACTTTGAAAATATTCCCGCTGTGAGGTCGGGACCGACACGACCGGGGACTTAGAAAATATTCGCGCCGAGCGGTCGGAACCGACACGACTGGGAATTTAGAAAATATTCGCACCGAGCGACCAGGTTGCATTAGGTTAGGTTATATTATGTTATATACATAATATTCGCACCGAGAAGTAGGAGTAGACACGCCCGGCTTTCTGTAGAATAATACCACCGAGAGGTTAGGTTGGGTTAGGTTAGGTTATATTACGTTCTACATATATAATGTTCGCACCGAGAAGTACGGACCGGCACGACCGGGAACTTGGAAATTGTTCGCGCCGAGCGGTCGGGACCGACACGACCGGGGACTTTGAAAATATTCGCGCCGAGCGGTCGGGACCGACACGACCGGGGACTTTGAAAATATTCCCGCTGTGAGGTCGGGACCGACACGACCGGGGACTTAGAAAATATTCGCGCCGAGCGGTCGGAACCGACACGACTGGGAATTTAGAAAATATTCGCACCGAGCGACCAGGTTGCATTAGGTTAGGTTATATTATGTTATATACATAATATTCGCACCGAGAAGTAGGAGTAGACACGCCCGGCTTTCTGTAGAATAATACCACCGAGAGGTTAGGTTGGGTTAGGTTAGGTTATATTACGTTCTACATATATAATGTTCGCACCGAGAAGTACGGACCGGCACGACCGGGAACTTGGAAATTGTTCGCGCCGAGCGGTCGGGACCGACACGACCGTCGACTTTGAAAATATTCGCGCCGAGCGGTCGGGACCGACACGACCGGGGACTTTGAAAATATTCCCGCTGTGAGGTCGGGACCGACACGACCGGGGACTTAGAAAATATTCGCGCCGAGCGGTCGGAACCGACACGACTGGGAATTTAGAAAATATTCGCACCGAGCGACCAGGTTGCATTAGGTTAGGTTATATTATGTTATATACATAATATTCGCACCGAGAAGTAGGAGTAGACACGCCCGGCTTTCTGTAGAATAATACCACCGAGAGGTTAGGTTGGGTTAGGTTAGGTTATATTACGTTCTACATATATAATGTTCGCACCGAGAAGTACGGACCGGCACGACCGGGAACTTGGAAATTGTTCGCGCCGCGCGGTCGGGACAGACACGACCGTCGACTTTGAAAATATTCGCGCCGAGCGGTCGGGACCGACACGACCGGGGACTTTGAAAATATTCCCGCTGTGAGGTCGGGACCGACACGACCCGGGACTTAGAAAATATTCGCGCCGAGCGGTCGGAACCGACACGACTGGGAATTTAGAAAATATTCGCACCGAGCGACCAGGTTGCATTAGGTTAGGTTATATTATGTTATATACATAATATTCGCACCGAGAAGTAGGAGTAGACACGCCCGGCTTTCTGTAGAATAATACCACCGAGAGGTTAGGTTGGGTTAGGTTAGGTTATATTACGTTCTACATATATAATGTTCGCACCGAGAAGTACGGACCGGCACGACCGGGAACTTGGAAATTGTTCGCGCCGAGCGGTCGGGACCGACACGACCGTCGACTTTGAAAATATTCGCGCCGAGCGGTCGGAACCGACACGACTGGGAATTTAGAAAATATTCGCACCGAGCGACCAGGTTGCATTAGGTTAGGTTATATTATGTTATATACATAATATTCGCACCGAGAAGTAGGAGTAGACACGCCCGGCTTTCTGTAGAATAATACCACCGAGAGGTTAGGTTGGGTTAGGTTAGGTTATATTACGTTCTACATATATAATGTTCGCACCGAGAAGTACGGACCGGCACGACCGGGAACTTGGAAATTGTTCGCGCCGAGCGGTCGGGACAGACACGACCGTCGACTTTGAAAATATTCGCGCCGAGCGGTCGGGACCGACACGAACCGGGGACTTTGAAAATATTCCCGCTGTGAGGTCGGGACCGACACGACCGGGGACTTAGAAAATATTCGCGCCGAGCGGTCGGAACCGACACGACTGGGAATTTAGAAAATATTCGCACCGAGCGACCAGGTTGCATTAGGTTAGGTTATATTATGTTATATACATAATATTCGCACCGAGAAGTAGGAGTAGACACGCCCGGCTTTCTGTAGAATAATACCACCGAGAGGTTAGGTTGGGTTAGGTTAGGTTATATTACGTTCTACATATATAATGTTCGCACCGAGAAGTACGGACCGGCACGACCGGGAACTTGGAAATTGTTCGCGCCGAGCGGTCGGGACCGACACGACCGGGGACTTTGAAAATATTCGCGCCGAGCGGTCGGGACCGACACGACCGGGGACTTTGAAAATATTCCCGCTGTGAGGTCGGGACCGACACGACCGGGGACTTAGAAAATATTCGCGCCGAGCGGTCGGAACCGACACGACTGGGAATTTAGAAAATATTCGCACCGAGCGACCAGGTTGCATTAGGTTAGGTTATATTATGTTATATACATAATATTCGCACCGAGAAGTAGGAGTAGACACGCCCGGCTTTCTGTAGAATAATACCACCGAGAGGTTAGGTTGGGTTAGGTTAGGTTATATTACGTTCTACATATATAATGTTCGCACCGAGAAGTACGGACCGGCACGACCGGGAACTTGGAAATTGTTCGCGCCGAGCGGTCGGGACCGACACGACCGTCGACTTTGAAAATATTCGCGCCGAGCGGTCGGGACCGACACGACCGGGGACTTTGAAAATATTCCCGCTGTGAGGTCGGGACCGACACGACCGGGGACTTAGAAAATATTCGCGCCGAGCGGTCGGAACCGACACGACTGGGAATTTAGAAAATATTCGCACCGAGCGACCAGGTTGCATTAGGTTAGGTTATATTATGTTATATACATAATATTCGCACCGAGAAGTAGGAGTAGACACGCCCGGCTTTCTGTAGAATAATACCACCGAGAGGTTAGGTTGGGTTAGGTTAGGTTATATTACGTTCTACATATATAATGTTCGCACCGAGAAGTACGGACCGGCACGACCGGGAACTTGGAAATTGTTCGCGCCGAGCGGTCGGGACAGACACGACCGTCGACTTTGAAAATATTCGCGCCGAGCGGTCGGGACCGACACGACCGGGGACTTTGAAAATATTCCCGCTGTGAGGTCGGGACCGACACGACCCGGGACTTAGAAAATATTCGCGCCGAGCGGTCGGAACCGACACGACTGGGAATTTAGAAAATATTCGCACCGAGCGACCAGGTTGCATTAGGTTAGGTTATATTATGTTATATACATAATATTCGCACCGAGAAGTAGGAGTAGACACGCCCGGCTTTCTGTAGAATAATACCACCGAGAGGTTAGGTTGGGTTAGGTTAGGTTATATTACGTTCTACATATATAATGTTCGCACCGAGAAGTACGGACCGGCACGACCGGGAACTTGGAAATTGTTCGCGCCGAGCGGTCGGGACCGACACGACCGTCGACTTTGAAAATATTCGCGCCGAGCGGTCGGGACCGACACGACCGGGGACTTTGAAAATATTCCCGCTGTGAGGTCGGGACCGACACGACCGGGGACTTAGAAAATATTCGCGCCGAGCGGTCGGAACCGACACGACTGGGAATTTAGAAAATATTCGCACCGAGCGACCAGGTTGCATTAGGTTAGGTTATATTATGTTATATACATAATATTCGCACCGAGAAGTAGGAGTAGACACGCCCGGCTTTCTGTAGAATAATACCACCGAGAGGTTAGGTTGGGTTAGGTTAGGTTATATTACGTTCTACATATATAATGTTCGCACCGAGAAGTACGGACCGGCACGACCGGGAACTTGGAAATTGTTCGCGCCGAGCGGTCGGGACCGACACGACCGGGGACTTTGAAAATATTCGCGCCGAGCGGTCGGGACCGACACGACCGGGGACTTTGAAAATATTCCCGCTGTGAGGTCGGGACCGACACGACCGGGGACTTAGAAAATATTCGCGCCGAGCGGTCGGAACCGACACGACTGGGAATTTAGAAAATATTCGCACCGAGCGACCAGGTTGCATTAGGTTAGGTTATATTATGTTATATACATAATATTCGCACCGAGAAGTAGGAGTAGACACGCCCGGCTTTCTGTAGAATAATACCACCGAGAGGTTAGGTTGGGTTAGGTTAGGTTATATTACGTTCTACATATATAATGTTCGCACCGAGAAGTACGGACCGGCACGACCGGGAACTTGGAAATTGTTCGCGCCGAGCGGTCGGGACCGACACGACCGGGGACTTTGAAAATATTCGCGCCGAGCGGTCTGGACCGACACGACCGGGGACTTTGAAAATATTCCCGCTGTGAGGTCGGGACCGACACGACCGGGGACTTAGAAAATATTCGCGCCGAGCGGTCGGAACCGACACGACTGGGAATTTAGAAAATATTCGCACCGAGCGACCAGGTTGCATTAGGTTAGGTTATATTATGTTATATACATAATATTCGCACCGAGAAGTAGGAGTAGACACGCCCGGCTTTCTGTAAAATAATACCACCGAGAGGTTAGGTTGGGTTAGGTTAGGTTATATTACGTTCTACATATATAATGTTCGCACCGAGAAGTACGGACCGGCACGCCCGGGAACTTGGAAATTGTTCGCGCCGAGCGGTCGGGACCGACACGACCGTCGACTTTGAAAATATTCGCGCCGAGCGGTCGGGACCGACACGACCGGGGACTTTGAAAATATTCCCGCTGTGAGGTCGGGACCGACACGACCGGGGACTTAGAAAATATTCGCGCCGAGCGGTCGGAACCGACACGACTGGGAATTTAGAAAATATTCGCACCGAGCGACCAGGTTGCATTAGGTTAGGTTATATTATGTTATATACATAATATTCGCACCGAGAAGTAGGAGTAGACACGCCCGGCTTTCTGTAAAATAATACCACCGAGAGGTTAGGTTGGGTTAGGTTAGGTTATATTACGTTCTACATATATAATGTTCGCACCGAGAAGTACGGACCGGCACGACCGGGAACTTGGAAATTGTTCGCGCCGAGCGGTCGGGACCGACACGACCGTCGACTTTGAAAATATTCGCGCCGAGCGGTCGGGACCGACACGACCGGGGACTTTGAAAATATTCCCGCTGTGAGGTCGGGACCGACACGACCGGAGACTTAGAAAATATTCGCGCCGAGCGGTCGGAACCGACACGACTGGGAATTTAGAAAATATTCGCACCGAGCGACCAGGTTGCATTAGGTTAGGTTATATTATGTTATATACATAATATTCGCACCGAGAAGTAGGAGTAGACACGCCCGGCTTTCTGTAAAATAATACCACCGAGAGGTTAGGTTGGGTTAGGTTAGGTTATATTACGTTCTACATATATAATGTTCGCACCGAGAAGTACGGACCGGCACGACCGGGAACTTGGAAATTGTTCGCGCCGAGCGGTCGGGACCGACACGACCGTCGACTTTGAAAATATTCGCGCCGAGCGGTCGGGACCGACACGACCGGGGACTTTGAAAATATTCCCGCTGTGAGGTCGGGACCGACACGACCGGGGACTTAGAAAATATTCGCGCCGAGCGGTCGGAACCGACACGACTGGGAATTTAGAAAATATTCGCACCGAGCGACCAGGTTGCATTAGGTTAGGTTATATTATGTTATATACATAATATTCGCACCGAGAAGTAGGAGTAGACACGCCCGGCTTTCTGTAGAATAATACCACCGAGAGGTTAGGTTGGGTTAGGTTAGGTTATATTACGTTCTACATATATAATGTTCGCACCGAGAAGTACGGACCGGCACGACCGGGAACTTGGAAATTGTTCGCGCCGAGCGGTCGGGACCGACACGACCGGGGACTTTGAAAATATTCGCGCCGAGCGGTCGGGACCGACACGACCGGGGACTTTGAAAATATTCCCGCTGTGAGGTCGGGACCGACACGACCGGGGACTTAGAAAATATTCGCGCCGAGCGGTCGGAACCGACACGACTGGGAATTTAGAAAATATTCGCACCGAGCGACCAGGTTGCATTAGGTTAGGTTATATTATGTTATATACATAATATTCGCACCGAGAAGTAGGAGTAGACACGCCCGGCTTTCTGTAAAATAATACCACCGAGAGGTTAGGTTGGGTTAGGTTAGGTTATATTACGTTCTACATATATAATGTTCGCACCGAGAAGTACGGACCGGCACGACCGGGAACTTGGAAATTGTTCGCGCCGAGCGGTCGGGACCGACACGACCGTCGACTTTGAAAATATTCGCGCCGAGCGGTCGGGACCGACACGACCGGGGACTTTGAAAATATTCCCGCTGTGAGGTCGGGACCGACACGACCGGGGACTTAGAAAATATTCGCGCCGAGCGGTCGGAACCGACACGACTGGGAATTTAGAAAATATTCGCACCGAGCGACCAGGTTGCATTAGGTTAGGTTATATTATGTTATATACATAATATTCGCACCGAGAAGTAGGAGTAGACACGCCCGGCTTTCTGTAGAATAATACCACCGAGAGGTTAGGTTGGGTTAGGTTAGGTTATATTACGTTCTACATATATAATGTTCGCACCGAGAAGTACGGAACGGCACGACCGGGAACTTGGAAATTGTTCGCGCCGAGCGGTCGGGACCGACACGACCGTCGACTTTGAAAATATTCGCGCCGAGCGGTCGGGACCGACACGACCGGGGACTTTGAAAATATTCCCGCTGTGAGGTCGGGACCGACACGACCGGGGACTTAGAAAATATTCGCGCCGAGCGGTCGGAACCGACACGACTGGGAATTCAGAAAATATTCGCACCGAGCGACCAGGTTGCATTAGGTTAGGTTATATTATGTTATATACATAATATTCGCACCGAGAAGTAGGAGTAGACACGCCCGGCTTTCTGTAAAATAATACCACCGAGAGGTTAGGTTGGGTTAGGTTAGGTTATATTACGTTCTACATATATAATGTTCGCACCGAGAAGTACGGACCGGCACGACCGGGAACTTGGAAATTGTTCGCGCCGAGCGGTCGGGACCGACACGACCGTCGACTTTGAAAATATTCGCGCCGAGCGGACGGGACCGACACGACCGGGGACTTTGAAAATATTCCCGCTGTGAGGTCGGGACCGACACGACCGGGGACTTAGAAAATATTCGCGCCGAGCGGTCGGAACCGACACGACTGGGAATTTAGAAAATATTCGCACCGAGCGACCAGGTTGCATTAGGTTAGGTTATATTATGTTATATACATAATATTCGCACCGAGAAGTAGGAGTAGACACGCCCGGCTTTCTGTAGAATAATACCACCGAGAGGTTAGGTTGGGTTAGGTTAGGTTATATTACGTTCTACATATATAATGTTCGCACCGAGAAGTACGGACCGGCACGACCGGGAACTTGGAAATTGTTCGCGCCGAGCGGTCGGGACCGACACGACCGTCGACTTTGAAAATATTCGCGCCGAGCGGTCGGGACCGACACGACCGGGGACTTTGAAAATATTCCCGCTGTGAGGTCGGGACCGACACGACCGGGGACTTAGAAAATATTCGCGCCGAGCGGTCGGAACCGACACGACTGGGAATTTAGAAAATATTCGCACCGAGCGACCAGGTTGCATTAGGTTAGGTTATATTATGTTATATACATAATATTCGCACCGAGAAGTAGGAGTAGACACGCCCGGCTTTCTGTAGAATAATACCACCGAGAGGTTAGGTTGGGTTAGGTTAGGTTATATTACGTTCTACATATATAATGTTCGCACCGAGAAGTACGGACCGGCACGACCGGGAACTTGGAAATTGTTCGCGCCGAGCGGTCGGGACCGACACGACCGGGGACTTTGAAAATATTCGCGCCGAGCGGTCGGGACCGACACGACCGGGGACTTTGAAAATATTCCCGCTGTGAGGTCGGGACCGACACGACCGGGGACTTAGAAAATATTCGCGCCGAGCGGTCGGAACCGACACGACTGGGAATTTAGAAAATATTCGCACCGAGCGACCAGGTTGCATTAGGTTAGGTTATATTATGTTATATACATAATATTCGCACCGAGAAGTAGGAGTAGACACGCCCGGCTTTCTGTAAAATAATACCACCGAGAGGTTAGGTTGGGTTAGGTTAGGTTATATTACGTTCTACATATATAATGTTCGCACCGAGAAGTACGGACCGGCACGACCGGGAACTTGGAAATTGTTCGCGCCGAGCGGTCGGGACCGACACGACCGTCGACTTTGAAAATATTCGCGCCGAGCGGTCGGGACCGACACGACCGGGGACTTTGAAAATATTCCCGCTGTGAGGTCGGGACCGACACGACCGGGGACTTAGAAAATATTCGCGCCGAG
Source organism: Xylocopa violacea (assembly GCA_963969225.1). Lineage (NCBI taxonomy): Eukaryota > Metazoa > Arthropoda > Insecta > Hymenoptera > Apidae > Xylocopa > Xylocopa violacea. Next base: position 200,394 of record CAXAJV010000575.1, on the reverse strand, counting down.
CGGTCGGAACCGACACGACTGGGAATTTAGAAAATATTCGCACCGAGCGACCAGGTTGCATTAGGTTAGGTTATATTATGTTATATACATAATATTCGCACCGAGAAGTAGGAGTAGACACGCCCGGCTTTCTGTAGAATAATACCACCGAGAGGTTAGGTTGGGTTAGGTTAGGTTATATTACGTTCTACATATATAATGTTCGCACCGAGAAGTACGGACCGGCACGACCGGGAACTTGGAAATTGTTCGCGCCGAGCGGTCGGGACCGACACGACCGGGGACTTTGAAAATATTCGCGCCGAGCGGTCTGGACCGACACGACCGGGGACTTTGAAAATATTCCCGCTGTGAGGTCGGGACCGACACGACCGGGGACTTAGAAAATATTCGCGCCGAGCGGTCGGAACCGACACGACTGGGAATTTAGAAAATATTCGCACCGAGCGACCAGGTTGCATTAGGTTAGGTTATATTATGTTATATACATAATATTCGCACCGAGAAGTAGGAGTAGACACGCCCGGCTTTCTGTAAAATAATACCACCGAGAGGTTAGGTTGGGTTAGGTTAGGTTATATTACGTTCTACATATATAATGTTCGCACCGAGAAGTACGGACCGGCACGCCCGGGAACTTGGAAATTGTTCGCGCCGAGCGGTCGGGACCGACACGACCGTCGACTTTGAAAATATTCGCGCCGAGCGGTCGGGACCGACACGACCGGGGACTTTGAAAATATTCCCGCTGTGAGGTCGGGACCGACACGACCGGGGACTTAGAAAATATTCGCGCCGAGCGGTCGGAACCGACACGACTGGGAATTTAGAAAATATTCGCACCGAGCGACCAGGTTGCATTAGGTTAGGTTATATTATGTTATATACATAATATTCGCACCGAGAAGTAGGAGTAGACACGCCCGGCTTTCTGTAAAATAATACCACCGAGAGGTTAGGTTGGGTTAGGTTAGGTTATATTACGTTCTACATATATAATGTTCGCACCGAGAAGTACGGACCGGCACGACCGGGAACTTGGAAATTGTTCGCGCCGAGCGGTCGGGACCGACACGACCGTCGACTTTGAAAATATTCGCGCCGAGCGGTCGGGACCGACACGACCGGGGACTTTGAAAATATTCCCGCTGTGAGGTCGGGACCGACACGACCGGAGACTTAGAAAATATTCGCGCCGAGCGGTCGGAACCGACACGACTGGGAATTTAGAAAATATTCGCACCGAGCGACCAGGTTGCATTAGGTTAGGTTATATTATGTTATATACATAATATTCGCACCGAGAAGTAGGAGTAGACACGCCCGGCTTTCTGTAAAATAATACCACCGAGAGGTTAGGTTGGGTTAGGTTAGGTTATATTACGTTCTACATATATAATGTTCGCACCGAGAAGTACGGACCGGCACGACCGGGAACTTGGAAATTGTTCGCGCCGAGCGGTCGGGACCGACACGACCGTCGACTTTGAAAATATTCGCGCCGAGCGGTCGGGACCGACACGACCGGGGACTTTGAAAATATTCCCGCTGTGAGGTCGGGACCGACACGACCGGGGACTTAGAAAATATTCGCGCCGAGCGGTCGGAACCGACACGACTGGGAATTTAGAAAATATTCGCACCGAGCGACCAGGTTGCATTAGGTTAGGTTATATTATGTTATATACATAATATTCGCACCGAGAAGTAGGAGTAGACACGCCCGGCTTTCTGTAGAATAATACCACCGAGAGGTTAGGTTGGGTTAGGTTAGGTTATATTACGTTCTACATATATAATGTTCGCACCGAGAAGTACGGACCGGCACGACCGGGAACTTGGAAATTGTTCGCGCCGAGCGGTCGGGACCGACACGACCGGGGACTTTGAAAATATTCGCGCCGAGCGGTCGGGACCGACACGACCGGGGACTTTGAAAATATTCCCGCTGTGAGGTCGGGACCGACACGACCGGGGACTTAGAAAATATTCGCGCCGAGCGGTCGGAACCGACACGACTGGGAATTTAGAAAATATTCGCACCGAGCGACCAGGTTGCATTAGGTTAGGTTATATTATGTTATATACATAATATTCGCACCGAGAAGTAGGAGTAGACACGCCCGGCTTTCTGTAAAATAATACCACCGAGAGGTTAGGTTGGGTTAGGTTAGGTTATATTACGTTCTACATATATAATGTTCGCACCGAGAAGTACGGACCGGCACGACCGGGAACTTGGAAATTGTTCGCGCCGAGCGGTCGGGACCGACACGACCGTCGACTTTGAAAATATTCGCGCCGAGCGGTCGGGACCGACACGACCGGGGACTTTGAAAATATTCCCGCTGTGAGGTCGGGACCGACACGACCGGGGACTTAGAAAATATTCGCGCCGAGCGGTCGGAACCGACACGACTGGGAATTTAGAAAATATTCGCACCGAGCGACCAGGTTGCATTAGGTTAGGTTATATTATGTTATATACATAATATTCGCACCGAGAAGTAGGAGTAGACACGCCCGGCTTTCTGTAGAATAATACCACCGAGAGGTTAGGTTGGGTTAGGTTAGGTTATATTACGTTCTACATATATAATGTTCGCACCGAGAAGTACGGACCGGCACGACCGGGAACTTGGAAATTGTTCGCGCCGAGCGGTCGGGACCGACACGACCGTCGACTTTGAAAATATTCGCGCCGAGCGGTCGGGACCGACACGACCGGGGACTTTGAAAATATTCCCGCTGTGAGGTCGGGACCGACACGACCGGGGACTTAGAAAATATTCGCGCCGAGCGGTCGGAACCGACACGACTGGGAATTTAGAAAATATTCGCACCGAGCGACCAGGTTGCATTAGGTTAGGTTATATTATGTTATATACATAATATTCGCACCGAGAAGTAGGAGTAGACACGCCCGGCTTTCTGTAAAATAATACCACCGAGAGGTTAGGTTGGGTTAGGTTAGGTTATATTACGTTCTACATATATAATGTTCGCACCGAGAAGTACGGACCGGCACGACCGGGAACTTGGAAATTGTTCGCGCCGAGCGGTCGGGACCGACACGACCGTCGACTTTGAAAATATTCGCGCCGAGCGGACGGGACCGACACGACCGGGGACTTTGAAAATATTCCCGCTGTGAGGTCGGGACCGACACGACCGGGGACTTAGAAAATATTCGCGCCGAGCGGTCGGAACCGACACGACTGGGAATTTAGAAAATATTCGCACCGAGCGACCAGGTTGCATTAGGTTAGGTTATATTATGTTATATACATAATATTCGCACCGAGAAGTAGGAGTAGACACGCCCGGCTTTCTGTAAAATAATACCACCGAGAGGTTAGGTTGGGTTAGGTTAGGTTATATTACGTTCTACATATATAATGTTCGCACCGAGAAGTACGGACCGGCACGACCGGGAACTTGGAAATTGTTCGCGCCGAGCGGTCGGGACCGACACGACCGTCGACTTTGAAAATATTCGCGCCGAGCGGTCGGGACCGACACGACCGGGGACTTTGAAAATATTCCCGCTGTGAGGTCGGGACCGACACGACCGGGGACTTAGAAAATATTCGCGCCGAGCGGTCGGAACCGACACGACTGGGAATTTAGAAAATATTCGCACCGAGCGACCAGGTTGCATTAGGTTAGGTTATATTATGTTATATACATAATATTCGCACCGAGAAGTAGGAGTAGACACGCCCGGCTTTCTGTAAAATAATACCACCGAGAGGTTAGGTTGGGTTAGGTTAGGTTATATTACGTTCTACATATATAATGTTCGCACCGAGAAGTACGGACCGGCACGACCGGGACCTTGGAAATTGTTCGCGCCGAGCGGTCGGGACCGACACGACCGGGGACTTTGAAAATATTCGCGCCGAGCGGTCGGAACCGACACGACTGGGAATTTAGAAAATATTCGCACCGAGCGACCAGGTTGCATTAGGTTAGGTTATATTATGTTATATACATAATATTCGCACCGAGAAGTAGGAGTAGACACGCCCGGCTTTCTGTAAAATAATACCACCGAGAGGTTAGGTTGGGTTAGGTTAGGTTATATTACGTTCTACATATATAATGTTCGCACCGAGAAGTACGGACCGGCACGACCGGGAACTTGGAAATTGTTCGCGCCGAGCGGTCGGAACCGACACGACTGGGAATTTAGAAAATATTCGCACCGAGCGACCAGGTTGCATTAGGTTAGGTTATATTATGTTATATACATAATATTCGCACCGAGAAGTAGGAGTAGACACGCCCGGCTTTCTGTAAAATAATACCACCGAGAGGTTAGGTTGGGTTAGGTTAGGTTATATTACGTTCTACATATATAATGTTCGCACCGAGAAGTACGGACCGGCACGACCGGGAACTTGGAAATTGTTCGCGCCGAGCGGTCGGGACCGACACGACCGGGGACTTTGAAAATATTCGCGCCGAGCGGTCGGGACCGACACGACCGGGGACTTTGAAAATATTCCCGCTGTGAGGTCGGGACCGACACGACCGGAGACTTAGAAAATATTCGCGCCGAGCGGTCGGAACCGACACGACTGGGAATTTAGAAAATATTTGCACCGAGCGACCAGGTTGCATTAGGCTAGGTTATATTATGTTATATACATAATATTCGCACCGAGAAGTAGGAGTAGACACGCCCGGCTTTCTGTAAAATAATACCACCGAGAGGTTAGGTTGGGTTAGGTTAGGTTATATTACGTTCTACATATATAATGTTCGCACCGAGAAGTACGGACCGGCACGACCGGGAACTTGGAAATTGTTCGCGCCGAGCGGTCGGGACCGACACGACCGGGGACTTTGAAAATATTCGCGCCGAGCGGTCGGGACCGACACGACCGGGGACTTTGAAAATATTCCCGCTGTGAGGTCGGGACCGACACGACCGGGGACTTAGAAAATATTCGCGCCGAGCGGTCGGAACCGACACGACTGGGAATTTAGAAAATATTCGCACCGAGCGACCAGGTTGCATTAGGTTAGGTTATATTATGTTATATACATAATATTCGCACCGAGAAGTAGGAGTAGACACTCCCGGCTTTCTGTAAAATAATACCACCGAGAGGTTAGGTTGGGTTAGGTTAGGTTATATTACGTTCTACATATATAATGTTCGCACCGAGAAGTACGGACCGGCACGACCGGGAACTTGGAAATTGTTCGCGCCGAGCGGTCGGAACCGACACGACTGGGAATTTAGAAAATATTCGCACCGAGCGACCAGGTTGCATTAGGTTAGGTTATATTATGTTATATACATAATATTCGCACCGAGAAGTAGGAGTAGACACGCCCGGCTTTCTGTAAAATAATACCACCGAGAGGTTAGGTTGGGTTAGGTTAGGTTATATTACGTTCTACATATATAATGTTCGCACCGAGAAGTACGGACCGGCACGACCGGGAACTTGGAAATTGTTCGCGCCGAGCGGTCGGGACCGACACGACCGGGGACTTTGAAAATATTCGCGCCGAGCGGTCGCGACCGACACGACCGGGGACTTTGAAAATATTCCCGCTGTGAGGTCGGGACCGACACGACCGGGGACTTAGAAAATATTCGCGCCTAGCGGTCGGAACCGACACGACTGGGAATTTAGAAAATATTCGCACCGAGCGACCAGGTTGCATTAGGTTAGGTTATATTATGTTATATACATAATATTCGCACCGAGAAGTAGGAGTAGACACGCCCGGCTTTCTGTAAAATAATACCACCGAGAGGTTAGGTTGGGTTAGGTTAGGTTATATTACGTTCTACATATATAATGTTCGCACCGAGAAGTACGGACCGGCACGACCGGGAACTTGGAAATTGTTCGCGCCGAGCGGTCGGGACCGACACGACCGGGGACTTTGAAAATATTCGCGCCGAGCGGTCGGGACCGACACGACCGGGGACTTTGAAAATATTCCCGCTGTGAGGTCGGGACCGACACGACCGGGGACTTAGAAAATATTCGCGCCGAGCGGTCGGAACCGACACGACTGGGAATTTAGAAAATATTCGCACCGAGCGACCAGGTTGCATTAGGTTAGGTTATATTACGTTATATACATAATATTCGCACCGAGAAGTAGGAGTAGACACGCCCGGCTTTCTGTAAAATAATACCACCGAGAGGTTAGGTTGGGTTAGGTTAGGTTATATTACGTTCTACATATATAATGTTCGCACCGAGAAGTACGGACCGGCACGACCGGGACCTTGGAAATTGTTCGCGCCGAGCGGTCGGGACCGACACGACCGGGGACTTAGAAAATATTCGCGCCGAGCGGTCGGAACCGACACGACTGGGAATTTAGAAAATATTCGCACCGAGCGACCAGGTTGCATTAGGTTAGGTTATATTATGTTATATACATAATATTCGCACCGAGAAGTAGGAGTAGACACTCCCGGCTTTCTGTAAAATAATACCACCGAGAGGTTAGGTTGGGTTAGGTTAGGTTATATTACGTTCTACATATATAATGTTCGCACCGAGAAGTACGGACCGGCACGACCGGGAACTTGGAAATTGTTCGCGCCGAGCGGTCGGAACCGACACGACTGGGAATTTAGAAAATATTCGCACCGAGCGACCAGGTTGCATTAGGTTAGGTTATATTATGTTATATACATAATATTCGCACCGAGAAGTAGGAGTAGACACGCCCGGCTTTCTGTAAAATAATACCACCGAGAGGTTAGGTTGGGTTAGGTTAGGTTATATTACGTTCTACATATATAATGTTCGCACCGAGAAGTACGGACCGGCACGACCGGGAACTTGGAAATTGTTCGCGCCGAGCGGTCGGAACCGACACGACTGGGAATTTAGAAAATATTCGCACCGAGCGACCAGGTTGCATTAGGTTAGGTTATATTATGTTATATACATAATATTCGCACCGAGAAGTAGGAGTAGACACGCCCGGCTTTCTGTAAAATAATACCACCGAGAGGTTAGGTTGGGTTAGGTTAGGTTATATTACGTTCTACATATATAATGTTCGCACCGAGAAGTACGGACCGGCACGACCGGGAACTTGGAAATTGTTCGCGCCGAGCGGTCGGAACCGACACGACTGGGAATTTAGAAAATATTCGCACCGAGCGACCAGGTTGCATTAGGTTAGGTTATATTATGTTATATACATAATATTCGCACCGAGAAGTAGGAGTAGACACGCCCGGCTTTCTGTAAAATAATACCACCGAGAGGTTAGGTTGGGTTAGGTTAGGTTATATTACGTTCTACATATATAATGTTCGCACCGAGAAGTACGGACCGGCACGACCGGGAACTTGGAAATTGTTCGCGCCGAGCGGTCGGGACCGACACGACCGGGGACTTTGAAAATATTCGCGCCGAGCGGTCGCGACCGACACGACCGGGGACTTTGAAAATATTCCCGCTGTGAGGTCGGGACCGACACGACCGGGGACTTAGAAAATATTCGCGCCGAGCGGTCGGAACCGACACGACTGGGAATTTAGAAAATATTCGCACCGAGCGACCAGGTTGCATTAGGTTAGGTTATATTATGTTATATACATAATATTCGCACCGAGAAGTAGGAGTAGACACGCCCGGCTTTCTGTAAAATAATACCACCGAGAGGTTAGGTTGGGTTAGGTTAGGTTATATTACGTTCTACATATATAATGTTCGCACCGAGAAGTACGGACCGGCACGACCGGGAACTTGGAAATTGTTCGCGCCGAGCGGTCGGAACCGACACGACTGGGAATTTAGAAAATATTCGCACCGAGCGACCAGGTTGCATTAGGTTAGGTTATATTATGTTATATACATAATATTCGCACCGAGAAGTAGGAGTAGACACGCCCGGCTTTCTGTAAAATAATACCACCGAGAGGTTAGGTTGAGTTAGGTTAGGTTATATTACGTTCTACATATATAATGTTCGCACCGAGAAGTACGGACCGGCACGACCGGGAACTTGGAAATTGTTCGCGCCGAGCGGTCGGGACCGACACGACCGGGGACTTTGAAAGTATTCGCGCCGAGCGGTCGGGACCGACACGACCGGGGACTTTGAAAGTATTCGCGCCGAGCGGTCGGGACCGACACGACCGGGGACTTAGAAAATATTCGCGCCGAGCGGTCGGAACCGACACGACTGGGAATTTAGAAAATATTCGCACCGAGCGACCAGGTTGCATTAGGTTAGGTTATATTATGTTATATACATAATATTCGCACAGAGAAGTAGGAGTAGACACGCCCGGCTTTCTGTAAAATAATACCACCGAGAGGTTAGGTTGGGTTAGGTTAGGTTATATTACGTTCTACATATATAATGTTCGCACCGAGAAGTACGGACCGGCACGACCGGGAACTTGGAAATTGTTCGCGCCGAGCGGTCGGGACCGACACGACCGGGGACTTTGAAAATATTCGCGCCGAGCGGTCGGGACCGACACGACCGGGGACTTTGAAAATATTCCCGCTGTGAGGTCGGGACCGACACGACCGGGGACTTAGAAAATATTCGCGCCGAGCGGTCGGAACCGACACGACTGGGAATTTAGAAAATATTCGCACCGAGCGGTCGGAACCGACACGACTGGGAATTTAGAAAATATTCGCACCGAGCGACCAGGTTGCATTAGGTTAGGTTATATTATGTTATATACATAATATTCGCACAGAGAAGTAGGAGTAGACACGCCCGGCTTTCTGTAAAATAATACCACCGAGAGGTTAGGTTGGGTTAGGTTAGGTTATATTACGTTCTACATATATAATGTTCGCACCGAGAAGTACGGACCGGCACGACCGGGAACTTGGAAATTGTTCGCGCCGAGCGGTCGGGACCGACACGACCGGGGACTTTGAAAATATTCGCGCCGAGCGGTCGGGACCGACACGACCGGGGACTTTGAAAATATTCCCGCTGTGAGGTCGGGACCGACACGACCGGGGACTTAAAAAATATTCGCGCCGAGCGGTCGGAACCGACACGACTGGGAATTTAGAAAATATTCGCACCGAGCGACCAGGTTGCATTAGGTTAGGTTATATTATGTTATATACATAATATTCGCACCGAGAAGTAGGAGTAGACACGCCCGGCTTTCTGTAAAATAATACCACCGAGAGGTTAGGTTGGGTTAGGTTAGGTTATATTACGTTCTACATATATAATGTTCGCACCGAGAAGTACGGACCGGCACGACCGGGACCTTGGAAATTGTTCGCGCCGAGCGGTCGGGACCGACACGACCGGGGACTTTGAAAATATTCGCGCCGAGCGGTCGGAACCGACACGACTGGGAATTTAGAAAATATTCGCACCGAGCGACCAGGTTGCATTAGGTTAGGTTATATTATGTTATATACATAATATTCGCACCGAGAAGTAGGAGTAGACACGCCCGGCTTTCTGTAAAATAATACCACCGAGAGGTTAGGTTGGGTTAGGTTAGGTTATATTACGTTCTACATATATAATGTTCGCACCGAGAAGTACGGACCGGCACGACCGGGAACTTGGAAATTGTTCGCGCCGAGCGGTCGGAACCGACACGACTGGGAATTTAGAAAATATTCGCACCGAGCGACCAGGTTGCATTAGGTTAGGTTATATTATGTTATATACATAATATTCGCACCGAGAAGTAGGAGTAGACACGCCCGGCTTTCTGTAAAATAATACCACCGAGAGGTTAGGTTGGGTTAGGTTAGGTTATATTACGTTCTACATATATAATGTTCGCACCGAGAAGTACGGACCGGCACGACCGGGAACTTGGAAATTGTTCGCGCCGAGCGGTCGGAACCGACACGACTGGGAATTTAGAAAATATTCGCACCGAGCGACCAGGTTGCATTAGGTTAGGTTATATTATGATATATACATAATATTCGCACCGAGAAGTAGGAGTAGACACGCCCGGCTTTCTGTAAAATAATACCACCGAGAGGTTAGGTTGGGTTAGGTTAGGTTATATTACGTTCTACATATATAATGTTCGCACCGAGAAGTACGGACCGGCACGACCGGGAACTTGGAAATTGTTCGCGCCGAGCGGTCGGAACCGACACGACTGGGAATTTAGAAAATATTCGCACCGAGCGACCAGGTTGCATTAGGTTAGGTTATATTATGTTATATACATAATATTCGCACCGAGAAGTAGGAGTAGACACGCCCGGCTTTCTGTAAAATAATACCACCGAGAGGTTAGGTTGGGTTAGGTTAGGTTATATTACGTTCTACATATATAATGTTCGCACCGAGAAGTACGGACCGGCACGACCGGGAACTTGGAAATTGTTCGCGCCGAGCGGTCGGGACCGACACGACCGGGGACTTTGAAAATATTCGCGCCGAGCGGTCGCGACCGACACGACCGGGGACTTTGAAAATATTCCCGCTGTGAGGTCGGGACCGACACGACCGGGGACTTAGAAAATATTCGCGCCGAGCGGTCGGAACCGACACGACTGGGAATTTAGAAAATATTCGCACCGAGCGACCAGGTTGCATTAGGCTAGGTTATATTATGTTATATACATAATATTCGCACCGAGAAGTAGGAGTAGACACGCCCGGCTTTCTGTAAAATAATACCACCGAGAGGTTAGGTTGGGTTAGGTTAGGTTATATTACGTTCTACATGTATAATGTTCGCACCGAGAAGTACGGACCGGCACGACCGGGAACTTGGAAATTGTTCGCGCCGAGCGGTCGGGACCGACACGACCGGGGACTTTGAAAATATTCGCGCCGAGCGGTCGGGACCGACACGACCGGGGACTTTGAAAATATTCCCGCTGTGAGGTCGGGACCGACACGACCGGGGACTTAGAAAATATTCGCGCCGAGCGGTCGGAACCGACACGACTGGGAATTTAGAAAATATTCGCACCGAGCGACCAGGTTGCATTAGGTTAGGTTATATTATGTTATATACATAATATTCGCACCGAGAAGTAGGAGTAGACACGCCCGGCTTTCTGTAAAATAATACCACCGAGAGGTTAGGTTGGGTTAGGTTAGGTTATATTACGTTCTACATATATAATGTTCGCACCGAGAAGTACGGACCGGCACGACCGGGAACTTGGAAATTGTTCGCGCCGAGCGGTCGGAACCGACACGACTGGGAATTTAGAAAATATTCGCACCGAGCGACCAGGTTGCATTAGGTTAGGTTATATTATGTTATATACATAATATTCGCACCGAGAAGTAGGAGTAGACACGCCCGGCTTTCTGTAAAATAATACCACCGAGAGGTTAGGTTGGGTTAGGTTAGGTTATATTACGTTCTACATATATAATGTTCGCACCGAGAAGTACGGACCGGCACGACCGGGAACTTGGAAATTGTTCGCGCCGAGCGGTCGGAACCGACACGACTGGGAATTTAGAAAATATTCGCACCGAGCGACCAGGTTGCATTAGGTTAGGTTATATTATGTTATATACATAATATTCGCACCGAGAAGTAGGAGTAGACACGCCCGGCTTTCTGTAAAATAATACCACCGAGAGGTTAGGTTGGGTTAGGTTAGGTTATATTACGTTCTACATATATAATGTTCGCACCGAGAAGTACGGACCGGCACGACCGGGAACTTGGAAATTGTTCGCGCCGAGCGGTCGGGACCGACACGACCGGGGACTTTGAAAATATTCGCGCCGAGCGGTCGCGACCGACACGACCGGGGACTTTGAAAATATTCCCGCTGTGAGGTCGGGACCGACACGACCGGGGACTTAGAAAATATTCGCGCCGAGCGGTCGGAACCGACACGACTGGGAATTTAGAAAATATTCGCACCGAGCGACCAGGTTGCATTAGGTTAGGTTATATTATGTTATATACATAATATTCGCACCGAGAAGTAGGAGTAGACACGCCCGGCTTTCTGTAAAATAATACCACCGAGAGGTTAGGTTGGGTTAGGTTAGGTTATATTACGTTCTACATATATAATGTTCGCACCGAGAAGTACGGACCGGCACGACCGGGAACTTGGAAATTGTTCGCGCCGAGCGGTCGGAACCGACACGACTGGGAATTTAGAAAATATTCGCACCGAGCGACCAGGTTGCATTAGGTTAGGTTATATTATGTTATATACATAATATTCGCACCGAGAAGTAGGAGTAGACACGCCCGGCTTTCTGTAAAATAATACCACCGAGAGGTTAGGTTGAGTTAGGTTAGGTTATATTACGTTCTACATATATAATGTTCGCACCGAGAAGTACGGACCGGCACGACCGGGAACTTGGAAATTGTTCGCGCCGAGCGGTCGGGACCGACACGACCGGGGACTTTGAAAGTATTCGCGCCGAGCGGTCGGGACCGACACGACCGGGGACTTTGAAAGTATTCGCGCCGAGCGGTCGGGACCGACACGACCGGGGACTTAGAAAATATTCGCGCCGAGCGGTCGGAACCGACACGACTGGGAATTTAGAAAATATTCGCACCGAGCGACCAGGTTGCATTAGGTTAGGTTATATTATGTTATATACATAATATTCGCACAGAGAAGTAGGAGTAGACACGCCCGGCTTTCTGTAAAATAATACCACCGAGAGGTTAGGTTGGGTTAGGTTAGGTTATATTACGTTCTACATATATAATGTTCGCACCGAGAAGTACGGACCGGCACGACCGGGAACTTGGAAATTGTTCGCGCCGAGCGGTCGGGACCGACACGACCGGGGACTTTGAAAATATTCGCGCCGAGCGGTCGGGACCGACACGACCGGGGACTTTGAAAATATTCCCGCTGTGAGGTCGGGACCGACACGACCGGGGACTTAGAAAATATTCGCGCCGAGCGGTCGGAACCGACACGACTGGGAATTTAGAAAATATTCGCACCGAGCGGTCGGAACCGACACGACTGGGAATTTAGAAAATATTCGCACCGAGCGACCAGGTTGCATTAGGTTAGGTTATATTATGTTATATACATAATATTCGCACAGAGAAGTAGGAGTAGACACGCCCGGCTTTCTGTAAAATAATACCACCGAGAGGTTAGGTTGGGTTAGGTTAGGTTATATTACGTTCTACATATATAATGTTCGCACCGAGAAGTACGGACCGGCACGACCGGGAACTTGGAAATTGTTCGCGCCGAGCGGTCGGGACCGACACGACCGGGGACTTTGAAAATATTCGCGCCGAGCGGTCGGGACCGACACGACCGGGGACTTTGAAAATATTCCCGCTGTGAGGTCGGGACCGACACGACCGGGGACTTAAAAAATATTCGCGCCGAGCGGTCGGAACCGACACGACTGGGAATTTAGAAAATATTCGCACCGAGCGACCAGGTTGCATTAGGTTAGGTTATATTATGTTATATACATAATATTCGCACCGAGAAGTAGGAGTAGACACGCCCGGCTTTCTGTAAAATAATACCACCGAGAGGTTAGGTTGGGTTAGGTTAGGTTATATTACGTTCTACATATATAATGTTCGCACCGAGAAGTACGGACCGGCACGACCGGGACCTTGGAAATTGTTCGCGCCGAGCGGTCGGGACCGACACGACCGGGGACTTTGAAAATATTCGCGCCGAGCGGTCGGAACCGACACGACTGGGAATTTAGAAAATATTCGCACCGAGCGACCAGGTTGCATTAGGTTAGGTTATATTATGTTATATACATAATATTCGCACCGAGAAGTAGGAGTAGACACGCCCGGCTTTCTGTAAAATAATACCACCGAGAGGTTAGGTTGGGTTAGGTTAGGTTATATTACGTTCTACATATATAATGTTCGCACCGAGAAGTACGGACCGGCACGACCGGGAACTTGGAAATTGTTCGCGCCGAGCGGTCGGAACCGACACGACTGGGAATTTAGAAAATATTCGCACCGAGCGACCAGGTTGCATTAGGTTAGGTTATATTATGTTATATACATAATATTCGCACCGAGAAGTAGGAGTAGACACGCCCGGCTTTCTGTAAAATAATACCACCGAGAGGTTAGGTTGGGTTAGGTTAGGTTATATTACGTTCTACATATATAATGTTCGCACCGAGAAGTACGGACCGGCACGACCGGGAACTTGGAAATTGTTCGCGCCGAGCGGTCGGAACCGACACGACTGGGAATTTAGAAAATATTCGCACCGAGCGACCAGGTTGCATTAGGTTAGGTTATATTATGTTATATACATAATATTCGCACCGAGAAGTAGGAGTAGACACGCCCGGCTTTCTGTAAAATAATACCACCGAGAGGTTAGGTTGGGTTAGGTTAGGTTATATTACGTTCTACATATATAATGTTCGCACCGAGAAGTACGGACCGGCACGACCGGGAACTTGGAAATTGTTCGCGCCGAGCGGTCGGAACCGACACGACTGGGAATTTAGAAAATATTCGCACCGAGCGACCAGGTTGCATTAGGTTAGGTTATATTATGTTATATACATAATATTCGCACCGAGAAGTAGGAGTAGACACGCCCGGCTTTCTGTAAAATAATACCACCGAGAGGTTAGGTTGGGTTAGGTTAGGTTATATTACGTTCTACATATATAATGTTCGCACCGAGAAGTACGGACCGGCACGACCGGGAACTTGGAAATTGTTCGCGCCGAGCGGTCGGGACCGACACGACCGGGGACTTTGAAAATATTCGCGCCGAGCGGTCGCGACCGACACGACCGGGGACTTTGAAAATATTCCCGCTGTGAGGTCGGGACCGACACGACCGGGGACTTAGAAAATATTCGCGCCGAGCGGTCGGAACCGACACGACTGGGAATTTAGAAAATATTCGCACCGAGCGACCAGGTTGCATTAGGCTAGGTTATATTATGTTATATACATAATATTCGCACCGAGAAGTAGGAGTAGACACGCCCGGCTTTCTGTAAAATAATACCACCGAGAGGTTAGGTTGGGTTAGGTTAGGTTATATTACGTTCTACATGTATAATGTTCGCACCGAGAAGTACGGACCGGCACGACCGGGAACTTGGAAATTGTTCGCGCCGAGCGGTCGGGACCGACACGACCGGGGACTTTGAAAATATTCGCGCCGAGCGGTCGGGACCGACACGACCGGGGACTTTGAAAATATTCCCGCTGTGAGGTCGGGACCGACACGACCGGGGACTTAGAAAATATTCGCGCCGAGCGGTCGGAACCGACACGACTGGGAATTTAGAAAATATTCGCACCGAGCGACCAGGTTGCATTAGGTTAGGTTATATTATGTTATATACATAATATTCGCACCGAGAAGTAGGAGTAGACACGCCCGGCTTTCTGTAAAATAATACCACCGAGAGGTTAGGTTGGGTTAGGTTAGGTTATATTACGTTCTACATATATAATGTTCGCACCGAGAAGTACGGACCGGCACGACCGGGAACTTGGAAATTGTTCGCGCCGAGCGGTCGGAACCGACACGACTGGGAATTTAGAAAATATTCGCACCGAGCGACCAGGTTGCATTAGGTTAGGTTATATTATGTTATATACATAATATTCGCACCGAGAAGTAGGAGTAGACACGCCCGGCTTTCTGTAAAATAATACCACCGAGAGGTTAGGTTGGGTTAGGTTAGGTTATATTACGTTCTACATATATAATGTTCGCACCGAGAAGTACGGACCGGCACGACCGGGAACTTGGAAATTGTTCGCGCCGAGCGGTCGGGACCGACACGACCGGGGACTTTGAAAATATTCGCGCCGAGCGGTCGCGACCGACACGACCGGGGACTTTGAAAATATTCCCGCTGTGAGGTCGGGACCGACACGACCGGGGACTTAGAAAATATTCGCGCCTAGCGGTCGGAACCGACACGACTGGGAATTTAGAAAATATTCGCACCGAGCGACCAGGTTGCATTAGGTTAGGTTATATTATGTTATATACATAATATTCGCACCGAGAAGTAGGAGTAGACACGCCCGGCTTTCTGTAAAATAATACCACCGAGAGGTTAGGTTGGGTTAGGTTAGGTTATATTACGTTCTACATATATAATGTTCGCACCGAGAAGTACGGACCGGCACGACCGGGAACTTGGAAATTGTTCGCGCCGAGCGGTCGGGACCGACACGACCGGGGACTTTGAAAATATTCGCGCCGAGCGGTCGGGACCGACACGACCGGGGACTTTGAAAATATTCCCGCTGTGAGGTCGGGACCGACACGACCGGGGACTTAGAAAATATTCGCGCCGAGCGGTCGGAACCGACACGACTGGGAATTTAGAAAATATTCGCACCGAGCGACCAGGTTGCATTAGGTTAGGTTATATTATGTTATATACATAATATTCGCACCGAGAAGTAGGAGTAGACACGCCCGGCTTTCTGTAAAATAATACCACCGAGAGGTTAGGTTGGGTTAGGTTAGGTTATATTACGTTCTACATATATAATGTTCGCACCGAGAAGTACGGACCGGCACGACCGGGAACTTGGAAATTGTTCGCGCCGAGCGGTCGGAACCGACACGACTGGGAATTTAGAAAATATTCGCACCGAGCGACCAGGTTGCATTAGGTTAGGTTATATTATGTTATATACATAATATTCGCACCGAGAAGTAGGAGTAGACACGCCCGGCTTTCTGTAAAATAATACCACCGAGAGGTTAGGTTGGGTTAGGTTAGGTTATATTACGTTCTACATATATAATGTTCGCACCGAGAAGTACGGACCGGCACGACCGGGAACTTGGAAATTGTTCGCGCCGAGCGGTCGGGACCGACACGACCGTCGACTTTGAAAATATTCGCGCCGAGCGGTCGGGACCGACACGACCGGGGACTTTGAAAATATTCCCGCTGTGAGGTCGGGACCGACACGACCGGGGACTTAGAAAATATTCGCGCCGAGCGGTCGGAACCGACACGACTGGGAATTTAGAAAATATTCGCACCGAGCGACCAGGTTGCATTAGGTTAGGTTATATTATGTTATATACATAATATTCGCACCGAGAAGTAGGAGTAGACACGCCCGGCTTTCTGTAGAATAATACCACCGAGAGGTTAGGTTGGGTTAGGTTAGGTTATATTACGTTCTACATATATAATGTTCGCACCGAGAAGTACGGACCGGCACGACCGGGAACTTGGAAATTGTTCGCGCCGAGCGGTCGGGACCGACACGACCGTCGACTTTGAAAATATTCGCGCCGAGCGGTCGGGACCGACACGACCGGGGACTTTGAAAATATTCCCGCTGTGAGGTCGGGACCGACACGACCGGGGACTTAGAAAATATTCGCGCCGAGCGGTCGGAACCGACACGACTGGGAATTTAGAAAATATTCGCACCGAGCGACCAGGTTGCATTAGGTTAGGTTATATTATGTTATATACATAATATTCGCACCGAGAAGTAGGAGTAGACACGCCCGGCTTTCTGTAGAATAATACCACCGAGAGGTTAGGTTGGGTTAGGTTAGGTTATATTACGTTCTACATATATAATGTTCGCACCGAGAAGTACGGACCGGCACGACCGGGAACTTGGAAATTGTTCGCGCCGAGCGGTCGGGACCGACACGACCGGGGACTTTGAAAATATTCGCGCCGAGCGGTCGGGACCGACACGACCGGGGACTTTGAAAATATTCCCGCTGTGAGGTCGGGACCGACACGACCGGGGACTTAGAAAATATTCGCGCCGAGCGGTCGGAACCGACACGACTGGGAATTTAGAAAATATTCGCACCGAGCGACCAGGTTGCATTAGGTTAGGTTATATTATGTTATATACATAATATTCGCACCGAGAAGTAGGAGTAGACACGCCCGGCTTTCTGTAAAATAATACCACCGAGAGGTTAGGTTGGGTTAGGTTAGGTTATATTACGTTCTACATATATAATGTTCGCACCGAGAAGTACGGACCGGCACGACCGGGAACTTGGAAATTGTTCGCGCCGAGCGGTCGGGACCGACACGACCGGGGACTTTGAAAATATTCGCGCCGAGCGGTCGGGACCGACACGACCGGGGACTTTGAAAATATTCCCGCTGTGAGGTCGGGACCGACACGACCGGAGACTTAGAAAATATTCGCGCCGAGCGGTCGGAACCGACACGACTGGGAATTTAGAAAATATTTGCACCGAGCGACCAGGTTGCATTAGGCAAGGTTATATTATGTTATATACATAATATTCGCACCGAGAAGTAGGA
The DNA here is from genome assembly GCA_963969225.1 of Xylocopa violacea. Classification (NCBI taxonomy): domain Eukaryota; kingdom Metazoa; phylum Arthropoda; class Insecta; order Hymenoptera; family Apidae; genus Xylocopa; species Xylocopa violacea. The sequence continues at coordinate 182,160 of CAXAJV010000575.1, read as the reverse complement.
GTAGACACGCCCGGCTTTCTGTAAAATAATACCACCGAGAGGTTAGGTTGGGTTAGGTTAGGTTATATTACGTTCTACATATATAATGTTCGCACCGAGAAGTACGGACCGGCACGACCGGGAACTTGGAAATTGTTCGCGCCGAGCGGTCGGGACCGACACGACCGGGGACTTTGAAAATATTCGCGCCGAGCGGTCGGGACCGACACGACCGGGGACTTTGAAAATATTCCCGCTGTGAGGTCGGGACCGACACGACCGGGGACTTAGAAAATATTCGCGCCGAGCGGTCGGAACCGACACGACTGGGAATTTAGAAAATATTCGCACCGAGCGACCAGGTTGCATTAGGTTAGGTTATATTATGTTATATACATAATATTCGCACCGAGAAGTAGGAGTAGACACGCCCGGCTTTCTGTAAAATAATACCACCGAGAGGTTAGGTTGGGTTAGGTTAGGTTATATTACGTTCTACATATATAATGTTCGCACCGAGAAGTACGGACCGGCACGACCGGGAACTTGGAAATTGTTCGCGCCGAGCGGTCGGAACCGACACGACTGGGAATTTAGAAAATATTCGCACCGAGCGACCAGGTTGCATTAGGTTAGGTTATATTATGTTATATACATAATATTCGCACCGAGAAGTAGGAGTAGACACGCCCGGCTTTCTGTAAAATAATACCACCGAGAGGTTAGGTTGGGTTAGGTTAGGTTATATTACGTTCTACATATATAATGTTCGCACCGAGAAGTACGGACCGGCACGACCGGGAACTTGGAAATTGTTCGCGCCGAGCGGTCGGGACCGACACGACCGTCGACTTTGAAAATATTCGCGCCGAGCGGTCGGGACCGACACGACCGGGGACTTTGAAAATATTCCCGCTGTGAGGTCGGGACCGACACGACCGGGGACTTAGAAAATATTCGCGCCGAGCGGTCGGAACCGACACGACTGGGAATTTAGAAAATATTCGCACCGAGCGACCAGGTTGCATTAGGTTAGGTTATATTATGTTATATACATAATATTCGCACCGAGAAGTAGGAGTAGACACGCCCGGCTTTCTGTAGAATAATACCACCGAGAGGTTAGGTTGGGTTAGGTTAGGTTATATTACGTTCTACATATATAATGTTCGCACCGAGAAGTACGGACCGGCACGACCGGGAACTTGGAAATTGTTCGCGCCGAGCGGTCGGGACCGACACGACCGTCGACTTTGAAAATATTCGCGCCGAGCGGTCGGGACCGACACGACCGGGGACTTTGAAAATATTCCCGCTGTGAGGTCGGGACCGACACGACCGGGGACTTAGAAAATATTCGCGCCGAGCGGTCGGAACCGACACGACTGGGAATTTAGAAAATATTCGCACCGAGCGACCAGGTTGCATTAGGTTAGGTTATATTATGTTATATACATAATATTCGCACCGAGAAGTAGGAGTAGACACGCCCGGCTTTCTGTAGAATAATACCACCGAGAGGTTAGGTTGGGTTAGGTTAGGTTATATTACGTTCTACATATATAATGTTCGCACCGAGAAGTACGGACCGGCACGACCGGGAACTTGGAAATTGTTCGCGCCGAGCGGTCGGGACCGACACGACCGGGGACTTTGAAAATATTCGCGCCGAGCGGTCGGGACCGACACGACCGGGGACTTTGAAAATATTCCCGCTGTGAGGTCGGGACCGACACGACCGGGGACTTAGAAAATATTCGCGCCGAGCGGTCGGAACCGACACGACTGGGAATTTAGAAAATATTCGCACCGAGCGACCAGGTTGCATTAGGTTAGGTTATATTATGTTATATACATAATATTCGCACCGAGAAGTAGGAGTAGACACGCCCGGCTTTCTGTAAAATAATACCACCGAGAGGTTAGGTTGGGTTAGGTTAGGTTATATTACGTTCTACATATATAATGTTCGCACCGAGAAGTACGGACCGGCACGACCGGGAACTTGGAAATTGTTCGCGCCGAGCGGTCGGGACCGACACGACCGGGGACTTTGAAAATATTCGCGCCGAGCGGTCGGGACCGACACGACCGGGGACTTTGAAAATATTCCCGCTGTGAGGTCGGGACCGACACGACCGGGGACTTAGAAAATATTCGCGCCGAGCGGTCGGAACCGACACGACTGGGAATTTAGAAAATATTCGCACCGAGCGACCAGGTTGCATTAGGTTAGGTTATATTATGTTATATACATAATATTCGCACCGAGAAGTAGGAGTAGACACGCCCGGCTTTCTGTAAAATAATACCACCGAGAGGTTAGGTTGGGTTAGGTTAGGTTATATTACGTTCTACATATATAATGTTCGCACCGAGAAGTACGGACCGGCACGACCGGGAACTTGGAAATTGTTCGCGCCGAGCGGTCGGGACCGACACGACCGGGGACTTTGAAAATATTCGCGCCGAGCGGTCGGGACCGACACGACCGGGGACTTTGAAAATATTCCCGCTGTGAGGTCGGGACCGACACGACCGGAGACTTAGAAAATATTCGCGCCGAGCGGTCGGAACCGACACGACTGGGAATTTAGAAAATATTTGCACCGAGCGACCAGGTTGCATTAGGCAAGGTTATATTATGTTATATACATAATATTCGCACCGAGAAGTAGGAGTAGACACGCCCGGCTTTCTGTAAAATAATACCACCGAGAGGTTAGGTTGGGTTAGGTTAGGTTATATTACGTTCTACATATATAATGTTCGCACCGAGAAGTACGGACCGGCACGACCGGGAACTTGGAAATTGTTCGCGCCGAGCGGTCGGGACCGACACGACCGGGGACTTTGAAAATATTCGCGCCGAGCGGTCGGGACCGACACGACCGGGGACTTTGAAAATATTCCCGCTGTGAGGTCGGGACCGACACGACCGGGGACTTAGAAAATATTCGCGCCGAGCGGTCGGAACCGACACGACTGGGAATTTAGAAAATATTCGCACCGAGCGACCAGGTTGCATTAGGTTAGGTTATATTATGTTATATACATAATATTCGCACCGAGAAGTAGGAGTAGACACGCCCGGCTTTCTGTAAAATAATACCACCGAGAGGTTAGGTTGGGTTAGGTTAGGTTATATTACGTTCTACATATATAATGTTCGCACCGAGAAGTACGGACCGGCACGACCGGGAACTTGGAAATTGTTCGCGCCGAGCGGTCGGAACCGACACGACTGGGAATTTAGAAAATATTCGCACCGAGCGACCAGGTTGCATTAGGTTAGGTTATATTATGTTATATACATAATATTCGCACCGAGAAGTAGGAGTAGACACGCCCGGCTTTCTGTAAAATAATACCACCGAGAGGTTAGGTTGGGTTAGGTTAGGTTATATTACGTTCTACATATATAATGTTCGCACCGAGAAGTACGGACCGGCACGACCGGGAACTTGGAAATTGTTCGCGCCGAGCGGTCGGGACCGACACGACCGTCGACTTTGAAAATATTCGCGCCGAGCGGTCGGGACCGACACGACCGGGGACTTTGAAAATATTCCCGCTGTGAGGTCGGGACCGACACGACCGGGGACTTAGAAAATATTCGCGCCGAGCGGTCGGAACCGACACGACTGGGAATTTAGAAAATATTCGCACCGAGCGACCAGGTTGCATTAGGTTAGGTTATATTATGTTATATACATAATATTCGCACCGAGAAGTAGGAGTAGACACGCCCGGCTTTCTGTAGAATAATACCACCGAGAGGTTAGGTTGGGTTAGGTTAGGTTATATTACGTTCTACATATATAATGTTCGCACCGAGAAGTACGGACCGGCACGACCGGGAACTTGGAAATTGTTCGCGCCGAGCGGTCGGGACCGACACGACCGTCGACTTTGAAAATATTCGCGCCGAGCGGTCGGGACCGACACGACCGGGGACTTTGAAAATATTCCCGCTGTGAGGTCGGGACCGACACGACCGGGGACTTAGAAAATATTCGCGCCGAGCGGTCGGAACCGACACGACTGGGAATTTAGAAAATATTCGCACCGAGCGACCAGGTTGCATTAGGTTAGGTTATATTATGTTATATACATAATATTCGCACCGAGAAGTAGGAGTAGACACGCCCGGCTTTCTGTAGAATAATACCACCGAGAGGTTAGGTTGGGTTAGGTTAGGTTATATTACGTTCTACATATATAATGTTCGCACCGAGAAGTACGGACCGGCACGACCGGGAACTTGGAAATTGTTCGCGCCGAGCGGTCGGGACCGACACGACCGGGGACTTTGAAAATATTCGCGCCGAGCGGTCGGGACCGACACGACCGGGGACTTTGAAAATATTCCCGCTGTGAGGTCGGGACCGACACGACCGGGGACTTAGAAAATATTCGCGCCGAGCGGTCGGAACCGACACGACTGGGAATTTAGAAAATATTCGCACCGAGCGACCAGGTTGCATTAGGTTAGGTTATATTATGTTATATACATAATATTCGCACCGAGAAGTAGGAGTAGACACGCCCGGCTTTCTGTAAAATAATACCACCGAGAGGTTAGGTTGGGTTAGGTTAGGTTATATTACGTTCTACATATATAATGTTCGCACCGAGAAGTACGGACCGGCACGACCGGGAACTTGGAAATTGTTCGCGCCGAGCGGTCGGGACCGACACGACCGGGGACTTTGAAAATATTCGCGCCGAGCGGTCGGGACCGACACGACCGGGGACTTTGAAAATATTCCCGCTGTGAGGTCGGGACCGACACGACCGGAGACTTAGAAAATATTCGCGCCGAGCGGTCGGAACCGACACGACTGGGAATTTAGAAAATATTTGCACCGAGCGACCAGGTTGCATTAGGCTAGGTTATATTATGTTATATACATAATATTCGCACCGAGAAGTAGGAGTAGACACGCCCGGCTTTCTGTAGAATAATACCACCGAGAGGTTAGGTTGGGTTAGGTTAGGTTATATTACGTTCTACATATATAATGTTCGCACCGAGAAGTACGGACCGGCACGACCGGGAACTTGGAAATTGTTCGCGCCGAGCGGTCGGGACCGACACGACCGTCGACTTTGAAAATATTCGCGCCGAGCGGTCGGGACCGACACGACCGGGGACTTTGAAAATATTCCCGCTGTGAGGTCGGGACCGACACGACCGGGGACTTAGAAAATATTCGCGCCGAGCGGTCGGAACCGACACGACTGGGAATTTAGAAAATATTCGCACCGAGCGACCAGGTTGCATTAGGTTAGGTTATATTATGTTATATACATAATATTCGCACCGAGAAGTAGGAGTAGACACGCCCGGCTTTCTGTAGAATAATACCACCGAGAGGTTAGGTTGGGTTAGGTTAGGTTATATTACGTTCTACATATATAATGTTCGCACCGAGAAGTACGGACCGGCACGACCGGGAACTTGGAAATTGTTCGCGCCGAGCGGTCGGGACCGACACGACCGGGGACTTTGAAAATATTCGCGCCGAGCGGTCGGGACCGACACGACCGGGGACTTTGAAAATATTCCCGCTGTGAGGTCGGGACCGACACGACCGGAGACTTAGAAAATATTCGCGCCGAGCGGTCGGAACCGACACGACTGGGAATTTAGAAAATATTTGCACCGAGCGACCAGGTTGCATTAGGCTAGGTTATATTATGTTATATACATAATATTCGCACCGAGAAGTAGGAGTAGACACGCCCGGCTTTCTGTAGAATAATACCACCGAGAGGTTAGGTTGGGTTAGGTTAGGTTATATTACGTTCTACATATATAATGTTCGCACCGAGAAGTACGGACCGGCACGACCGGGAACTTGGAAATTGTTCGCGCCGAGCGGTCGGGACCGACACGACCGTCGACTTTGAAAATATTCGGGCCGAGCGGTCGGGACCGACACGACCGGGGACTTTGAAAATATTCCCGCTGTGAGGTCGGGACCGACACGACCGGGGACTTAGAAAATATTCGCGCCGAGCGGTCGGAACCGACACGACTGGGAATTTAGAAAATATTCGCACCGAGCGACCAGGTTGCATTAGGTTAGGTTATATTATGTTATATACATAATATTCGCACCGAGAAGTAGGAGTAGACACGCCCGGCTTTCTGTAGAATAATACCACCGAGAGGTTAGGTTGGGTTAGGTTAGGTTATATTACGTTCTACATATATAATGTTCGCACCGAGAAGTACGGACCGGCACGACCGGGAACTTGGAAATTGTTCGCGCCGAGCGGTCGGGACCGACACGACCGTCGACTTTGAAAATATTCGCGCCGAGCGGTCGGGACCGACACGACCGGGGACTTTGAAAATATTCCCGCTGTGAGGTCGGGACCGACACGACCGGGGACTTAGAAAATATTCGCGCCGAGCGGTCGGAACCGACACGACTGGGAATTTAGAAAATATTCGCACCGAGCGACCAGGTTGCATTAGGTTAGGTTATATTATGTTATATACATAATATTCGCACCGAGAAGTAGGAGTAGACACGCCCGGCTTTCTGTAAAATAATACCACCGAGAGGTTAGGTTGGGTTAGGTTAGGTTATATTACGTTCTACATATATAATGTTCGCACCGAGAAGTACGGACCGGCACGACCGGGAACTTGGAAATTGTTCGCGCCGAGCGGTCGGGACCGACACGACCGGGGACTTTGAAAATATTCGCGCCGAGCGGTCGGGACCGACACGACCGGGGACTTTGAAAATATTCCCGCTGTGAGGTCGGGACCGACACGACCGGGGACTTAGAAAATATTCGCGCCGAGCGGTCGGAACCGACACGACTGGGAATTTAGAAAATATTCGCACCGAGCGACCAGGTTGCATTAGGTTAGGTTATATTATGTTATATACATAATATTCGCACCGAGAAGTAGGAGTAGACACGCCCGGCTTTCTGTAAAATAATACCACCGAGAGGTTAGGTTGGGTTAGGTTAGGTTATATTACGTTCTACATATATAATGTTCGCACCGAGAAGTACGGACCGGCACGACCGGGAACTTGGAAATTGTTCGCGCCGAGCGGTCGGAACCGACACGACTGGGAATTTAGAAAATATTCGCACCGAGCGACCAGGTTGCATTAGGTTAGGTTATATTATGTTATATACATAATATTCGCACCGAGAAGTAGGAGTAGACACGCCCGGCTTTCTGTAAAATAATACCACCGAGAGGTTAGGTTGAGTTAGGTTAGGTTATATTACGTTCTACATATATAATGTTCGCACCGAGAAGTACGGACCGGCACGACCGGGAACTTGGAAATTGTTCGCGCCGAGCGGTCGGGACCGACACGACCGGGGACTTTGAAAGTATTCGCGCCGAGCGGTCGGGACCGACACGACCGGGGACTTTGAAAATATTCCCGCTGTGAGGTCGGGACCGACACGACCGGGGACTTAGAAAATATTCGCGCCGAGCGGTCGGAACCGACACGACTGGGAATTTAGAAAATATTCGCACCGAGCGACCAGGTTGCATTAGGTTAGGTTATATTATGTTATATACATAATATTCGCACCGAGAAGTAGGAGTAGACACGCCCGGCTTTCTGTAGAATAATACCACCGAGAGGTTAGGTTGGGTTAGGTTAGGTTATATTACGTTCTACATATATAATGTTCGCACCGAGAAGTACGGACCGGCACGACCGGGAACTTGGAAATTGTTCGCGCCGAGCGGTCGGGACCGACACGACCGTCGACTTTGAAAATATTCGCGCCGAGCGGTCGGGACCGACACGACCGGGGACTTTGAAAATATTCCCGCTGTGAGGTCGGGACCGACACGACCGGGGACTTAGAAAATATTCGCGCCGAGCGGTCGGAACCGACACGACTGGGAATTTAGAAAATATTCGCACCGAGCGACCAGGTTGCATTAGGTTAGGTTATATTATGTTATATACATAATATTCGCACCGAGAAGTAGGAGTAGACACGCCCGGCTTTCTGTAGAATAATACCACCGAGAGGTTAGGTTGGGTTAGGTTAGGTTATATTACGTTCTACATATATAATGTTCGCACCGAGAAGTACGGACCGGCACGACCGGGAACTTGGAAATTGTTCGCGCCGAGCGGTCGGGACCGACACGACCGGGGACTTTGAAAATATTCGCGCCGAGCGGTCGGGACCGACACGACCGGGGACTTTGAAAATATTCCCGCTGTGAGGTCGGGACCGACACGACCGGGGACTTAGAAAATATTCGCGCCGAGCGGTCGGAACCGACACGACTGGGAATTTAGAAAATATTCGCACCGAGCGACCAGGTTGCATTAGGTTAGGTTATATTATGTTATATACATAATATTCGCACCGAGAAGTAGGAGTAGACACGCCCGGCTTTCTGTAAAATAATACCACCGAGAGGTTAGGTTGGGTTAGGTTAGGTTATATTACGTTCTACATATATAATGTTCGCACCGAGAAGTACGGACCGGCACGACCGGGAACTTGGAAATTGTTCGCGCCGAGCGGTCGGGACCGACACGACCGGGGACTTTGAAAATATTCGCGCCGAGCGGTCGGGACCGACACGACCGGGGACTTTGAAAATATTCCCGCTGTGAGGTCGGGACCGACACGACCGGAGACTTAGAAAATATTCGCGCCGAGCGGTCGGAACCGACACGACTGGGAATTTAGAAAATATTTGCACCGAGCGACCAGGTTGCATTAGGCTAGGTTATATTATGTTATATACATAATATTCGCACCGAGAAGTAGGAGTAGACACGCCCGGCTTTCTGTAGAATAATACCACCGAGAGGTTAGGTTGGGTTAGGTTAGGTTATATTACGTTCTACATATATAATGTTCGCACCGAGAAGTACGGACCGGCACGACCGGGAACTTGGAAATTGTTCGCGCCGAGCGGTCGGGACCGACACGACCGTCGACTTTGAAAATATTCGCGCCGAGCGGTCGGGACCGACACGACCGGGGACTTTGAAAATATTCCCGCTGTGAGGTCGGGACCGACACGACCGGGGACTTAGAAAATATTCGCGCCGAGCGGTCGGAACCGACACGACTGGGAATTTAGAAAATATTCGCACCGAGCGACCAGGTTGCATTAGGTTAGGTTATATTATGTTATATACATAATATTCGCACCGAGAAGTAGGAGTAGACACGCCCGGCTTTCTGTAAAATAATACCACCGAGAGGTTAGGTTGGGTTAGGTTAGGTTATATTACGTTCTACATATATAATGTTCGCACCGAGAAGTACGGACCGGCACGACCGGGAACTTGGAAATTGTTCGCGCCGAGCGGTCGGGACCGACACGACCGGGGACTTTGAAAATATTCGCGCCGAGCGGTCGGGACCGACACGACCGGGGACTTTGAAAATATTCCCGCTGTGAGGTCGGGACCGACACGACCGGAGACTTAGAAAATATTCGCGCCGAGCGGTCGGAACCGACACGACTGGGAATTTAGAAAATATTTGCACCGAGCGACCAGGTTGCATTAGGCTAGGTTATATTATGTTATATACATAATATTCGCACCGAGAAGTAGGAGTAGACACGCCCGGCTTTCTGTAGAATAATACCACCGAGAGGTTAGGTTGGGTTAGGTTAGGTTATATTACGTTCTACATATATAATGTTCGCACCGAGAAGTACGGACCGGCACGACCGGGAACTTGGAAATTGTTCGCGCCGAGCGGTCGGGACCGACACGACCGTCGACTTTGAAAATATTCGCGCCGAGCGGTCGGGACCGACACGACCGGGGACTTTGAAAATATTCCCGCTGTGAGGTCGGGACCGACACGACCGGGGACTTAGAAAATATTCGCGCCGAGCGGTCGGAACCGACACGACTGGGAATTTAGAAAATATTCGCACCGAGCGACCAGGTTGCATTAGGTTAGGTTATATTATGTTATATACATAATATTCGCACCGAGAAGTAGGAGTAGACACGCCCGGCTTTCTGTAAAATAATACCACCGAGAGGTTAGGTTGGGTTAGGTTAGGTTATATTACGTTCTACATATATAATGTTCGCACCGAGAAGTACGGACCGGCACGACCGGGAACTTGGAAATTGTTCGCGCCGAGCGGTCGGGACCGACACGACCGGGGACTTTGAAAATATTCGCGCCGAGCGGTCGGGACCAACACGACCGGGGACTTTGAAAATATTCCCGCTGTGAGGTCGGGACCGACACGACCGGGGACTTAGAAAATATTCGCGCCGAGCGGTCGGAACCGACACGACTGGGAATTTAGAAAATATTCGCACCGAGCGACCAGGTTGCATTAGGTTAGGTTATATTATGTTATATACATAATATTCGCACCGAGAAGTAGGAGTAGACACGCCCGGCTTTCTGTAAAATAATACCACCGAGAGGTTAGGTTGGGTTAGGTTAGGTTATATTACGTTCTACATATATAATGTTCGCACCGAGAAGTACGGACCGGCACGACCGGGAACTTGGAAATTGTTCGCGCCGAGCGGTCGGGACCGACACGACCGGGGACTTTGAAAATATTCGCGCCGAGCGGTCGGGACCGACACGACCGGGGACTTTGAAAATATTCCCGCTGTGAGGTCGGGACCGACACGACCGGGGACTTAGAAAATATTCGCGCCGAGCGGTCGGAACCGACACGACTGGGAATTTAGAAAATATTCGCACCGAGCGACCAGGTTGCATTAGGTTAGGTTATATTATGTTATATACATAATATTCGCACCGAGAAGTAGGAGTAGACACGCCCGGCTTTCTGTAAAATAATACCACCGAGAGGTTAGGTTGGGTTAGGTTAGGTTATATTACGTTCTACATATATAATGTTCGCACCGAGAAGTACGGACCGGCACGACCGGGAACTTGGAAATTGTTCGCGCCGAGCGGTCGGAACCGACACGACTGGGAATTTAGAAAATATTCGCACCGAGCGACCAGGTTGCATTAGGTTAGGTTATATTATGTTATATACATAATATTCGCACCGAGAAGTAGGAGTAGACACGCCCGGCTTTCTGTAAAATAATACCACCGAGAGGTTAGGTTGAGTTAGGTTAGGTTATATTACGTTCTACATATATAATGTTCGCACCGAGAAGTACGGACCGGCACGACCGGGAACTTGGAAATTGTTCGCGCCGAGCGGTCGGGACCGACACGACCGGGGACTTTGAAAGTATTCGCGCCGAGCGGTCGGGACCGACACGACCGGGGACTTTGAAAATATTCCCGCTGTGAGGTCGGGACCGACACGACCGGGGACTTAGAAAATATTCGCGCCGAGCGGTCGGAACCGACACGACTGGGAATTTAGAAAATATTCGCACCGAGCGACCAGGTTGCATTAGGTTAGGTTATATTATGTTATATACATAATATTCGCACCGAGAAGTAGGAGTAGACACGCCCGGCTTTCTGTAGAATAATACCACCGAGAGGTTAGGTTGGGTTAGGTTAGGTTATATTACGTTCTACATATATAATGTTCGCACCGAGAAGTACGGACCGGCACGACCGGGAACTTGGAAATTGTTCGCGCCGAGCGGTCGGGACCGACACGACCGGGGACTTTGAAAATATTCGCGCCGAGCGGTCGGGACCGACACGACCGGGGACTTTGAAAATATTCCCGCTGTGAGGTCGGGACCGACACGACCGGAGACTTAGAAAATATTCGCGCCGAGCGGTCGGAACCGACACGACTGGGAATTTAGAAAATATTTGCACCGAGCGACCAGGTTGCATTAGGCTAGGTTATATTATGTTATATACATAATATTCGCACCGAGAAGTAGGAGTAGACACGCCCGGCTTTCTGTAGAATAATACCACCGAGAGGTTAGGTTGGGTTAGGTTAGGTTATATTACGTTCTACATATATAATGTTCGCACCGAGAAGTACGGACCGGCACGACCGGGAACTTGGAAATTGTTCGCGCCGAGCGGTCGGGACCGACACGACCGTCGACTTTGAAAATATTCGGGCCGAGCGGTCGGGACCGACACGACCGGGGACTTTGAAAATATTCCCGCTGTGAGGTCGGGACCGACACGACCGGGGACTTAGAAAATATTCGCGCCGAGCGGTCGGAACCGACACGACTGGGAATTTAGAAAATATTCGCACCGAGCGACCAGGTTGCATTAGGTTAGGTTATATTATGTTATATACATAATATTCGCACCGAGAAGTAGGAGTAGACACGCCCGGCTTTCTGTAAAATAATACCACCGAGAGGTTAGGTTGGGTTAGGTTAGGTTATATTACGTTCTACATATATAATGTTCGCACCGAGAAGTACGGACCGGCACGACCGGGAACTTGGAAATTGTTCGCGCCGAGCGGTCGGGACCGACACGACCGGGGACTTTGAAAATATTCGCGCCGAGCGGTCGGGACCAACACGACCGGGGACTTTGAAAATATTCCCGCTGTGAGGTCGGGACCGACACGACCGGGGACTTAGAAAATATTCGCGCCGAGCGGTCGGAACCGACACGACTGGGAATTTAGAAAATATTCGCACCGAGCGACCAGGTTGCATTAGGTTAGGTTATATTATGTTATATACATAATATTCGCACCGAGAAGTAGGAGTAGACACGCCCGGCTTTCTGTAGAATAATACCACCGAGAGGTTAGGTTGGGTTAGGTTAGGTTATATTACGTTCTACATATATAATGTTCGCACCGAGAAGTACGGACCGGCACGACCGGGAACTTGGAAATTGTTCGCGCCGAGCGGTCGGGACCGACACGACCGTCGACTTTGAAAATATTCGCGCCGAGCGGTCGGGACCGACACGACCGGGGACTTTGAAAATATTCCCGCTGTGAGGTCGGGACCGACACGACCGGGGACTTAGAAAATATTCGCGCCGAGCGGTCGGAACCGACACGACTGGGAATTTAGAAAATATTCGCACCGAGCGACCAGGTTGCATTAGGTTAGGTTATATTATGTTATATACATAATATTCGCACCGAGAAGTAGGAGTAGACACGCCCGGCTTTCTGTAAAATAATACCACCGAGAGGTTAGGTTGGGTTAGGTTAGGTTATATTACGTTCTACATATATAATGTTCGCACCGAGAAGTACGGACCGGCACGACCGGGAACTTGGAAATTGTTCGCGCCGAGCGGTCGGAACCGACACGACTGGGAATTTAGAAAATATTCGCACCGAGCGACCAGGTTGCATTAGGTTAGGTTATATTATGTTATATACATAATATTCGCACCGAGAAGTAGGAGTAGACACGCCCGGCTTTCTGTAAAATAATACCACCGAGAGGTTAGGTTGAGTTAGGTTAGGTTATATTACGTTCTACATATATAATGTTCGCACCGAGAAGTACGGACCGGCACGACCGGGAACTTGGAAATTGTTCGCGCCGAGCGGTCGGGACCGACACGACCGGGGACTTTGAAAGTATTCGCGCCGAGCGGTCGGGACCGACACGACCGGGGACTTTGAAAATATTCCCGCTGTGAGGTCGGGACCGACACGACCGGGGACTTAGAAAATATTCGCGCCGAGCGGTCGGAACCGACACGACTGGGAATTTAGAAAATATTCGCACCGAGCGACCAGGTTGCATTAGGTTAGGTTATATTATGTTATATACATAATATTCGCACCGAGAAGTAGGAGTAGACACGCCCGGCTTTCTGTAGAATAATACCACCGAGAGGTTAGGTTGGGTTAGGTTAGGTTATATTACGTTCTACATATATAATGTTCGCACCGAGAAGTACGGACCGGCACGACCGGGAACTTGGAAATTGTTCGCGCCGAGCGGTCGGGACCGACACGACCGTCGACTTTGAAAATATTCGCGCCGAGCGGTCGGGACCGACACGACCGGGGACTTTGAAAATATTCCCGCTGTGAGGTCGGGACCGACACGACCGGGGACTTAGAAAATATTCGCGCCGAGCGGTCGGAACCGACACGACTGGGAATTTAGAAAATATTCGCACCGAGCGACCAGGTTGCATTAGGTTAGGTTATATTATGTTATATACATAATATTCGCACCGAGAAGTAGGAGTAGACACGCCCGGCTTTCTGTAGAATAATACCACCGAGAGGTTAGGTTGGGTTAGGTTAGGTTATATTACGTTCTACATATATAATGTTCGCACCGAGAAGTACGGACCGGCACGACCGGGAACTTGGAAATTGTTCGCGCCGAGCGGTCGGGACCGACACGACCGGGGACTTTGAAAATATTCGCGCCGAGCGGTCGGGACCGACACGACCGGGGACTTTGAAAATATTCCCGCTGTGAGGTCGGGACCGACACGACCGGGGACTTAGAAAATATTCGCGCCGAGCGGTCGGAACCGACACGACTGGGAATTTAGAAAATATTCGCACCGAGCGACCAGGTTGCATTAGGTTAGGTTATATTATGTTATATACATAATATTCGCACCGAGAAGTAGGAGTAGACACGCCCGGCTTTCTGTAAAATAATACCACCGAGAGGTTAGGTTGGGTTAGGTTAGGTTATATTACGTTCTACATATATAATGTTCGCACCGAGAAGTACGGACCGGCACGACCGGGAACTTGGAAATTGTTCGCGCCGAGCGGTCGGGACCGACACGACCGGGGACTTTGAAAATATTCGCGCCGAGCGGTCGGGACCGACACGACCGGGGACTTTGAAAATATTCCCGCTGTGAGGTCGGGACCGACACGACCGGAGACTTAGAAAATATTCGCGCCGAGCGGTCGGAACCGACACGACTGGGAATTTAGAAAATATTTGCACCGAGCGACCAGGTTGCATTAGGCTAGGTTATATTATGTTATATACATAATATTCGCACCGAGAAGTAGGAGTAGACACGCCCGGCTTTCTGTAGAATAATACCACCGAGAGGTTAGGTTGGGTTAGGTTAGGTTATATTACGTTCTACATATATAATGTTCGCACCGAGAAGTACGGACCGGCACGACCGGGAACTTGGAAATTGTTCGCGCCGAGCGGTCGGGACCGACACGACCGTCGACTTTGAAAATATTCGCGCCGAGCGGTCGGGACCGACACGACCGGGGACTTTGAAAATATTCCCGCTGTGAGGTCGGGACCGACACGACCGGGGACTTAGAAAATATTCGCGCCGAGCGGTCGGAACCGACACGACTGGGAATTTAGAAAATATTCGCACCGAGCGACCAGGTTGCATTAGGTTAGGTTATATTATGTTATATACATAATATTCGCACCGAGAAGTAGGAGTAGACACGCCCGGCTTTCTGTAAAATAATACCACCGAGAGGTTAGGTTGGGTTAGGTTAGGTTATATTACGTTCTACATATATAATGTTCGCACCGAGAAGTACGGACCGGCACGACCGGGAACTTGGAAATTGTTCGCGCCGAGCGGTCGGGACCGACACGACCGGGGACTTTGAAAATATTCGCGCCGAGCGGTCGGGACCAACACGACCGGGGACTTTGAAAATATTCCCGCTGTGAGGTCGGGACCGACACGACCGGGGACTTAGAAAATATTCGCGCCGAGCGGTCGGAACCGACACGACTGGGAATTTAGAAAATATTCGCACCGAGCGACCAGGTTGCATTAGGTTAGGTTATATTATGTTATATACATAATATTCGCACCGAGAAGTAGGAGTAGACACGCCCGGCTTTCTGTAAAATAATACCACCGAGAGGTTAGGTTGGGTTAGGTTAGGTTATATTACGTTCTACATATATAATGTTCGCACCGAGAAGTACGGACCGGCACGACCGGGAACTTGGAAATTGTTCGCGCCGAGCGGTCGGGACCGACACGACCGGGGACTTTGAAAATATTCGCGCCGAGCGGTCGGGACCGACACGACCGGGGACTTTGAAAATATTCCCGCTGTGAGGTCGGGACCGACACGACCGGGGACTTAGAAAATATTCGCGCCGAGCGGTCGGAACCGACACGACTGGGAATTTAGAAAATATTCGCACCGAGCGACCAGGTTGCATTAGGTTAGGTTATATTATGTTATATACATAATATTCGCACCGAGAAGTAGGAGTAGACACGCCCGGCTTTCTGTAAAATAATACCACCGAGAGGTTAGGTTGGGTTAGGTTAGGTTATATTACGTTCTACATATATAATGTTCGCACCGAGAAGTACGGACCGGCACGACCGGGAACTTGGAAATTGTTCGCGCCGAGCGGTCGGAACCGACACGACTGGGAATTTAGAAAATATTCGCACCGAGCGACCAGGTTGCATTAGGTTAGGTTATATTATGTTATATACATAATATTCGCACCGAGAAGTAGGAGTAGACACGCCCGGCTTTCTGTAAAATAATACCACCGAGAGGTTAGGTTGAGTTAGGTTAGGTTATATTACGTTCTACATATATAATGTTCGCACCGAGAAGTACGGACCGGCACGACCGGGAACTTGGAAATTGTTCGCGCCGAGCGGTCGGGACCGACACGACCGGGGACTTTGAAAGTATTCGCGCCGAGCGGTCGGGACCGACACGACCGGGGACTTTGAAAATATTCCCGCTGTGAGGTCGGGACCGACACGACCGGGGACTTAGAAAATATTCGCGCCGAGCGGTCGGAACCGACACGACTGGGAATTTAGAAAATATTCGCACCGAGCGACCAGGTTGCATTAGGTTAGGTTATATTATGTTATATACATAATATTCGCACCGAGAAGTAGGAGTAGACACGCCCGGCTTTCTGTAGAATAATACCACCGAGAGGTTAGGTTGGGTTAGGTTAGGTTATATTACGTTCTACATATATAATGTTCGCACCGAGAAGTACGGACCGGCACGACCGGGAACTTGGAAATTGTTCGCGCCGAGCGGTCGGGACCGACACGACCGGGGACTTTGAAAATATTCGCGCCGAGCGGTCGGGACCGACACGACCGGGGACTTTGAAAATATTCCCGCTGTGAGGTCGGGACCGACACGACCGGAGACTTAGAAAATATTCGCGCCGAGCGGTCGGAACCGACACGACTGGGAATTTAGAAAATATTTGCACCGAGCGACCAGGTTGCATTAGGCTAGGTTATATTATGTTATATACATAATATTCGCACCGAGAAGTAGGAGTAGACACGCCCGGCTTTCTGTAGAATAATACCACCGAGAGGTTAGGTTGGGTTAGGTTAGGTTATATTACGTTCTACATATATAATGTTCGCACCGAGAAGTACGGACCGGCACGACCGGGAACTTGGAAATTGTTCGCGCCGAGCGGTCGGGACCGACACGACCGTCGACTTTGAAAATATTCGGGCCGAGCGGTCGGGACCGACACGACCGGGGACTTTGAAAATATTCCCGCTGTGAGGTCGGGACCGACACGACCGGGGACTTAGAAAATATTCGCGCCGAGCGGTCGGAACCGACACGACTGGGAATTTAGAAAATATTCGCACCGAGCGACCAGGTTGCATTAGGTTAGGTTATATTATGTTATATACATAATATTCGCACCGAGAAGTAGGAGTAGACACGCCCGGCTTTCTGTAAAATAATACCACCGAGAGGTTAGGTTGGGTTAGGTTAGGTTATATTACGTTCTACATATATAATGTTCGCACCGAGAAGTACGGACCGGCACGACCGGGAACTTGGAAATTGTTCGCGCCGAGCGGTCGGGACCGACACGACCGGGGACTTTGAAAATATTCGCGCCGAGCGGTCGGGACCAACACGACCGGGGACTTTGAAAATATTCCCGCTGTGAGGTCGGGACCGACACGACCGGGGACTTAGAAAATATTCGCGCCGAGCGGTCGGAACCGACACGACTGGGAATTTAGAAAATATTCGCACCGAGCGACCAGGTTGCATTAGGTTAGGTTATATTATGTTATATACATAATATTCGCACCGAGAAGTAGGAGTAGACACGCCCGGCTTTCTGTAGAATAATACCACCGAGAGGTTAGGTTGGGTTAGGTTAGGTTATATTACGTTCTACATATATAATGTTCGCACCGAGAAGTACGGACCGGCACGACCGGGAACTTGGAAATTGTTCGCGCCGAGCGGTCGGGACCGACACGACCGTCGACTTTGAAAATATTCGCGCCGAGCGGTCGGGACCGACACGACCGGGGACTTTGAAAATATTCCCGCTGTGAGGTCGGGACCGACACGACCGGGGACTTAGAAAATATTCGCGCCGAGCGGTCGGAACCGACACGACTGGGAATTTAGAAAATATTCGCACCGAGCGACCAGGTTGCATTAGGTTAGGTTATATTATGTTATATACATAATATTCGCACCGAGAAGTAGGAGTAGACACGCCCGGCTTTCTGTAAAATAATACCACCGAGAGGTTAGGTTGGGTTAGGTTAGGTTATATTACGTTCTACATATATAATGTTCGCACCGAGAAGTACGGACCGGCACGACCGGGAACTTGGAAATTGTTCGCGCCGAGCGGTCGGGACCGACACGACCGGGGACTTTGAAAATATTCGCGCCGAGCGGTCGGGACCGACACGACCGGGGACTTTGAAAATATTCCCGCTGTGAGGTCGGGACCGACACGACCGGGGACTTAGAAAATATTCGCGCCGAGCGGTCGGAACCGACACGACTGGGAATTTAGAAAATATTCGCACCGAGCGACAAGGTTGCATTAGGTTAGGTTATATTATGTTATATACATAATATTCGCACCGAGAAGTAAGAGTAGACACGCCCGGCTTTCTGTAAAATAATACCACCGAGAGGTTAGGTTGGGTTAGGTTAGGTTATATTACGTTCTACATATATAATGTTCGCACCGAGAAGTACGGACCGGCACGACCGGGAACTTGGAAATTGTTCGCGCCGAGCGGTCGGGACCGACACGACCGGGGACTTTGAAAATATTCGCGCCGAGCGGTCGGGACCGACACGACCGGGGACTTTGAAAATATTCCCGCTGTGAGGTCGGGACCGACACGACCGGGGACTTAGAAAATATTCGCGCCGAGCGGTCGGAACCGACACGACTGGGAATTTAGAAAATATTCGCACCGAGCGACCAGGTTGCATTAGGTTAGGTTATATTATGTTATATACATAATATTCGCACCGAGAAGTAGGAGTAGACACGCCCGGCTTTCTGTAAAATAATACCACCGAGAGGTTAGGTTGGGTTAGGTTAGGTTATATTACGTTCTACATATATAATGTTCGCACCGAGAAGTACGGACCGGCACGACCGGGAACTTGGAAATTGTTCGCGCCGAGCGGTCGGAACCGACACGACTGGGAATTTAGAAAATATTCGCACCGAGCGACCAGGTTGCATTAGGTTAGGTTATATTATGTTATATACATAATATTCGCACCGAGAAGTAGGAGTAGACACGCCCGGCTTTCTGTAAAATAATACCACCGAGAGGTTAGGTTGAGTTAGGTTAGGTTATATTACGTTCTACATATATAATGTTCGCACCGAGAAGTACGGACCGGCACGACCGGGAACTTGGAAATTGTTCGCGCCGAGCGGTCGGGACCGACACGACCGGGGACTTTGAAAGTATTCGCGCCGAGCGGTCGGGACCGACACGACCGGGGACTTTGAAAATATTCCCGCTGTGAGGTCGGGACCGACACGACCGGGGACTTAGAAAATATTCGCGCCGAGCGGTCGGAACCGACACGACTGGGAATTTAGAAAATATTCGCACCGAGCGACCAGGTTGCATTAGGTTAGGTTATATTATGTTATATACATAATATTCGCACCGAGAAGTAGGAGTAGACACGCCCGGCTTTCTGTAGAATAATACCACCGAGAGGTTAGGTTGGGTTAGGTTAGGTTATATTACGTTCTACATATATAATGTTCGCACCGAGAAGTACGGACCGGCACGACCGGGAACTTGGAAATTGTTCGCGCCGAGCGGTCGGGACCGACACGACCGTCGACTTTGAAAATATTCGCGCCGAGCGGTCGGGACCGACACGACCGGGGACTTTGAAAATATTCCCGCTGTGAGGTCGGGACCGACACGACCGGGGACTTAGAAAATATTCGCGCCGAGCGGTCGGAACCGACACGACTGGGAATTTAGAAAATATTCGCACCGAGCGACCAGGTTGCATTAGGTTAGGTTATATTATGTTATATACATAATATTCGCACCGAGAAGTAGGAGTAGACACGCCCGGCTTTCTGTAGAATAATACCACCGAGAGGTTAGGTTGGGTTAGGTTAGGTTATATTACGTTCTACATATATAATGTTCGCACCGAGAAGTACGGACCGGCACGACCGGGAACTTGGAAATTGTTCGCGCCGAGCGGTCGGGACCGACACGACCGGGGACTTTGAAAATATTCGCGCCGAGCGGTCGGGACCGACACGACCGGGGACTTTGAAAATATTCCCGCTGTGAGGTCGGGACCGACACGACCGGGGACTTAGAAAATATTCGCGCCGAGCGGTCGGAACCGACACGACTGGGAATTTAGAAAATATTCGCACCGAGCGACCAGGTTGCATTAGGTTAGGTTATATTATGTTATATACATAATATTCGCACCGAGAAGTAGGAGTAGACACGCCCGGCTTTCTGTAAAATAATACCACCGAGAGGTTAGGTTGGGTTAGGTTAGGTTATATTACGTTCTACATATATAATGTTCGCACCGAGAAGTACGGACCGGCACGACCGGGAACTTGGAAATTGTTCGCGCCGAGCGGTCGGGACCGACACGACCGGGGACTTTGAAAATATTCGCGCCGAGCGGTCGGGACCGACACGACCGGGGACTTTGAAAATATTCCCGCTGTGAGGTCGGGACCGACACGACCGGAGACTTAGAAAATATTCGCGCCGAGCGGTCGGAACCGACACGACTGGGAATTTAGAAAATATTTGCACCGAGCGACCAGGTTGCATTAGGCTAGGTTATATTATGTTATATACATAATATTCGCACCGAGAAGTAGGAGTAGACACGCCCGGCTTTCTGTAGAATAATACCACCGAGAGGTTAGGTTGGGTTAGGTTAGGTTATATTACGTTCTACATATATAATGTTCGCACCGAGAAGTACGGACCGGCACGACCGGGAACTTGGAAATTGTTCGCGCCGAGCGGTCGGGACCGACACGACCGTCGACTTTGAAAATATTCGCGCCGAGCGGTCGGGACCGACACGACCGGGGACTTTGAAAATATTCCCGCTGTGAGGTCGGGACCGACACGACCGGGGACTTAGAAAATATTCGCGCCGAGCGGTCGGAACCGACACGACTGGGAATTTAGAAAATATTCGCACCGAGCGACCAGGTTGCATTAGGTTAGGTTATATTATGTTATATACATAATATTCGCACCGAGAAGTAGGAGTAGACACGCCCGGCTTTCTGTAGAATAATACCACCGAGAGGTTAGGTTGGGTTAGGTTAGGTTATATTACGTTCTACATATATAATGTTCGCACCGAGAAGTACGGACCGGCACGACCGGGAACTTGGAAATTGTTCGCGCCGAGCGGTCGGGACCGACACGACCGTCGACTTTGAAAATATTCGCGCCGAGCGGTCGGGACCGACACGACCGGGGACTTTGAAAATATTCCCGCTGTGAGGTCGGGACCGACACGACCGGGGACTTAGAAAATATTCGCGCCGAGCGGTCGGAACCGACACGACTGGGAATTTAGAAAATATTCGCACCGAGCGACCAGGTTGCATTAGGTTAGGTTATATTATGTTATATACATAATATTCGCACCGAGAAGTAGGAGTAGACACGCCCGGCTTTCTGTAAAATAATACCACCGAGAGGTTAGGTTGGGTTAGGTTAGGTTATATTACGTTCTACATATATAATGTTCGCACCGAGAAGTACGGACCGGCACGACCGGGAACTTGGAAATTGTTCGCGCCGAGCGGTCGGGACCGACACGACCGGGGACTTTGAAAATATTCGCGCCGAGCGGTCGGGACCAACACGACCGGGGACTTTGAAAATATTCCCGCTGTGAGGTCGGGACCGACACGACCGGGGACTTAGAAAATATTCGCGCCGAGCGGTCGGAACCGACACGACTGGGAATTTAGAAAATATTCGCACCGAGCGACCAGGTTGCATTAGGTTAGGTTATATTATGTTATATACATAATATTCGCACCGAGAAGTAGGAGTAGACACGCCCGGCTTTCTGTAAAATAATACCACCGAGAGGTTAGGTTGGGTTAGGTTAGGTTATATTACGTTCTACATATATAATGTTCGCACCGAGAAGTACGGACCGGCACGACCGGGAACTTGGAAATTGTTCGCGCCGAGCGGTCGGGACCGACACGACCGGGGACTTTGAAAATATTCGCGCCGAGCGGTCGGGACCGACACGACCGGGGACTTTGAAAATATTCCCGCTGTGAGGTCGGGACCGACACGACCGGGGACTTAGAAAATATTCGCGCCGAGCGGTCGGAACCGACACGACTGGGAATTTAGAAAATATTCGCACCGAGCGACCAGGTTGCATTAGGTTAGGTTATATTATGTTATATACATAATATTCGCACCGAGAAGTAGGAGTAGACACGCCCGGCTTTCTGTAAAATAATACCACCGAGAGGTTAGGTTGGGTTAGGTTAGGTTATATTACGTTCTACATATATAATGTTCGCACCGAGAAGTACGGACCGGCACGACCGGGAACTTGGAAATTGTTCGCGCCGAGCGGTCGGAACCGACACGACTGGGAATTTAGAAAATATTCGCACCGAGCGACCAGGTTGCATTAGGTTAGGTTATATTATGTTATATACATAATATTCGCACCGAGAAGTAGGAGTAGACACGCCCGGCTTTCTGTAAAATAATACCACCGAGAGGTTAGGTTGAGTTAGGTTAGGTTATATTACGTTCTACATATATAATGTTCGCACCGAGAAGTACGGACCGGCACGACCGGGAACTTGGAAATTGTTCGCGCCGAGCGGTCGGGACCGACACGACCGGGGACTTTGAAAGTATTCGCGCCGAGCGGTCGGGACCGACACGACCGGGGACTTAGAAAATATTCGCGCCGAGCGGTCGGAACCGACACGACTGGGAATTTAGAAAATATTCGCACCGAGCGACCAGGTTGCATTAGGTTAGGTTATATTATGTTATATACATAATATTCGCACCGAGAAGTAGGAGTAGACACGCCCGGCTTTCTGTAAAATAATACCACCGAGAGGTTAGGTTGGGTTAGGTTAGGTTATATTACGTTCTACATATATAATGTTCGCACCGAGAAGTACGGACCGGCACGACCGGGAACTTGGAAATTGTTCGCGCCGAGCGGTCGGGACCGACACGACCGTCGACTTTGAAAATATTCGCGCCGAGCGGTCGGGACCGACACGACCGGGGACTTTGAAAATATTCCCGCTGTGAGGTCGGGACCGACACGACCGGGGACTTAGAAAATATTCGCGCCGAGCGGTCGGAACCGACACGACTGGGAATTTAGAAAATATTCGCACCGAGCGACCAGGTTGCATTAGGTTAGGTTATATTATGTTATATACATAATATTCGCACCGAGAAGTAGGAGTAGACACGCCCGGCTTTCTGTAGAATAATACCACCGAGAGGTTAGGTTGGGTTAGGTTAGGTTATATTACGTTCTACATATATAATGTTCGCACCGAGAAGTACGGACCGGCACGACCGGGAACTTGGAAATTGTTCGCGCCGAGCGGTCGGGACCGACACGACCGTCGACTTTGAAAATATTCGCGCCGAGCGGTCGGGACCGACACGACCGGGGACTTTGAAAATATTCCCGCTGTGAGGTCGGGACCGACACGACCGGGGACTTAGAAAATATTCGCGCCGAGCGGTCGGAACCGACACGACTGGGAATTTAGAAAATATTCGCACCGAGCGACCAGGTTGCATTAGGTTAGGTTATATTATGTTATATACATAATATTCGCACCGAGAAGTAGGAGTAGACACGCCCGGCTTTCTGTAAAATAATACCACCGAGAGGTTAGGTTGGGTTAGGTTAGGTTATATTACGTTCTACATATATAATGTTCGCACCGAGAAGTACGGACCGGCACGACCGGGAACTTGGAAATTGTTCGCGCCGAGCGGTCGGGACCGACACGACCGGGGACTTTGAAAATATTCGCGCCGAGCGGTCGGGACCGACACGACCGGGGACTTTGAAAATATTCCCGCTGTGAGGTCGGGACCGACACGACCGGGGACTTAGAAAATATTCGCGCCGAGCGGTCGGAACCGACACGACTGGGAATTTAGAAAATATTCGCACCGAGCGACCAGGTTGCATTAGGTTAGGTTATATTATGTTATATACATAATATTCGCACCGAGAAGTAGGAGTAGACACGCCCGGCTTTCTGTAAAATAATACCACCGAGAGGTTAGGTTGGGTTAGGTTAGGTTATATTACGTTCTACATATATAATGTTCGCACCGAGAAGTACGGACCGGCACGACCGGGAACTTGGAAATTGTTCGCGCCGAGCGGTCGGGACCGACACGACCGTCGACTTTGAAAATATTCGCGCCGAGCGGTCGGGACCGACACGACCGGGGACTTTGAAAATATTCCCGCTGTGAGGTCGGGACCGACACGACCGGGGACTTAGAAAATATTCGCGCCGAGCGGTCGGAACCGACACGACTGGGAATTTAGAAAATATTCGCACCGAGCGACCAGGTTGCATTAGGTTAGGTTATATTATGTTATATACATAATATTCGCACCGAGAAGTAGGAGTAGACACGCCCGGCTTTCTGTAGAATAATACCACCGAGAGGTTAGGTTGGGTTAGGTTAGGTTATATTACGTTCTACATATATAATGTTCGCACCGAGAAGTACGGACCGGCACGACCGGGAACTTGGAAATTGTTCGCGCCGAGCGGTCGGGACCGACACGACCGTCGACTTTGAAAATATTCGCGCCGAGCGGTCGGGACCGACACGACCGGGGACTTTGAAAATATTCCCGCTGTGAGGTCGGGACCGACACGACCGGGGACTTAGAAAATATTCGCGCCGAGCGGTCGGAACCGACACGACTGGGAATTTAGAAAATATTCGCACCGAGCGACCAGGTTGCATTAGGTTAGGTTATATTATGTTATATACATAATATTCGCACCGAGAAGTAGGAGTAGACACGCCCGGCTTTCTGTAGAATAATACCACCGAGAGGTTAGGTTGGGTTAGGTTAGGTTATATTACGTTCTACATATATAATGTTCGCACCGAGAAGTACGGACCGGCACGACCGGGAACTTGGAAATTGTTCGCGCCGAGCGGTCGGGACCGACACGACCGTCGACTTTGAAAATATTCGCGCCGAGCGGTCGGGACCGACACGACCGGGGACTTTGAAAATATTCCCGCTGTGAGGTCGGGACCGACACGACCGGGGACTTAGAAAATATTCGCGCCGAGCGGTCGGAACCGACACGACTGGGAATTTAGAAAATATTCGCACCGAGCGACCAGGTTGCATTAGGTTAGGTTATATTATGTTATATACATAATATTCGCACCGAGAAGTAGGAGTAGACACGCCCGGCTTTCTGTAAAATAATACCACCGAGAGGTTAGGTTGGGTTAGGTTAGGTTATATTACGTTCTACATATATAATGTTCGCACCGAGAAGTACGGACCGGCACGACCGGGAACTTGGAAATTGTTCGCGCCGAGCGGTCGGGACCGACACGACCGGGGACTTTGAAAATATTCGCGCCGAGCGGTCGGGACCGACACGACCGGGGACTTTGAAAATATTCCCGCTGTGAGGTCGGGACCGACACGACCGGGGACTTAGAAAATATTCGCGCCGAGCGGTCGGAACCGACACGACTGGGAATTTAGAAAATATTCGCACCGAGCGACCAGGTTGCATTAGGTTAGGTTATATTATGTTATATACATAATATTCGCACCGAGAAGTAGGAGTAGACACGCCCGGCTTTCTGTAAAATAATACCACCGAGAGGTTAGGTTGGGTTAGGTTAGGTTATATTACGTTCTACATATATAATGTTCGCACCGAGAAGTACGGACCGGCACGACCGGGAACTTGGAAATTGTTCGCGCCGAGCGGTCGGGACCGACACGACCGTCGACTTTGAAAATATTCGCGCCGAGCGGTCGGGACCGACACGACCGGGGACTTTGAAAATATTCCCGCTGTGAGGTCGGGACCGACACGACCGGGGACTTAGAAAATATTCGCGCCGAGCGGTCGGAACCGACACGACTGGGAATTTAGAAAATATTCGCACCGAGCGACCAGGTTGCATTAGGTTAGGTTATATTATGTTATATACATAATATTCGCACCGAGAAGTAGGAGTAGACACGCCCGGCTTTCTGTAAAATAATACCACCGAGAGGTTAGGTTGGGTTAGGTTAGGTTATATTACGTTCTACATATATAATGTTCGCACCGAGAAGTACGGACCGGCACGACCGGGAACTTGGAAATTGTTCGCGCCGAGCGGTCGGAACCGACACGACTGGGAATTTAGAAAATATTCGCACCGAGCGACCAGGTTGCATTAGGTTAGGTTATATTATGTTATATACATAATATTCGCACCGAGATGTAGGAGTAGACACGCCCGGCTTTCTGTAAAATAATACCACCGAGAGGTTAGGTTGGGTTAGGTTAGGTTATATTACGTTCTACATATATAATGTTCGCACCGAGAAGTACGGACCGGCACGACCGGGAACTTGGAAATTGTTCGCGCCGAGCGGTCGGGACCGACACGACCGTCGACTTTGAAAATATTCGCGCCGAGCGGTCGGGACCGACACGACCGGGGACTTTGAAAATATTCCCGCTGTGAGGTCGGGACCGACACGACCGGGGACTTTGAAAATATTCGCGCCGAGCGGTCGGGACCGACACGACCGGGGACTTTGAAAATATTCCCGCTGTGAGGTCGGGACCGACACGACCGGAGACTTAGAAAATATTCGCGCCGAGCGGTCGGAACCGACACGACTGGGAATTTAGAAAATATTCGCACCGAGCGACCAGGTTGCATTAGGTTAGGTTATATTATGTTATATACATAATATTCGCACCGAGAAGTAGGAGTAGACACGCCCGGCTTTCTGTAAAATAATACCACCGAGAGGTTAGGTTGGGTTAGGTTAGGTTATATTACGTTCTACATATATAATGTTCGCACCGAGAAGTACGGACCGGCACGACCGGGAACTTGGAAATTGTTCGCGCCGAGCGGTCGGGACCGACACGACCGGGGACTTTGAAAATATTCGCGCCGAGCGGTCGGGACCGACACGACCGGGGACTTTGAAAATATTCCCGCTGTGAGGTCGGGACCGACACGACCGGGGACTTAGAAAATATTCGCGCCGAGCGGTCGGAACCGACACGACTGGGAATTTAGAAAATATTCGCACCGAGCGACCAGGTTGCATTAGGTTAGGTTATATTATGTTATATACATAATATTCGCACCGAGAAGTAGGAGTAGACACGCCCGGCTTTCTGTAAAATAATACCACCGAGAGGTTAGGTTGGGTTAGGTTAGGTTATATTACGTTCTACATATATAATGTTCGCACCGAGAAGTACGGACCGGCACGACCGGGAACTTGGAAATTGTTCGCGCCGAGCGGTCGGGACCGACACGACCGGGGACTTAGAAAATATTCGCGCCGAGCGGTCGGAACCGACACGACTGGGAATTTAGAAAATATTCGCACCGAGCGACCAGGTTGCATTAGGTTAGGTTATATTATGTTATATACATAATATTCGCACCGAGAAGTAGGAGTAGACACGCCCGGCTTTCTGTAAAATAATACCACCGAGAGGTTAGGTTGGGTTAGGTTAGGTTATATTACGTTCTACATATATAATGTTCGCACCGAGAAGTACGGACCGGCACGACCGGGAACTTGGAAATTGTTCGCGCCGAGCGGTCGGGACCGACACGACCGGGGACTTTGAAAATATTCGCGCCGAGCGGTCGGGACCGACACGACCGGGGACTTTGAAAATATTCCCGCTGTGAGGTCGGGACCGACACGACCGGGGACTTAGAAAATATTCGCGCCGAGCGGTCGGAACCGACACGACTGGGAATTTAGAAAATATTCGCACCGAGCGACCAGGTTGCATTAGGTTAGGTTATATTATGTTATATACATAATATTCGCACCGAGAAGTAGGAGTAGACACGCCCGGCTTTCTGTAAAATAATACCACCGAGAGGTTAGGTTGGGTTAGGTTAGGTTATATTACGTTCTACATATATAATGTTCGCACCGAGAAGTACGGACCGGCACGACCGGGAACTTGGAAATTGTTCGCGCCGAGCGGTCGGGACCGACACGACCGGGGACTTTGAAAATATTCGTGCCGAGCGGTCGGGACCGACACGACCGGGGACTTTGAAAATATTCGTGCCGAGCGGTCGGGACCGACACGACCGGGGACTTTGAAAATATTCCCGCTGTGAGGTCGGGACCGACACGACCGGGGACTTAGAAAATATTCGCGCCGAGCGGTCGGAACCGACACGACTGGGAATTTAGAAAATATTCGCACCGAGCGACCAGGTTGCATTAGGTTAGGTTATATTATGTTATATACATAATATTCGCACCGAGAAGTAGGAGTAGACACGCCCGGCTTTCTGTAAAATAATACCACCGAGAGGTTAGGTTGGGTTAGGTTAGGTTATATTACGTTCTACATATATAATGTTCGCACCGAGAAGTACGGACCGGCACGACCGGGAACTTGGAAATTGTTCGCGCCGAGCGGTCGGGACCGACACGACCGGGGACTTAGAAAATATTCGCGCCGAGCGGTCGGAACCGACAAGACTGGGAATTTAGAAAATATTCGCACCGAGCGACCAGGTTGCATTAGGTTAGGTTATATTATGTTATATACATAATATTCGCACCGAGAAGTAGGAGTAGACACGCCCGGCTTTCTGTAAAATAATACCACCGAGAGGTTAGGTTGGGTTAGGTTAGGTTATATTACGTTCTACATATTTAATGTTCGCACCGAGAAGTACGGACCGGCACGACCGGGAACTTGGAAATTGTTCGCGCCGAGCGGTCGGGACCGACACGACCGGGGACTTTGAAAATATTCGCGCCGAGCGGTCGGGACCGACACGACCGGGGACTTTGAAAATATTCCCGCTGTGAGGTCGGGACCGACACGACCGGGGACTTAGAAAATATTCGCGCCGAGCGGTCGGAACCGACACGACTGGGAATTTAGAAAATATTCGCACCGAGCGACCAGGTTGCATTAGGTTAGGTTATATTATGTTATATACATAATATTCGCACCGAGAAGTAGGAGTAGACACGCCCGGCTTTCTGTAAAATAATACCACCGAGAGGTTAGGTTGGGTTAGGTTAGGTTATATTACGTTCTACATATATAATGTTCGCACCGAGAAGTACGGACCGGCACGACCGGGAACTTGGAAATTGTTCGCGCCGAGCGGTCGGGACCGACACGACCGGGGACTTTGAAAATATTCGCGCCGAGCGGTCGGGACCGACACGACCGGGGACTTTGAAAATATTCCCGCTGTGAGGTCGGGACCGACACGACCGGGGACTTAGAAAATATTCGCGCCGAGCGGTCGGAACCGACACGACTGGGAATTTAGAAAATATTCGCACCGAGCGACCAGGTTGCATTAGGTTAGGTTATATTATGTTATATACATAATATTCGCACCGAGAAGTAGGAGTAGACACGCCCGGCTTTCTGTAAAATAATACCACCGAGAGGTTAGGTTGGGTTAGGTTAGGTTATATTACGTTCTACATATATAATGTTCGCACCGAGAAGTACGGACCGGCACGACCGGGAACTTGGAAATTGTTCGCGCCGAGCGGTCGGGACCGACACGACCGGGGACTTTGAAAATATTCGCGCCGAGCGGTCGGGACCGACACGACCGGGGACTTTGAAAATATTCCCGCTGTGAGGTCGGGACCGACACGACCGGGGACTTAGAAAATATTCGCGCCGAGCGGTCGGAACCGACACGACTGGGAATTTAGAAAATATTCGCACCGAGCGACCAGGTTGCATTAGGTTAGGTTATATTATGTTATATACATAATATTCGCACCGAGAAGTAGGAGTAGACACGCCCGGCTTTCTGTAAAATAATACCACCGAGAGGTTAGGTTGGGTTAGGTTAGGTTATATTACGTTCTACATATATAATGTTCGCACCGAGAAGTACGGACCGGCACGACCGGGAACTTGGAAATTGTTCGCGCCGAGCGGTCGGGACCGACACGACCGGGGACTTTGAAAATATTCGCGCCGAGCGGTCGGGACCGACACGACCGGGGACTTTGAAAATATTCCCGCTGTGAGGTCGGGACCGACACGACCGGGGACTTAGAAAATATTCGCGCCGAGGGGTCGGAACCGACACGACTGGGAATTTAGAAAATATTCGCACCGAGCGACCAGGTTGCATTAGGTTAGGTTATATTATGTTATATACATAATATTCGCACCGAGAAGTAGGAGTAGACACGCCCGGCTTTCTGTAAAATAATACCACCGAGAGGTTAGGTTGGGTTAGGTTAGGTTATATTACGTTCTACATATATAATGTTCGCACCGAGAAGTACGGACCGGCACGACCGGGAACTTGGAAATTGTTCGCGCCGAGCGGTCGGGACCGACACGACCGTCGACTTTGAAAATATTCGCGCCGAGCGGTCGGGACCGACACGACCGGGGACTTTGAAAATATTCCCGCTGTGAGGTCGGGACCGACACGACCGGGGACTTAGAAAATATTCGCGCCGAGCGGTCGGAACCGACACGACTGGGAATTTAGAAAATATTCGCACCGAGCGACCAGGTTGCATTAGGTTAGGTTATATTATGTTATATACATAATATTCGCACCGAGAAGTAGGAGTAGACACGCCCGGCTTTCTGTAAAATAATACCACCGAGAGGTTAGGTTGGGTTAGGTTAGGTTATATTACGTTCTACATATATAATGTTCGCACCGAGAAGTACGGACCGGCACGACCGGGAACTTGGAAATTGTTCGCGCCGAGCGGTCGGAACCGACACGACTGGGAATTTAGAAAATATTCGCACCGAGCGACCAGGTTGCATTAGGTTAGGTTATATTATGTTATATACATAATATTCGCACCGAGATGTAGGAGTAGACACGCCCGGCTTTCTGTAAAATAATACCACCGAGAGGTTAGGTTGGGTTAGGTTAGGTTATATTACGTTCTACATATATAATGTTCGCACCGAGAAGTACGGACCGGCACGACCGGGAACTTGGAAATTGTTCGCGCCGAGCGGTCGGGACCGACACGACCGTCGACTTTGAAAATATTCGCGCCGAGCGGTCGGGACCGACACGACCGGGGACTTTGAAAATATTCCCGCTGTGAGGTCGGGACCGACACGACCGGGGACTTTGAAAATATTCGCGCCGAGCGGTCGGGACCGACACGACCGGGGACTTTGAAAATATTCCCGCTGTGAGGTCGGGACCGACACGACCGGAGACTTAGAAAATATTCGCGCCGAGCGGTCGGAACCGACACGACTGGGAATTTAGAAAATATTCGCACCGAGCGACCAGGTTGCATTAGGTTAGGTTATATTATGTTATATACATAATATTCGCACCGAGAAGTAGGAGTAGACACGCCCGGCTTTCTGTAAAATAATACCACCGAGAGGTTAGGTTGGGTTAGGTTAGGTTATATTACGTTCTACATATATAATGTTCGCACCGAGAAGTACGGACCGGCACGACCGGGAACTTGGAAATTGTTCGCGCCGAGCGGTCGGGACCGACACGACCGGGGACTTTGAAAATATTCGCGCCGAGCGGTCGGAACCGACACGACTGGGAATTTAGAAAATATTCGCACCGAGCGACCAGGTTGCATTAGGTTAGGTTATATTATGTTATATACATAATATTCGCACCGAGAAGTAGGAGTAGACACGCCCGGCTTTCTGTAAAATAATACCACCGAGAGGTTAGGTTGGGTTAGGTTAGGTTATATTACGTTCTACATATATAATGTTCGCACCGAGAAGTACGGACCGGCACGACCGGGAACTTGGAAATTGTTCGCGCCGAGCGGTCGGGACCGACACGACCGGGGACTTTGAAAATATTCGTGCCGAGCGGTCGGGACCGACACGACCGGGGACTTTGAAAATATTCGTGCCGAGCGGTCGGGACCGACACGACCGGGGACTTTGAAAATATTCCCGCTGTGAGGTCGGGACCGACACGACCGGGGACTTGGAAAATATTCGCGCCGAGCGGTCGGAACCGACACGACTGGGAATTTAGAAAATATTCGCACCGAGCGACCAGGTTGCATTAGGTTAGGTTATATTATGTTATATACATAATATTCGCACCGAGAAGTAGGAGTAGACACGCCCGGCTTTCTGTAAAATAATACCACCGAGAGGTTAGGTTGGGTTAGGTTAGGTTATATTACGTTCTACATATATAATGTTCGCACCGAGAAGTACGGACCGGCACGACCGGGAACTTGGAAATTGTTCGCGCCGAGCGGTCGGGACCGACACGACCGGGGACTTAGAAAATATTCGCGCCGAGCGGTCGGAACCGACAAGACTGGGAATTTAGAAAATATTCGCACCGAGCGACCAGGTTGCATTAGGTTAGGTTATATTATGTTATATACATAATATTCGCACCGAGAAGTAGGAGTAGACACGCCCGGCTTTCTGTAAAATAATACCACCGAGAGGTTAGGTTGGGTTAGGTTAGGTTATATTACGTTCTACATATTTAATGTTCGCACCGAGAAGTACGGACCGGCACGACCGGGAACTTGGAAATTGTTCGCGCCGAGCGGTCGGGACCGACACGACCGGGGACTTTGAAAATATTCGCGCCGAGCGGTCGGGACCGACACGACCGGGGACTTTGAAAATATTCCCGCTGTGAGGTCGGGACCGACACGACCGGGGACTTAGAAAATATTCGCGCCGAGCGGTCGGAACCGACACGACTGGGAATTTAGAAAATATTCGCACCGAGCGACCAGGTTGCATTAGGTTAGGTTATATTATGTTATATACATAATATTCGCACCGAGAAGTAGGAGTAGACACGCCCGGCTTTCTGTAAAATAATACCACCGAGAGGTTAGGTTGGGTTAGGTTAGGTTATATTACGTTCTACATATATAATGTTCGCACCGAGAAGTACGGACCGGCACGACCGGGAACTTGGAAATTGTTCGCGCCGAGCGGTCGGGACCGACACGACCGGGGACTTTGAAAATATTCGCGCCGAGCGGTCGGGACCGACACGACCGGGGACTTTGAAAATATTCCCGCTGTGAGGTCGGGACCGACACGACCGGGGACTTAGAAAATATTCGCGCCGAGCGGTCGGAACCGACACGACTGGGAATTTAGAAAATATTCGCACCGAGCGACCAGGTTGCATTAGGTTAGGTTATATTATGTTATATACATAATATTCGCACCGAGAAGTAGGAGTAGACACGCCCGGCTTTCTGTAAAATAATACCACCGAGAGGTTAGGTTGGGTTAGGTTAGGTTATATTACGTTCTACATATATAATGTTCGCACCGAGAAGTACGGACCGGCACGACCGGGAACTTGGAAATTGTTCGCGCCGAGCGGTCGGGACCGACACGACCGGGGACTTTGAAAATATTCGCGCCGAGCGGTCGGGACCGACACGACCGGGGACTTTGAAAATATTCCCGCTGTGAGGTCGGGACCGACACGACCGGGGACTTAGAAAATATTCGCGCCGAGCGGTCGGAACCGACACGACTGGGAATTTAGAAAATATTCGCACCGAGCGACCAGGTTGCATTAGGTTAGGTTATATTATGTTATATACATAATATTCGCACCGAGAAGTAGGAGTAGACACGCCCGGCTTTCTGTAAAATAATACCACCGAGAGGTTAGGTTGGGTTAGGTTAGGTTATATTACGTTCTACATATATAATGTTCGCACCGAGAAGTACGGACCGGCACGACCGGGAACTTGGAAATTGTTCGCGCCGAGCGGTCGGGACCGACACGACCGGGGACTTTGAAAATATTCGCGCCGAGCGGTCGGGACCGACACGACCGGGGACTTTGAAAATATTCCCGCTGTGAGGTCGGGACCGACACGACCGGGGACTTAGAAAATATTCGCGCCGAGGGGTCGGAACCGACACGACTGGGAATTTAGAAAATATTCGCACCGAGCGACCAGGTTGCATTAGGTTAGGTTATATTATGTTATATACATAATATTCGCACCGAGAAGTAGGAGTAGACACGCCCGGCTTTCTGTAAAATAATACCACCGAGAGGTTAGGTTGGGTTAGGTTAGGTTATATTACGTTCTACATATATAATGTTCGCACCGAGAAGTACGGACCGGCACGACCGGGAACTTGGAAATTGTTCGCACCGAGCGGTCGGGACCGACACGACCGGGGACTTTGAAAATATTCCCGCTGTGAGGTCGGGACCGACACGACCGGGGACTTAGAAAATATTCGCGCCGAGCGGTCGGAACCGACACGACTGGGAATTTAGAAAATATTCGCACCGAGCGACCAGGTTGCATTAGGTTAGGTTATATTATGTTATATACATAATATTCGCACCGAGAAGTAGGAGTAGACACGCCCGGCTTTCTGTAAAATAATACCACCGAGAGGTTAGGTTGGGTTAGGTTAGGTTATATTACGTTCTACATATATAATGTTCGCACCGAGAAGTACGGACCGGCACGACCGGGAACTTGGAAATTGTTCGCGCCGAGCGGTCGGGACCGACACGACCGGGGACTTTGAAAATATTCGCGCCGAGCGGTCGGGACCGACACGACCGGGAACTTGGAAATTGTTCGCGCCGAGCGGTCGGGACCGACACGACCGGGGACTTTGAAAATATTCGCGCCGAGCGGTCGGGACCGACACGACCGGGGACTTTGAAAATATTCCCGCTGTGAGGTCGGGACCGACACGACCGGGGACTTAGAAAATATTCGCGCCGAGCGGTCGGAACCGACACGACTGGGAATTTAGAAAATATTCGCACCGAGCGACCAGGTTGCATTAGGTTAGGTTATATTATGTTATATACATAATATTCGCACCGAGAAGTAGGAGTAGACACGCCCGGCTTTCTGTAAAATAATACCACCGAGAGGTTAGGTTGGGTTAGGTTAGGTTATATTACGTTCTACATATATAATGTTCGCACCGAGAAGTACGGACCGGCACGACCGGGAACTTGGAAATTGTTCGCGCCGAGCGGTCGGAACCGACACGACTGGGAATTTAGAAAATATTCGCACCGAGCGACCAGGTTGCATTAGGTTAGGTTATATTATGTTATATACATAATATTCACACCGAGAAGTAGGAGTAGACACGCCCGACTTTCTGTAAAATAATACCACCGAGAGGTTAGGTTGGGTTAGGTTAGGTTATATTACGTTCTACATATATAATGTTCGCACCGAGAAGTACGGACCGGCACGACCGGGAACTTGGAAATTGTTCGCGCCGAGCGGTCGGGACCGACACGACCGGGGACTTAGAAAATATTCGCGCCGAGCGGTCGGAACCGACAAGACTGGGAATTTAGAAAATATTCGCACCGAGCGACCAGGTTGCATTAGGTTAGGTTATATTATGTTATATACATAATATTCGCACCGAGAAGTAGGAGTAGACACGCCCGACTTTCTGTAAAATAATACCACCGAGAGGTTAGGTTGGGTTAGGTTAGGTTATATTACGTTCTACATATATAATGTTCGCACCGAGAAGTACGGACCGGCACGACCGGGAACTTGGAAATTGTTCGCGCCGAGCGGTCGGGACCGACACGACCGGGGACTTTGAAAATATTCGCGCCGAGCGGTCGGGACCGACACGACCGGGGACTTTGAAAATATTCCCGCTGTGAGGTCGGGACCGACACGACCGGGGACTTAGAAAATATTCGCGCCGAGCGGTCGGAACCGACACGACTGGGAATTTAGAAAATATTCGCACCGAGCGACCAGGTTGCATTAGGTTAGGTTATATTATGTTATATACATAATATTCGCACCGAGAAGTAGGAGTAGACACGCCCGGCTTTCTGTAAAATAATACCACCGAGAGGTTAGGTTGGGTTAGGTTAGGTTATATTACGTTCTACATATATAATGTTCGCACCGAGAAGTACGGACCGGCACGACCGGGAACTTGGAAATTGTTCGCGCCGAGCGGTCGGGAACGACACGACCGGGGACTTTGAAAATATTCCCGCTGTGAGGTCGGGACCGACACGACCGGGGACTTTGAAAATATTCGCGCCGAGCAGTCGGAACCGACACGACTGGGAATTTAGAAAATATTCGCACCGAGCGACCAGGTTGCATTAGGTTAGGTTATATTATGTTATATACATAATATTCGCACCGAGAAGTAGGAGTAGACACGCCCGGCTTTCTGTAAAATAATACCACCGAGAGGTTAGGTTGGGTTAGGTTAGGTTATATTACGTTCTACATATATAATGTTCGCACCGAGAAGTACGGACCGGCACGACCGGGAACTTGGAAATTGTTCGCGCCGAGCGGTCGGGACCGACACGACCGGGGACTTTGAAAATATTCGCGCCGAGCGGTCGGGACCGACACGACCGGGAACTTGGAAATTGTTCGCGCCGAGCGGTCGGGACCGACACGACCGGGGACTTTGAAAATATTCGCGCCGAGCGGTCGGGACCGACACGACCGGGGACTTTGAAAATATTCCCGCTGTGAGGTCGGGACCGACACGACCGGGGACTTAGAAAATATTCGCGCCGAGCGGTCGGAACCGACACGACTGGGAATTTAGAAAATATTCGCACCGAGCGACCAGGTTGCATTAGGTTAGGTTATATTATGTTATATACATAATATTCGCACCGAGAAGTAGGAGTAGACACGCCCGGCTTTCTGTAAAATAATACCACCGAGAGGTTAGGTTGGGTTAGGTTAGGTTATATTACGTTCTACATATATAATGTTCGCACCGAGAAGTACGGACCGGCACGACCGGGAACTTGGAAATTGTTCGCGCCGAGCGGTCGGGACCGACACGACCGGGGACTTTGAAAATATTCGCGCCGAGCGGTCGGGACCGACACGACCGGGAACTTGGAAATTGTTCGCGCCGAGCGGTCGGGACCGACACGACCGGGGACTTTGAAAATATTCGCGCCGAGCGGTCGGGACCGACACGACCGGGGACTTTGAAAATATTCCCGCTGTGAGGTCGGGACCGACACGACCGGGGACTTAGAAAATATTCGCGCCGAGCGGTCGGAACCGACACGACTGGGAATTTAGAAAATATTCGCACCGAGCGACCAGGTTGCATTAGGTTAGGTTATATTATGTTATATACATAATATTCGCACCGAGAAGTAGGAGTAGACACGCCCGGCTTTCTGTAAAATAATACCACCGAGAGGTTAGGTTGGGTTAGGTTAGGTTATATTACGTTCTACATATATAATGTTCGCACCGAGAAGTACGGACCGGCACGACCGGGAACTTGGAAATTGTTCGCGCCGAGCGGTCGGAACCGACACGACTGGGAATTTAGAAAATATTCGCACCGAGCGACCAGGTTGCATTAGGTTAGGTTATATTATGTTATATACATAATATTCACACCGAGAAGTAGGAGTAGACACGCCCGACTTTCTGTAAAATAATACCACCGAGAGGTTAGGTTGGGTTAGGTTAGGTTATATTACGTTCTACATATATAATGTTCGCACCGAGAAGTACGGACCGGCACGACCGGGAACTTGGAAATTGTTCGCGCCGAGCGGTCGGGACCGACACGACCGGGGACTTAGAAAATATTCGCGCCGAGCGGTCGGAACCGACAAGACTGGGAATTTAGAAAATATTCGCACCGAGCGACCAGGTTGCATTAGGTTAGGTTATATTATGTTATATACATAATATTCGCACCGAGAAGTAGGAGTAGACACGCCCGACTTTCTGTAAAATAATACCACCGAGAGGTTAGGTTGGGTTAGGTTAGGTTATATTACGTTCTACATATATAATGTTCGCACCGAGAAGTACGGACCGGCACGACCGGGAACTTGGAAATTGTTCGCGCCGAGCGGTCGGGACCGACACGACCGGGGACTTTGAAAATATTCGCGCCGAGCGGTCGGGACCGACACGACCGGGGACTTTGAAAATATTCCCGCTGTGAGGTCGGGACCGACACGACCGGGGACTTAGAAAATATTCGCGCCGAGCGGTCGGAACCGACACGACTGGGAATTTAGAAAATATTCGCACCGAGCGACCAGGTTGCATTAGGTTAGGTTATATTATGTTATATACATAATATTCGCACCGAGAAGTAGGAGTAGACACGCCCGGCTTTCTGTAGAATAATACCACCGAGAGGTTAGGTTGGGTTAGGTTAGGTTATATTACGTTCTACATATATAATGTTCGCACCGAGAAGTACGGACCGGCACGACCGGGAACTTGGAAATTGTTCGCGCCGAGCGGTCGGGACCGACACGACCGGGGACTTTGAAAATATTCCCGCTGTGAGGTCGGGACCGACACGACCGGGGACTTTGAAAATATTCGCGCCGAGCAGTCGGAACCGACACGACTGGGAATTTAGAAAATATTCGCACCGAGCGACCAGGTTGCATTAGGTTAGGTTATATTATGTTATATACATAATATTCGCACCGAGAAGTAGGAGTAGACACGCCCGGCTTTCTGTAAAATAATACCACCGAGAGGTTAGGTTGGGTTAGGTTAGGTTATATTACGTTCTACATATATAATGTTCGCACCGAGAAGTACGGACCGGCACGACCGGGAACTTGGAAATTGTTCGCGCCGAGCGGTCGGGACCGACACGACCGGGGACTTTGAAAATATTCGCGCCGAGCGGTCGGGACCGACACGACCGGGAACTTGGAAATTGTTCGCGCCGAGCGGTCGGGACCGACACGACCGGGGACTTTGAAAATATTCGCGCCGAGCGGTCGGGACCGACACGACCGGGGACTTTGAAAATATTCCCGCTGTGAGGTCGGGACCGACACGACCGGGGACTTAGAAAATATTCGCGCCGAGCGGTCGGAACCGACACGACTGGGAATTTAGAAAATATTCGCACCGAGCGACCAGGTTGCATTAGGTTAGGTTATATTATGTTATATACATAATATTCGCACCGAGAAGTAGGAGTAGACACGCCCGGCTTTCTGTAAAATAATACCACCGAGAGGTTAGGTTGGGTTAGGTTAGGTTATATTACGTTCTACATATATAATGTTCGCACCGAGAAGTACGGACCGGCACGACCGGGAACTTGGAAATTGTTCGCGCCGAGCGGTCGGAACCGACACGACTGGGAATTTAGAAAATATTCGCACCGAGCGACCAGGTTGCATTAGGTTAGGTTATATTATGTTATATACATAATATTCGCACCGAGAAGTAGGAGTAGACACGCCCGACTTTCTGTAAAATAATACCACCGAGAGGTTAGGTTGGGTTAGGTTAGGTTATATTACGTTCTACATATATAATGTTCGCACCGAGAAGTACGGACCGGCACGACCGGGAACTTGGAAATTGTTCGCGCCGAGCGGTCGGGACCGACACGACCGGGGACTTTGAAAATATTCGCGCCGAGCGGTCGGGACCGACACGACCGGGGACTTTGAAAATATTCCCGCTGTGAGGTCGGGACCGACACGACCGGGGACTTAGAAAATATTCGCGCCGAGCGGTCGGAACCGACACGACTGGGAATTTAGAAAATATTCGCACCGAGCGACCAGGTTGCATTAGGTTAGGTTATATTATGTTATATACATAATATTCGCACCGAGAAGTAGGAGTAGACACGCCCGGCTTTCTGTAAAATAATACCACCGAGAGGTTAGGTTGGGTTAGGTTAGGTTATATTACGTTCTACATATATAATGTTCGCACCGAGAAGTACGGACCGGCACGACCGGGAACTTGGAAATTGTTCGCGCCGAGCGGTCGGGACCGACACGACCGGGGACTTTGAAAATATTCGCGCCGAGCGGTCGGGACCGACACGACCGGGGACTTTGAAAATATTCCCGCTGTGAGGTCGGGACCGACACGACCGGGGACTTAGAAAATATTCGCGCCGAGCGGTCGGAACCGACACGACTGGGAATTTAGAAAATATTCGCACCGAGCGACCAGGTTGCATTAGGTTAGGTTATATTATGTTATATACATAATATTCGCACCGAGAAGTAGGAGTAGACACGCCCGGCTTTCTGTAAAATAATACCACCGAGAGGTTAGGTTGGGTTAGGTTAGGTTATATTACGTTCTACATATATAATGTTCGCACCGAGAAGTACGGACCGGCACGACCGGGAACTTGGAAATTGTTCGCGCCGAGCGGTCGGGACCGACACGACCGGGGACTTTGAAAATATTCCCGCTGTGAGGTCGGGACCGACACGACCGGGGACTTTGAAAATATTCGCGCCGAGCAGTCGGAACCGACACGACTGGGAATTTAGAAAATATTCGCACCGAGCGACCAGGTTGCATTAGGTTAGGTTATATTATGTTATATACATAATATTCGCACCGAGAAGTAGGAGTAGACACGCCCGGCTTTCTGTAAAATAATACCACCGAGAGGTTAGGTTGGGTTAGGTTAGGTTATATTACGTTCTACATATATAATGTTCGCACCGAGAAGTACGGACCGGCACGACCGGGAACTTGGAAATTGTTCGCGCCGAGCGGTCGGGACCGACACGACCGGGGACTTTGAAAATATTCGCGCCGAGCGGTCGGGACCGACACGACCGGGGACTTTGAAAATATTCCCGCTGTGAGGTCGGGACCGACACGACCGGGGACTTAGAAAATATTCGCGCCGAGCGGTCGGAACCGACACGACTGGGAATTTAGAAAATATTCGCACCGAGCGACCAGGTTGCATTAGGTTAGGTTATATTATGTTATATACATAATATTCGCACCGAGAAGTAGGAGTAGACACGCCCGGCTTTCTGTAAAATAATACCACCGAGAGGTTAGGT
Organism: Xylocopa violacea; assembly: GCA_963969225.1. Lineage (NCBI taxonomy): Eukaryota > Metazoa > Arthropoda > Insecta > Hymenoptera > Apidae > Xylocopa > Xylocopa violacea. The sequence continues at coordinate 140,886 of CAXAJV010000575.1, read as the reverse complement.
TGGGTTAGGTTAGGTTATATTACGTTCTACATATATAATGTTCGCACCGAGAAGTACGGACCGGCACGACCGGGAACTTGGAAATTGTTCGCGCCGAGCGGTCGGGACCGACACGACCGGGGACTTTGAAAATATTCGCGCCGAGCGGTCGGGACCGACACGACCGGGGACTTTGAAAATATTCCCGCTGTGAGGTCGGGACCGACACGACCGGGGACTTAGAAAATATTCGCGCCGAGCGGTCGGAACCGACACGACTGGGAATTTAGAAAATATTCGCACCGAGCGACCAGGTTGCATTAGGTTAGGTTATATTATGTTATATACATAATATTCGCACCGAGAAGTAGGAGTAGACACGCCCGGCTTTCTGTAAAATAATACCACCGAGAGGTTAGGTTGGGTTAGGTTAGGTTATATTACGTTCTACATATTTAATGTTCGCACCGAGAAGTACGGACCGGCACGACCGGGATCTTGGAAATTGTTCGCGCCGAGCGGTCGGGACCGACACGACCGGGGACTTTGAAAATATTCGCGCCGAGCGGTCGGGACCGACACGACCGGGGACTTTGAAAATATTCCCGCTGTGAGGTCGGGACCGACACGACCGGGGACTTAGAAAATATTCGCGCCGAGCGGTCGGAACCGACACGACTGGGAATTTAGAAAATATTCGCACCGAGCGACCAGGTTGCATTAGGTTAGGTTATATTATGTTATATACATAATATTCGCACCGAGAAGTAGGAGTAGACACGCCCGGCTTTCTGTAAAATAATACCACCGAGAGGTTAGGTTGGGTTAGGTTAGGTTATATTACGTTCTACATATATAATGTTCGCACCGAGAAGTACGGACCGGCACGACCGGGAACTTGGAAATTGTTCGCGCCGAGCGGTCGGGACCGACACGACCGGGGACTTTGAAAATATTCGCGCCGAGCGGTCGGGACCGACACGACCGGGGACTTTGAAAATATTCCCGCTGTGAGGTCGGGACCGACACGACCGGGGACTTAGAAAATATTCGCGCCGAGCGGTCGGAACCGACACGACTGGGAATTTAGAAAATATTCGCACCGAGCGACCAGGTTGCATTAGGTTAGGTTATATTATGTTATATACATAATATTCGCACCGAGAAGTAGGAGTAGACACGCCCGGCTTTCTGTAAAATAATACCACCGAGAGGTTAGGTTGGGTTAGGTTAGGTTATATTACGTTCTACATATATAATGTTCGCACCGAGAAGTACGGACCGGCACGACCGGGAACTTGGAAATTGTTCGCGCCGAGCGGTCGGGACCGACACGACCGGGGACTTTGAAAATATTCGCGCCGAGCGGTCGGGACCGACACGACCGGGGACTTTGAAAATATTCCCGCTGTGAGGTCGGGACCGACACGACCGGGGACTTAGAAAATATTCGCGCCGAGCGGTCGGAACCGACACGACTGGGAATTTAGAAAATATTCGCACCGAGCGACCAGGTTGCATTAGGTTAGGTTATATTATGTTATATACATAATATTCGCACCGAGAAGTAGGAGTAGACACGCCCGGCTTTCTGTAAAATAATACCACCGAGAGGTTAGGTTGGGTTAGGTTAGGTTATATTACGTTCTACATATATAATGTTCGCACCGAGAAGTACGGACCGGCACGACCGGGAACTTGGAAATTGTTCGCGCCGAGCGGTCGGGACCGACACGACCGGGGACTTTGAAAATATTCGCGCCGAGCGGTCGGGACCGACACGACCGGGAACTTGGAAATTGTTCGCGCCGAGCGGTCGGGACCGACACGACCGGGGACTTTGAAAATATTCGCGCCGAGCGGTCGGGACCGACACGACCGGGGACTTTGAAAATATTCCCGCTGTGAGGTCGGGACCGACACGACCGGGGACTTAGAAAATATTCGCGCCGAGCGGTCGGAACCGACACGACTGGGAATTTAGAAAATATTCGCACCGAGCGACCAGGTTGCATTAGGTTAGGTTATATTATGTTATATACATAATATTCGCACCGAGAAGTAGGAGTAGACACGCCCAGCTTTCTGTAAAATAATACCACCGAGAGGTTAGGTTGGGTTAGGTTAGGTTATATTACGTTCTACATATATAATGTTCGCACCGAGAAGTACGGACCGGCACGACCGGGAACTTGGAAATTGTTCGCGCCGAGCGGTCGGAACCGACACGACTGGGAATTTAGAAAATATTCGCACCGAGCGACCAGGTTGCATTAGGTTAGGTTATATTATGTTATATACATAATATTCGCACCGAGAAGTAGGAGTAGACACGCCCGGCTTTCTGTAAAATAATACCACCGAGAGGTTAGGTTGGGTTAGGTTAGGTTATATTACGTTCTACATATATAATGTTCGCACCGAGAAGTACGGACCGGCACGACCGGGAACTTGGAAATTGTTCGCGCCGAGCGGTCGGGACCGACACGACCGGGGACTTTGAAAATATTCGCGCCGAGCGGTCGGGACCGACACGACCGGGGACTTTGAAAATATTCCCGCTGTGAGGTCGGGACAGACACGACCGGGGACTTAGAAAATATTCGCGCCGAGCGGTCGGAACCGACACGACTGGGAATTTAGAGAATATTCGCACCGAGCGACCAGGTTGCATTAGGTTAGGTTATATTATGTTATATACATAATATTCGCACCGAGAAGTAGGAGTAGACAAGCCCGGCTTTCTGTAAAATAATACCACCGAGAGGTTAGGTTGGGTTAGGTTAGGTTATATTACGTTCTACATATATAATGTTCGCACCGAGAAGTACGGACCGGCACGACCGGGAACTTGGAAATTGTTCGCGCCGAGCGGTCGGGACCGACACGACCGGGGACTTTGAAAATATTCGCGCCGAGCGGTCGGGACCGACACGACCGGGGACTTTGAAAATATTCCCGCTGTGAGGTCGGGACCGACACGACCGGGGACTTAGAAAATATTCGCGCCGAGCGGTCGGAACCGACACGACTGGGAATTTAGAAAATATTCGCACCGAGCGACCAGGTTGCATTAGGTTAGGTTATATTATGTTATATACATAATATTCGCACCGAGAAGTAGGAGTAGACACGCCCGGCTTTCTGTAAAATAATACCACCGAGAGGTTAGGTTGGGTTAGGTTAGGTTATATTACGTTCTACATATATAATGTTCGCACCGAGAAGTACGGACCGGCACGACCGGGAACTTGGAAATTGTTCGCGCCGAGCGGTCGGGACCGACACGACCGGGGACTTTGAAAATATTCCCGCTGTGAGGTCGGGACCGACACGACCGGGGACTTTGAAAATATTCGCGCCGAGCAGTCGGAACCGACACGACTGGGAATTTAGAAAATATTCGCACCGAGCGACCAGGTTGCATTAGGTTAGGTTATATTATGTTATATACATAATATTCGCACCGAGAAGTAGGAGTAGACACGCCCGGCTTTCTGTAAAATAATACCACCGAGAGGTTAGGTTGGGTTAGGTTAGGTTATATTACGTTCTACATATATAATGTTCGCACCGAGAAGTACGGACCGGCACGACCGGGAACTTGGAAATTGTTCGCGCCGAGCGGTCGGGACCGACACGACCGGGGACTTTGAAAATATTCGCGCCGAGCGGTCGGGACCGACACGACCGGGGACTTTGAAAATATTCCCGCTGTGAGGTCGGGACCGACACGACCGGGGACTTAGAAAATATTCGCGCTGTGAGGTCGGGACCGACACGACCGGGGACTTAGAAAATATTCGCGCCGAGCGGTCGGAACCGACACGACTGGGAATTTAGAAAATATTCGCACCGAGCGACCAGGTTGCATTAGGTTAGGTTATATTATGTTATATACATAATATTCGCACCGAGAAGTAGGAGTAGACACGCCCGGCTTTCTGTAAAATAATACCACCGAGAGGTTAGGTTGGGTTAGGTTAGGTTATATTACGTTCTACATATATAATGTTCGCACCGAGAAGTACGGACCGGCACGACCGGGAACTTGGAAATTGTTCGCGCCGAGCGGTCGGGACCGACACGACCGGGGACTTTGAAAATATTCCCGCTGTGAGGTCGGGACCGACACGACCGGGGACTTTGAAAATATTCGCGCCGAGCAGTCGGAACCGACACGACTGGGAATTTAGAAAATATTCGCACCGAGCGACCAGGTTGCATTAGGTTAGGTTATATTATGTTATATACATAATATTCGCACCGAGAAGTAGGAGTAGACACGCCCGGCTTTCTGTAAAATAATACCACCGAGAGGTTAGGTTGGGTTAGGTTAGGTTATATTACGTTCTACATATATAATGTTCGCACCGAGAAGTACGGACCGGCACGACCGGGAACTTGGAAATTGTTCGCGCCGAGCGGTCGGGACCGACACGACCGGGGACTTTGAAAATATTCGCGCCGAGCGGTCGGGACCGACACGACCGGGGACTTTGAAAATATTCCCGCTGTGAGGTCGGGACCGACACGACCGGGGACTTAGAAAATATTCGCGCCGAGCGGTCGGAACCGACACGACTGGGAATTTAGAAAATATTCGCACCGAGCGACCAGGTTGCATTAGGTTAGGTTATATTATGTTATATACATAATATTCGCACCGAGAAGTAGGAGTAGACACGCCCGGCTTTCTGTAAAATAATACCACCGAGAGGTTAGGTTGGGTTAGGTTAGGTTATATTACGTTCTACATATATAATGTTCGCACCGAGAAGTACGGACCGGCACGACCGGGAACTTGGAAATTGTTCGCGCCGAGCGGTCGGGACCGACACGACCGGGGACTTTGAAAATATTCGCGCCGAGCGGTCGGGACCGACACGACCGGGGACTTTGAAAATATTCCCGCTGTGAGGTCGGGACCGACACGACCGGGGACTTAGAAAATATTCGCGCCGAGGGGTCGGAACCGACACGACTGGGAATTTAGAAAATATTCGCACCGAGCGACCAGGTTGCATTAGGTTAGGTTATATTATGTTATATACATAATATTCGCACCGAGAAGTAGGAGTAGACACGCCCGGCTTTCTGTAAAATAATACCACCGAGAGGTTAGGTTGGGTTAGGTTAGGTTATATTACGTTCTACATATATAATGTTCGCACCGAGAAGTACGGACCGGCACGACCGGGAACTTGGAAATTGTTCGCGCCGAGCGGTCGGGACCGACACGACCGGGGACTTTGAAAATATTCCCGCTGTGAGGTCGGGACCGACACGACCGGGGACTTAGAAAATATTCGCGCCGAGCGGTCGGAACCGACACGACTGGGAATTTAGAAAATATTCGCACCGAGCGACCAGGTTGCATTAGGTTAGGTTATATTATGTTATATACATAATATTCGCACCGAGAAGTAGGAGTAGACACGCCCGGCTTTCTGTAAAATAATACCACCGAGAGGTTAGGTTGGGTTAGGTTAGGTTATATTACGTTCTACATATATAATGTTCGCACCGAGAAGTACGGACCGGCACGACCGGGAACTTGGAAATTGTTCGCGCCGAGCGGTCGGGACCGACACGACCGGGGACTTTGAAAATATTCGCGCCGAGCGGTCGGGACCGACACGACCGGGAACTTGGAAATTGTTCGCGCCGAGCGGTCGGGACCGACACGACCGGGGACTTTGAAAATATTCGCGCCGAGCGGTCGGGACCGAAACGACCGGGGACTTTGAAAATATTCCCGCTGTGAGGTCGGGACCGACACGACCGGGGACTTAGAAAATATTCGCGCCGAGCGGTCGGAACCGACACGACTGGGAATTTAGAAAATATTCGCACCGAGCGACCAGGTTGCATTAGGTTAGGTTATATTATGTTATATACATAATATTCGCACCGAGAAGTAGGAGTAGACACGCCCGGCTTTCTGTAAAATAATACCACCGAGAGGTTAGGTTGGGTTAGGTTAGGTTATATTACGTTCTACATATATAATGTTCGCACCGAGAAGTACGGACCGGCACGACCGGGAACTTGGAAATTGTTCGCGCCGAGCGGTCGGAACCGACACGACTGGGAATTTAGAAAATATTCGCACCGAGCGACCAGGTTGCATTAGGTTAGGTTATATTATGTTATATACATAATATTCGCACCGAGAAGTAGGAGTAGACACGCCCGGCTTTCTGTAAAATAATACCACCGAGAGGTTAGGTTGGGTTAGGTTAGGTTATATTACGTTCTACATATATAATGTTCGCACCGAGAAGTACGGACCGGCACGACCGGGAACTTGGAAATTGTTCGCGCCGAGCGGTCGGGACCGACACGACCGGGGACTTTGAAAATATTCGCGCCGAGCGGTCGGGACCGACACGACCGGGGACTTTGAAAATATTCCCGCTGTGAGGTCGGGACCGACACGACCGGGGACTTAGAAAATATTCGCGCCGAGCGGTCGGAACCGACACGACTGGGAATTTAGAAAATATTCGCACCGAGCGACCAGGTTGCATTAGGTTAGGTTATATTATGTTATATACATAATATTCGCACCGAGAAGTAGGAGTAGACACGCCCGGCTTTCTGTAAAATAATACCACCGAGAGGTTAGGTTGGGTTAGGTTAGGTTATATTACGTTCTACATATATAATGTTCGCACCGAGAAGTACGGACCGGCACGACCGGGAACTTGGAAATTGTTCGCGCCGAGCGGTCGGGACCGACACGACCGGGGACTTTGAAAATATTCGCGCCGAGCGGTCGGGACCGACACGACCGGGGACTTTGAAAATATTCCCGCTGTGAGGTCGGGACCGACACGACCGGGGACTTAGAAAATATTCGCGCCGAGCGGTCGGAACCGACACGACTGGGAATTTAGAAAATATTCGCACCGAGCGACCAGGTTGCATTAGGTTAGGTTATATTATGTTATATACATAATATTCGCACCGAGAAGTAGGAGTAGACACGCCCGGCTTTCTGTAAAATAATACCACCGAGAGGTTAGGTTGGGTTAGGTTAGGTTATATTACGTTCTACATATATAATGTTCGCACCGAGAAGTACGGACCGGCACGACCGGGAACTTGGAAATTGTTCGCGCCGAGCGGTCGGGACCGACACGACCGGGGACTTTGAAAATATTCGCGCCGAGCGGTCGGGACCGACACGACCGGGGACTTTGAAAATATTCCCGCTGTGAGGTCGGGACCGACACGACCGGGGACTTAGAAAATATTCGCGCCGAGGGGTCGGAACCGACACGACTGGGAATTTAGAAAATATTCGCACCGAGCGACCAGGTTGCATTAGGTTAGGTTATATTATGTTATATACATAATATTCGCACCGAGAAGTAGGAGTAGACACGCCCGGCTTTCTGTAAAATAATACCACCGAGAGGTTAGGTTGGGTTAGGTTAGGTTATATTACGTTCTACATATATAATGTTCGCACCGAGAAGTACGGACCGGCACGACCGGGAACTTGGAAATTGTTCGCGCCGAGCGGTCGGGACCGACACGACCGGGGACTTTGAAAATATTCCCGCTGTGAGGTCGGGACCGACACGACCGGGGACTTAGAAAATATTCGCGCCGAGCGGTCGGAACCGACACGACTGGGAATTTAGAAAATATTCGCACCGAGCGACCAGGTTGCATTAGGTTAGGTTATATTATGTTATATACATAATATTCGCACCGAGAAGTAGGAGTAGACACGCCCGGCTTTCTGTAAAATAATACCACCGAGAGGTTAGGTTGGGTTAGGTTAGGTTATATTACGTTCTACATATATAATGTTCGCACCGAGAAGTACGGACCGGCACGACCGGGAACTTGGAAATTGTTCGCGCCGAGCGGTCGGGACCGACACGACCGGGGACTTTGAAAATATTCGCGCCGAGCGGTCGGGACCGACACGACCGGGAACTTGGAAATTGTTCGCGCCGAGCGGTCGGGACCGACACGACCGGGGACTTTGAAAATATTCGCGCCGAGCGGTCGGGACCGACACGACCGGGGACTTTGAAAATATTCCCGCTGTGAGGTCGGGACCGACACGACCGGGGACTTAGAAAATATTCGCGCCGAGCGGTCGGAACCGACACGACTGGGAATTTAGAAAATATTCGCACCGAGCGACCAGGTTGCATTAGGTTAGGTTATATTATGTTATATACATAATATTCGCACCGAGAAGTAGGAGTAGACACGCCCGGCTTTCTGTAAAATAATACCACCGAGAGGTTAGGTTGGGTTAGGTTAGGTTATATTACGTTCTACATATATAATGTTCGCACCGAGAAGTACGGACCGGCACGACCGGGAACTTGGAAATTGTTCGCGCCGAGCGGTCGGAACCGACACGACTGGGAATTTAGAAAATATTCGCACCGAGCGACCAGGTTGCATTAGGTTAGGTTATATTATGTTATATACATAATATTCGCACCGAGAAGTAGGAGTAGACACGCCCGGCTTTCTGTAAAATAATACCACCGAGAGGTTAGGTTGGGTTAGGTTAGGTTATATTACGTTCTACATATATAATGTTCGCACCGAGAAGTACGGACCGGCACGACCGGGAACTTGGAAATTGTTCGCGCCGAGCGGTCGGGACCGACACGACCGGGGACTTTGAAAATATTCGCGCCGAGCGGTCGGGACCGACACGACCGGGGACTTTGAAAATATTCCCGCTGTGAGGTCGGGACCGACACGACCGGGGACTTAGAAAATATTCGCGCCGAGCGGTCGGAACCGACACGACTGGGAATTTAGAAAATATTCGCACCGAGCGACCAGGTTGCATTAGGTTAGGTTATATTATGTTATATACATAATATTCGCACCGAGAAGTAGGAGTAGACACGCCCGGCTTTCTGTAAAATAATACCACCGAGAGGTTAGGTTGGGTTAGGTTAGGTTATATTACGTTCTACATATATAATGTTCGCACCGAGAAGTACGGACCGGCACGACCGGGAACTTGGAAATTGTTCGCGCCGAGCGGTCGGGACCGACACGACCGGGGACTTTGAAAATATTCGCGCCGAGCGGTCGGGACCGACACGACCGGGGACTTTGAAAATATTCCCGCTGTGAGGTCGGGACCGACACGACCGGGGACTTAGAAAATATTCGCGCCGAGCGGTCGGAACCGACACGACTGGGAATTTAGAAAATATTCGCACCGAGCGACCAGGTTGCATTAGGTTAGGTTATATTATGTTATATACATAATATTCGCACCGAGAAGTAGGAGTAGACACGCCCGGCTTTCTGTAAAATAATACCACCGAGAGGTTAGGTTGGGTTAGGTTAGGTTATATTACGTTCTACATATATAATGTTCGCACCGAGAAGTACGGACCGGCACGACCGGGAACTTGGAAATTGTTCGCGCCGAGCGGTCGGGACCGACACGACCGGGGACTTTGAAAATATTCGCGCCGAGCGGTCGGGACCGACACGACCGGGGACTTTGAAAATATTCCCGCTGTGAGGTCGGGACCGACACGACCGGGGACTTAGAAAATATTCGCGCCGAGCGGTCGGAACCGACACGACTGGGAATTTAGAAAATATTCGCACCGAGCGACCAGGTTGCATTAGGTTAGGTTATATTATGTTATATACATAATATTCGCACCGAGAAGTAGGAGTAGACACGCCCGGCTTTCTGTAAAATAATACCACCGAGAGGTTAGGTTGGGTTAGGTTAGGTTATATTACGTTCTACATATATAATGTTCGCACCGAGAAGTACGGACCGGCACGACCGGGAACTTGGAAATTGTTCGCGCCGAGCGGTCGGGACCGACACGACCGGGGACTTTGAAAATATTCGCGCCGAGCGGTCGGGACCGACACGACCGGGAACTTGGAAATTGTTCGCGCCGAGCGGTCGGGACCGACACGACCGGGGACTTTGAAAATATTCGCGCCGAGCGGTCGGGACCGACACGACCGGGGACTTTGAAAATATTCCCGCTGTGAGGTCGGGACCTACACGACCGGGGACTTAGAAAATATTCGCGCCGAGCGGTCGGAACCGACACGACTGGGAATTTAGAAAATATTCGCACCGAGCGACCAGGTTGCATTAGGTTAGGTTATATTATGTTATATACATAATATTCGCACCGAGAAGTAGGAGTAGACACGCCCGGCTTTCTGTAAAATAATACCACCGAGAGGTTAGGTTGGGTTAGGTTAGGTTATATTACGTTCTACATATATAATGTTCGCACCGAGAAGTACGGACCGGCACGACCGGGAACTTGGAAATTGTTCGCGCCGAGCGGTCGGAACCGACACGACTGGGAATTTAGAAAATATTCGCACCGAGCGACCAGGTTGCATTAGGTTAGGTTATATTATGTTATATACATAATATTCGCACCGAGAAGTAGGAGTAGACACGCCCGGCTTTCTGTAAAATAATACCACCGAGAGGTTAGGTTGGGTTAGGTTAGGTTATATTACGTTCTACATATATAATGTTCGCACCGAGAAGTACGGACCGGCACGACCGGGAACTTGGAAATTGTTCGCGCCGAGCGGTCGGGACCGACACGACCGGGGACTTTGAAAATATTCGCGCCGAGCGGTCGGGACCGACACGACCGGGGACTTTGAAAATATTCCCGCTGTGAGGTCGGGACCGACACGACCGGGGACTTAGAAAATATTCGCGCCGAGCGGTCGGAACCGACAAGACTGGGAATTTAGAAAATATTCGCACCGAGCGACCAGGTTGCATTAGGTTAGGTTATATTATGTTATATACATAATATTCGCACCGAGAAGTAGGAGTAGACACGCCCGACTTTCTGTAAAATAATACCACCGAGAGGTTAGGTTGGGTTAGGTTAGGTTATATTACGTTCTACATATATAATGTTCGCACCGAGAAGTACGGACCGGCACGACCGGGAACTTGGAAATTGTTCGCGCCGAGCGGTCGGGACCGACACGACCGGGGACTTTGAAAATATTCGCGCCGAGCGGTCGGGACCGACACGACCGGGAACTTGGAAATTGTTCGCGCCGAGCGGTCGGGACCGACACGACCGGGGACTTTGAAAATATTCGCGCCGAGCGGTCGGGACCGACACGACCGGGGACTTTGAAAATATTCCCGCTGTGAGGTCGGGACCGACACGACCGGGGACTTAGAAAATATTCGCGCCGAGCGGTCGGAACCGACACGACTGGGAATTTAGAAAATATTCGCACCGAGCGACCAGGTTGCATTAGGTTAGGTTATATTATGTTATATACATAATATTCGCACCGAGAAGTAGGAGTAGACACGCCCGGCTTTCTGTAAAATAATACCACCGAGAGGTTAGGTTGGGTTAGGTTAGGTTATATTACGTTCTACATATATAATGTTCGCACCGAGAAGTACGGACCGGCACGACCGGGAACTTGGAAATTGTTCGCGCCGAGCGGTCGGAACCGACACGACTGGGAATTTAGAAAATATTCGCACCGAGCGACCAGGTTGCATTAGGTTAGGTTATATTATGTTATATACATAATATTCGCACCGAGAAGTAGGAGTAGACACGCCCGGCTTTCTGTAAAATAATACCACCGAGAGGTTAGGTTGGGTTAGGTTAGGTTATATTACGTTCTACATATATAATGTTCGCACCGAGAAGTACGGACCGGCACGACCGGGAACTTGGAAATTGTTCGCGCCGAGCGGTCGGGACCGACACGACCGGGGACTTTGAAAATATTCGCGCCGAGCGGTCGGGACCGACACGACCGGGGACTTTGAAAATATTCCCGCTGTGAGGTCGGGACCGACACGACCGGGGACTTAGAAAATATTCGCGCCGAGCGGTCGGAACCGACAAGACTGGGAATTTAGAAAATATTCGCACCGAGCGACCAGGTTGCATTAGGTTAGGTTATATTATGTTATATACATAATATTCGCACCGAGAAGTAGGAGTAGACACGCCCGGCTTTCTGTAAAATAATACCACCGAGAGGTTAGGTTGGGTTAGGTTAGGTTATATTACGTTCTACATATATAATGTTCGCACCGAGAAGTACGGACCGGCACGACCGGGAACTTGGAAATTGTTCGCGCCGAGCGGTCGGGACCGACACGACCGGGGACTTTGAAAATATTCGCGCCGAGCGGTCGGGACCGACACGACCGGGGACTTTGAAAATATTCCCGCTGTGAGGTCGGGACCGACACGACCGGGGACTTAGAAAATATTCGCGCCGAGCGGTCGGAACCGACACGACTGGGAATTTAGAAAATATTCGCACCGAGCGACCAGGTTGCATTAGGTTAGGTTATATTATGTTATATACATAATATTCGCACCGAGAAGTAGGAGTAGACACGCCCGGCTTTCTGTAAAATAATACCACCGAGAGGTTAGGTTGGGTTAGGTTAGGTTATATTACGTTCTACATATATAATGTTCGCACCGAGAAGTACGGACCGGCACGACCGGGAACTTGGAAATTGTTCGCGCCGAGCGGTCGGGACCGACACGACCGGGGACTTTGAAAATATTCACGCCGAGCGGTAGGGACCGACACGACCGGGGACTTTGAAAATATTCCCGCTCTGAGGTCGGGACCGACATGACCGGGGACTTAGAAAATATTCGCGCCGAGGGGTCGGAACCGACACGACTGGGAATTTAGAAAATATTCGCACCGAGCGACCAGGTTGCATTAGGTTAGGTTATATTATGTTATATACATAATATTCGCACCGAGAAGTAGGAGTAGACACGCCCGGCTTTCTGTAAAATAATACCACCGAGAGGTTAGGTTGGGTTAGGTTAGGTTATATTACGTTCTACATATATAATGTTCGCACCGAGAAGTACGGACCGGCACGACCGGGAACTTGGAAATTGTTCGCGCCGAGCGGTCGGGACCGACACGACCGGGGACTTTGAAAATATTCGCGCCGAGCGGTCGGGACCGACACGACCGGGGACTTTGAAAATATTCCCGCTGTGAGGTCGGGACCGACACGACCGGGGACTTAGAAAATATTCGCGCCGAGCGGTCGGAACCGACACGACTGGGAATTTAGAAAATATTCGCACCGAGCGACCAGGTTGCATTAGGTTAGGTTATATTATGTTATATACATAATATTCGCACCGAGAAGTAGGAGTAGACACGCCCGGCTTTCTGTAAAATAATACCACCGAGAGGTTAGGTTGGGTTAGGTTAGGTTATATTACGTTCTACATATATAATGTTCGCACCGAGAAGTACGGACCGGCACGACCGGGAACTTGGAAATTGTTCGCGCCGAGCGGTCGGGACCGACACGACCGGGGACTTTGAAAATATTCGCGCCGAGCGGTCGGGACCGACACGACCGGGGACTTTGAAAATATTCCCGCTGTGAGGTCGGGACCGACACGACCGGGGACTTAGAAAATATTCGCGCCGAGGGGTCGGAACCGACACGACTGGGAATTTAGAAAATATTCGCACCGAGCGACCAGGTTGCATTAGGTTAGGTTATATTATGTTATATACATAATATTCGCACCGAGAAGTAGGAGTAGACACGCCCGGCTTTCTGTAAAATAATACCACCGAGAGGTTAGGTTGGGTTAGGTTAGGTTATATTACGTTCTACATATATAATGTTCGCACCGAGAAGTACGGACCGGCACGACCGGGAACTTGGAAATTGTTCGCGCCGAGCGGTCGGGACCGACACGACCGTCGACTTTGAAAATATTCGCGCCGAGCGGTCGGGACCGACACGACCGGGGACTTTGAAAATATTCCCGCTGTGAGGTCGGGACCGACACGACCGGGGACTTAGAAAATATTCGCGCCGAGCGGTCGGAACCGACACGACTGGGAATTTAGAAAATATTCGCACCGAGCGACCAGGTTGCATTAGGTTAGGTTATATTATGTTATATACATAATATTCGCACCGAGAAGTAGGAGTAGACACGCCCGGATTTCTGTAAAATAATACCACCGAGAGGTTAGGTTGGGTTAGGTTAGGTTATATTACTTTCTACATATATAATGTTCGCACCGAGAAGTACGGACCGGCACGACCGGGAACTTGGAAATTGTTCGCGCCGAGCGGTCGGAACCGACACGACTGGGAATTTAGAAAATATTCGCACCGAGCGACCAGGTTGCATTAGGTTAGGTTATATTATGTTATATACATAATATTCGCACCGAGAAGTAGGAGTAGACACGCCCGGCTTTCTGTAAAATAATACCACCGAGAGGTTAGGTTGGGTTAGGTTAGGTTATATTACGTTCTACATATATAATGTTCGCACCGAGAAGTACGGACCGGCACGACCGGGAACTTGGAAATTGTTCGCGCCGAGCGGTCGGGACCGACACGACCGGGGACTTTGAAAATATTCGCGCCGAGCGGTCGGGACCGACACGACCGGGGACTTTGAAAATATTCCCGCTGTGAGGTCGGGACCGACACGACCGGGGACTTAGAAAATATTCGCGCCGAGCGGTCGGAACCGACACGACTGGGAATTTAGAAAATATTCGCACCGAGCGACCAGGTTGCATTAGGTTAGGTTATATTATGTTATATACATAATATTCGCACCGAGAAGTAGGAGTAGACACGCCCGGTTTTCTGTAAAATAATACCACCGAGAGGTTAGGTTGGGTTAGGTTAGGTTATATTACGTTCTACATATATAATGTTCGCACCGAGAAGTACGGACCGGCACGACCGGGAACTTGGAAATTGTTCGCGCCGAGCGGTCGGGACCGACACGACCGGGGACTTTGAAAATATTCGCGCCGAGCGGTCGGGACCGACACGACCGGGAACTTGGAAATTGTTCGCGCCGAGCGGTCGGGACCGACACGACCGGGGACTTTGAAAATATTCGCGCCGAGCGGTCGGGACCGACACGACCGGGGACTTTGAAAATATTCCCGCTGTGAGGTCGGGACCGACACGACCGGGGACTTAGAAAATATTCGCGCCGAGCGGTCGGAACCGACACGACTGGGAATTTAGAAAATATTCGCACCGAGCGACCAGGTTGCATTAGGTTAGGTTATATTATGTTATATACATAATATTCGCACCGAGAAGTAGGAGTAGACACGCCCGACTTTCTGTAAAATAATACCACCGAGAGGTTAGGTTGGGTTAGGTTAGGTTATATTACGTTCTACATATATAATGTTCGCACCGAGAAGTACGGACCGGCACGACCGGGAACTTGGAAATTGTTCGCGCCGAGCGGTCGGAACCGACACGACTGGGAATTTAGAAAATATTCGCACCGAGCGACCAGGTTGCATTAGGTTAGGTTATATTATGTTATATACATAATATTCGCACCGAGAAGTAGGAGTAGACACGCCCGGCTTTCTGTAAAATAATACCACCGAGAGGTTAGGTTGGGTTAGGTTAGGTTATATTACGTTCTACATATATAATGTTCGCACCGAGAAGTACGGACCGGCACGACCGGGAACTTGGAAATTGTTCGCGCCGAGCGGTCGGGACCGACACGACCGGGGACTTTGAAAATATTCGCGCCGAGCGGTCGGGACCGACACGACCGGGGACTTTGAAAATATTCCCGCTGTGAGGTCGGGACCGACACGACCGGGGACTTAGAAAATATTCGCGCCGAGCGGTCGGGACCGACACGACCGGGGACTTTGAAAATATTCACGCCGAGCGGTCGGGACCGACACGACCGGGGACTTTGAAAATATTCCCGCTGTGAGGTCGGGACCGACACGACCGGGGACTTAGAAAATATTCGCGCCGAGGGGTCGGAACCGACACGACTGGGAATTTAGAAAATATTCGCACCGAGCGACCAGGTTGCATTAGGTTAGGTTATATTATGTTATATACATAATATTCGCACCGAGAAGTAGAAGTAGACACGCCCGGTTTTCTGTAAAATAATACCACCGAGAGGTTAGGTTGGGTTAGGTTAGGTTATATTACGTTCTACATATATAATGTTCGCACCGAGAAGTACGGACCGGCACGACCGGGAACTTGGAAATTGTTCGCGCCGAGCGGTCGGGACCGACACGACCGGGGACTTTGAAAATATTCGCGCCGAGCGGTCGGGACCGACACGACCGGGAACTTGGAAATTGTTCGCGCCGAGCGGTCGGGACCGACACGACCGGGGACTTTGAAAATATTCGCGCCGAGCGGTCGGGACCGACACGACCGGGGACTTTGAAAATATTCCCGCTGTGAGGTCGGGACCGACACGACCGGGGACTTAGAAAATATTCGCGCCGAGCGGTCGGAACCGACACGACTGGGAATTTAGAAAATATTCGCACCGAGCGACCAGGTTGCATTAGGTTAGGTTATATTATGTTATATACATAATATTCGCACCGAGAAGTAGGAGTAGACACGCCCGGATTTCTGTAAAATAATACCACCGAGAGGTTAGGTTGGGTTAGGTTAGGTTATATTACTTTCTACATATATAATGTTCGCACCGAGAAGTACGGACCGGCACGACCGGGAACTTGGAAATTGTTCGCGCCGAGCGGTCGGAACCGACACGACTGGGAATTTAGAAAATATTCGCACCGAGCGACCAGGTTGCATTAGGTTAGGTTATATTATGTTATATACATAATATTCGCACCGAGAAGTAGGAGTAGACACGCCCGGCTTTCTGTAAAATAATACCACCGAGAGGTTAGGTTGGGTTAGGTTAGGTTATATTACGTTCTACATATATAATGTTCGCACCGAGAAGTACGGACCGGCACGACCGGGAACTTGGAAATTGTTCGCGCCGAGCGGTCGGGACCGACACGACCGGGGACTTTGAAAATATTCGCGCCGAGCGGTCGGGACCGACACGACCGGGGACTTTGAAAATATTCCCGCTGTGAGGTCGGGACCGACACGACCGGGGACTTAGAAAATATTCGCGCCGAGCGGTCGGAACCGACACGACTGGGAATTTAGAAAATATTCGCACCGAGCGACCAGGTTGCATTAGGTTAGGTTATATTATGTTATATACATAATATTCGCACCGAGAAGTAGGAGTAGACACGCCCGGATTTCTGTAAAATAATACCACCGAGAGGTTAGGTTGGGTTAGGTTAGGTTATATTACTTTCTACATATATAATGTTCGCACCGAGAAGTACGGACCGGCACGACCGGGAACTTGGAAATTGTTCGCGCCGAGCGGTCGGAACCGACACGACTGGGAATTTAGAAAATATTCGCACCGAGCGACCAGGTTGCATTAGGTTAGGTTATATTATGTTATATACATAATATTCGCACCGAGAAGTAGGAGTAGACACGCCCGGCTTTCTGTAAAATAATACCACCGAGAGGTTAGGTTGGGTTAGGTTAGGTTATATTACGTTCTACATATATAATGTTCGCACCGAGAAGTACGGACCGGCACGACCGGGAACTTGGAAATTGTTCGCGCCGAGCGGTCGGGACCGACACGACCGGGGACTTTGAAAATATTCGCGCCGAGCGGTCGGGACCGACACGACCGGGGACTTTGAAAATATTCCCGCTGTGAGGTCGGGACCGACACGACCGGGGACATAGAAAATATTCGCGCCGAGCGGTCGGAACCGACACGACTGGGAATTTAGAAAATATTCGCACCGAGCGACCAGGTTGCATTAGGTTAGGTTATATTATGTTATATACATAATATTCGCACCGAGAAGTAGGAGTAGACACGCCCGGCTTTCTGTAAAATAATACCACCGAGAGGTTAGGTTGGGTTAGGTTAGGTTATATTACGTTCTACATATATAATGTTCGCACCGAGAAGTACGGACCGGCACGACCGGGAACTTGGAAATTGTTCGCGCCGAGCGGTCGGGACCGACACGACCGGGGACTTTGAAAATATTCACGCCGAGCGGTCGGGACCGACACGACCGGGGACTTTGAAAATATTCCCGCTGTGAGGTCGGGACCGACACGACCGGGGACTTAGAAAATATTCGCGCCGAGGGGTCGGAACCGACACGACTGGGAATTTAGAAAATATTCGCACCGAGCGACCAGGTTGCATTAGGTTAGGTTATATTATGTTATATACATAATATTCGCACCGAGAAGTAGGAGTAGACACGCCCGGCTTTCTGTAAAATAATACCACCGAGAGGTTAGGTTGGGTTAGGTTAGGTTATATTACGTTCTACATATATAATGTTCGCACCGAGAAGTACGGACCGGCACGACCGGGAACTTGGAAATTGTTCGCACCGAGCGGTCGGGACCGACACGACCGGGGACGTTGAAAATATTCCCGCTGTGAGGTCGGGACCGACACGACCGGGGACTTGGAAATTGTTCGCGCCGAGCGGTCGGGACCGACACGACCGGGGACTTTGAAAATATTCGCGCCGAGCGGTCGGGACCGACACGACCGGGGACTTTGAAAATATTCCCGCTGTGAGGTCGGGACCGACACGACCGGGGACTTAGAAAATATTCGCGCCGAGCGGTCGGAACCGACACGACTGGGAATTTAGAAAATATTCGCACCGAGCGACCAGGTTGCATTAGGTTAGGTTATATTATGTTATATACATAATATTCGCACCGAGAAGTAGGAGTAGACACGCCCGACTTTCTGTAAAATAATACCACCGAGAGGTTAGGTTGGGTTAGGTTAGGTTATATTACGTTCTACATATATAATGTTCGCACCGAGAAGTACGGACCGGCACGACCGGGAACTTGGAAATTGTTCGCGCCGAGCGGTCGGAACCGACACGACTGGGAATTTAGAAAATATTCGCACCGAGCGACCAGGTTGCATTAGGTTAGGTTATATTATGTTATATACATAATATTCGCACCGAGAAGTAGGAGTAGACACGCCCGGCTTTCTGTAAAATAATACCACCGAGAGGTTAGGTTGGGTTAGGTTAGGTTATATTACTTTCTACATATATAATGTTCGCACCGAGAAGTACGGACCGGCACGACCGGGAACTTGGAAATTGTTCGCGCCGAGCGGTCGGAACCGACACGACTGGGAATTTAGAAAATATTCGCACCGAGCGACCAGGTTGCATTAGGTTAGGTTATATTATGTTATATACATAATATTCGCACCGAGAAGTAGGAGTAGACACGCCCGGCTTTCTGTAAAATAATACCACCGAGAGGTTAGGTTGGGTTAGGTTAGGTTATATTACGTTCTACATATATAATGTTCGCACCGAGAAGTACGGACCGGCACGACCGGGAACTTGGAAATTGTTCGCGCCGAGCGGTCGGGACCGACACGACCGGGGACTTTGAAAATATTCGCGCCGAGCGGTCGGGACCGACACGACCGGGGACTTTGAAAATATTCCCGCTGTGAGGTCGGGACCGACACGACCGGGGACTTAGAAAATATTCGCGCCGAGCGGTCGGAACCGACACGACTGGGAATTTAGAAAATATTCGCACCGAGCGACCAGGTTGCATTAGGTTAGGTTATATTATGTTATATACATAATATTCGCACCGAGAAGTAGGAGTAGACACGCCCGACTTTCTGTAAAATAATACCACCGAGAGGTTAGGTTGGGTTAGGTTAGGTTATATTACGTTCTACATATATAATGTTCGCACCGAGAAGTACGGACCGGCACGACCGGGAACTTGGAAATTGTTCGCGCCGAGCGGTCGGAACCGACACGACTGGGAATTTAGAAAATATTCGCACCGAGCGACCAGGTTGCATTAGGTTAGGTTATATTATGTTATATACATAATATTCGCACCGAGAAGTAGGAGTAGACACGCCCGGCTTTCTGTAAAATAATACCACCGAGAGGTTAGGTTGGGTTAGGTTAGGTTATATTACGTTCTACATATATAATGTTCGCACCGAGAAGTACGGACCGGCACGACCGGGAACTTGGAAATTGTTCGCGCCGAGCGGTCGGGACCGACACGACCGGGGACTTTGAAAATATTCGCGCCGAGCGGTCGGGACCGACACGACCGGGGACTTTGAAAATATTCCCGCTGTGAGGTCGGGACCGACACGACCGGGGACTTAGAAAATATTCGCGCCGAGCGGTCGGGACCGACACGACCGGGGACTTTGAAAATATTCACGCCGAGCGGTCGGGACCGACACGACCGGGGACTTTGAAAATATTCCCGCTGTGAGGTCGGGACCGACACGACCGGGGACTTAGAAAATATTCGCGCCGAGGGGTCGGAACCGACACGACTGGGAATTTAGAAAATATTCGCACCGAGCGACCAGGTTGCATTAGGTTAGGTTATATTATGTTATATACATAATATTCGCACCGAGAAGTAGGAGTAGACACGCCCGGCTTTCTGTAAAATAATACCACCGAGAGGTTAGGTTGGGTTAGGTTAGGTTATATTACGTTCTACATATATAATGTTCGCACCGAGAAGTACGGACCGGCACGACCGGGAACTTGGAAATTGTTCGCACCGAGCGGTCGGGACCGACACGACCGGGGACTTTGAAAATATTCCCGCTGTGAGGTCGGGACCGACACGACCGGGGACTTAGAAAATATTCGCGCCGAGCGGTCGGAACCGACACGACTGGGAATTTAGAAAATATTCGCACCGAGCGACCAGGTTGCATTAGGTTAGGTTATATTATGTTATATACATAATATTCGCACCGAGAAGTAGGAGTAGACACGCCCGGTTTTCTGTAAAATAATACCACCGAGAGGTTAGGTTGGGTTAGGTTAGGTTATATTACGTTCTACATATATAATGTTCGCACCGAGAAGTACGGACCGGCACGACCGGGAACTTGGAAATTGTTCGCGCCGAGCGGACGGGACCGACACGACCGGGAACTTGGAAATTGTTCGCACCGAGCGGTCGGGACCGACACGACCGGGGACTTTGAAAATATTCCCGCTGTGAGGTCGGGACCGACACGACCGGGGACTTAGAAAATATTCGCGCCGAGCGGTCGGAACCGACACGACTGGGAATTTAGAAAATATTCGCACCGAGCGACCAGGTTGCATTAGGTTAGGTTATATTATGTTATATACATAATATTCGCACCGAGAAGTAGGAGTAGACACGCCCGGCTTTCTGTAAAATAATACCACCGAGAGGTTAGGTTGGGTTAGGTTAGGTTATATTACGTTCTACATATATAATGTTCGCACCGAGAAGTACGGACCGGCACGACCGGGAACTTGGAAATTGTTCGCGCCGAGCGGTCGGGACCGACACGACCGGGGACTTTGAAAATATTCGCGCCGAGCGGTCGGGACCGACACGACCGGGGACTTTGAAAATATTCCCGCTGTGAGGTCGGGACCGACACGACCGGGGACATAGAAAATATTCGCGCCGAGCGGTCGGAACCGACACGACTGGGAATTTAGAAAATATTCGCACCGAGCGACCAGGTTGCATTAGGTTAGGTTATATTATGTTATATACATAATATTCGCACCGAGAAGTAGGAGTAGACACGCCCGGCTTTCTGTAAAATAATACCACCGAGAGGTTAGGTTGGGTTAGGTTAGGTTATATTACGTTCTACATATATAATGTTCGCACCGAGAAGTACGGACCGGCACGACCGGGAACTTGGAAATTGTTCGCGCCGAGCGGTCGGGACCGACACGACCGGGGACTTTGAAAATATTCACGCCGAGCGGTCGGGACCGACACGACCGGGGACTTTGAAAATATTCCCGCTGTGAGGTCGGGACCGACACGACCGGGGACTTAGAAAATATTCGCGCCGAGGGGTCGGAACCGACACGACTGGGAATTTAGAAAATATTCGCACCGAGCGACCAGGTTGCATTAGGTTAGGTTATATTATGTTATATACATAATATTCGCACCGAGAAGTAGGAGTAGACACGCCCGGCTTTCTGTAAAATAATACCACCGAGAGGTTAGGTTGGGTTAGGTTAGGTTATATTACGTTCTACATATATAATGTTCGCACCGAGAAGTACGGACCGGCACGACCGGGAACTTGGAAATTGTTCGCACCGAGCGGTCGGGACCGACACGACCGGGGACGTTGAAAATATTCCCGCTGTGAGGTCGGGACCGACACGACCGGGGACTTGGAAATTGTTCGCGCCGAGCGGTCGGGACCGACACGACCGGGGACTTTGAAAATATTCGCGCCGAGCGGTCGGGACCGACACGACCGGGGACTTTGAAAATATTCCCGCTGTGAGGTCGGGACCGACACGACCGGGGACTTAGAAAATATTCGCGCCGAGCGGTCGGAACCGACACGACTGGGAATTTAGAAAATATTCGCACCGAGCGACCAGGTTGCATTAGGTTAGGTTATATTATGTTATATACATAATATTCGCACCGAGAAGTAGGAGTAGACACGCCCGGCTTTCTGTAAAATAATACCACCGAGAGGTTAGGTTGGGTTAGGTTAGGTTATATTACTTTCTACATATATAATGTTCGCACCGAGAAGTACGGACCGGCACGACCGGGAACTTGGAAATTGTTCGCGCCGAGCGGTCGGAACCGACACGACTGGGAATTTAGAAAATATTCGCACCGAGCGACCAGGTTGCATTAGGTTAGGTTATATTATGTTATATACATAATATTCGCACCGAGAAGTAGGAGTAGACACGCCCGGCTTTCTGTAAAATAATACCACCGAGAGGTTAGGTTGGGTTAGGTTAGGTTATATTACGTTCTACATATATAATGTTCGCACCGAGAAGTACGGACCGGCACGACCGGGAACTTGGAAATTGTTCGCGCCGAGCGGTCGGGACCGACACGACCGGGGACTTTGAAAATATTCGCGCCGAGCGGTCGGGACCGACACGACCGGGGACTTTGAAAATATTCCCGCTGTGAGGTCGGGACCGACACGACCGGGGACTTAGAAAATATTCGCGCCGAGCGGTCGGAACCGACACGACTGGGAATTTAGAAAATATTCGCACCGAGCGACCAGGTTGCATTAGGTTAGGTTATATTATGTTATATACATAATATTCGCACCGAGAAGTAGGAGTAGACACGCCCGACTTTCTGTAAAATAATACCACCGAGAGGTTAGGTTGGGTTAGGTTAGGTTATATTACGTTCTACATATATAATGTTCGCACCGAGAAGTACGGACCGGCACGACCGGGAACTTGGAAATTGTTCGCGCCGAGCGGTCGGAACCGACACGACTGGGAATTTAGAAAATATTCGCACCGAGCGACCAGGTTGCATTAGGTTAGGTTATATTATGTTATATACATAATATTCGCACCGAGAAGTAGGAGTAGACACGCCCGGCTTTCTGTAAAATAATACCACCGAGAGGTTAGGTTGGGTTAGGTTAGGTTATATTACTTTCTACATATATAATGTTCGCACCGAGAAGTACGGACCGGCACGACCGGGAACTTGGAAATTGTTCGCGCCGAGCGGTCGGAACCGACACGACTGGGAATTTAGAAAATATTCGCACCGAGCGACCAGGTTGCATTAGGTTAGGTTATATTATGTTATATACATAATATTCGCACCGAGAAGTAGGAGTAGACACGCCCGGCTTTCTGTAAAATAATACCACCGAGAGGTTAGGTTGGGTTAGGTTAGGTTATATTACGTTCTACATATATAATGTTCGCACCGAGAAGTACGGACCGGCACGACCGGGAACTTGGAAATTGTTCGCGCCGAGCGGTCGGGACCGACACGACCGGGGACTTTGAAAATATTCGCGCCGAGCGGTCGGGACCGACACGACCGGGGACTTTGAAAATATTCCCGCTGTGAGGTCGGGACCGACACGACCGGGGACTTAGAAAATATTCGCGCCGAGCGGTCGGAACCGACACGACTGGGAATTTAGAAAATATTCGCACCGAGCGACCAGGTTGCATTAGGTTAGGTTATATTATGTTATATACATAATATTCGCACCGAGAAGTAGGAGTAGACACGCCCGACTTTCTGTAAAATAATACCACCGAGAGGTTAGGTTGGGTTAGGTTAGGTTATATTACGTTCTACATATATAATGTTCGCACCGAGAAGTACGGACCGGCACGACCGGGAACTTGGAAATTGTTCGCGCCGAGCGGTCGGAACCGACACGACTGGGAATTTAGAAAATATTCGCACCGAGCGACCAGGTTGCATTAGGTTAGGTTATATTATGTTATATACATAATATTCGCACCGAGAAGTAGGAGTAGACACGCCCGGCTTTCTGTAAAATAATACCACCGAGAGGTTAGGTTGGGTTAGGTTAGGTTATATTACGTTCTACATATATAATGTTCGCACCGAGAAGTACGGACCGGCACGACCGGGAACTTGGAAATTGTTCGCGCCGAGCGGTCGGGACCGACACGACCGGGGACTTTGAAAATATTCGCGCCGAGCGGTCGGGACCGACACGACCGGGGACTTTGAAAATATTCCCGCTGTGAGGTCGGGACCGACACGACCGGGGACTTAGAAAATATTCGCGCCGAGCGGTCGGGACCGACACGACCGGGGACTTTGAAAATATTCCCGCTGTGAGGTCGGGACCGACACGACCGGGGACTTAGAAAATATTCGCGCCGAGCGGTCGGGACCGACACGACCGGGGACTTTGAAAATATTCACGCCGAGCGGTCGGGACCGACACGACCGGGGACTTTGAAAATATTCCCGCTGTGAGGTCGGGACCGACACGACCGGGGACTTAGAAAATATTCGCGCCGAGGGGTCGGAACCGACACGACTGGGAATTTAGAAAATATTCGCACCGAGCGACCAGGTTGCATTAGGTTAGGTTATATTATGTTATATACATAATATTCGCACCGAGAAGTAGGAGTAGACACGCCCGGCTTTCTGTAAAATAATACCACCGAGAGGTTAGGTTGGGTTAGGTTAGGTTATATTACGTTCTACATATATAATGTTCGCACCGAGAAGTACGGACCGGCACGACCGGGAACTTGGAAATTGTTCGCACCGAGCGGTCGGGACCGACACGACCGTGGACTTTGAAAATATTCCCGCTGTGAGGTCGGGACCGACACGACCGGGGACTTAGAAAATATTCGCGCCGAGCGGTCGGAACCGACACGACTGGGAATTTAGAAAATATTCGCACCGAGCGACCAGGTTGCATTAGGTTAGGTTATATTATGTTATATACATAATATTCGCACCGAGAAGTAGGAGTAGCCACGCCCGGTTTTCTGTAAAATAATACCACCGAGAGGTTAGGTTGGGTTAGGTTAGGTTATATTACGTTCTACATATATAATGTTCGCACCGAGAAGTACGGACCGGCACGACCGGGAACTTGGAAATTGTTCGCGCCGAGCGGACGGGACCGACACGACCGGGAACTTGGAAATTGTTCGCACCGAGCGGTCGGGACCGACACGACCGGGGACTTTGAAAATATTCCCGCTGTGAGGTCGGGACCGACACGACCGGGGACTTAGAAAATATTCGCGCCGAGCGGTCGGAACCGACACGACTGGGAATTTAGAAAATATTCGCACCGAGCGACCAGGTTGCATTAGGTTAGGTTATATTATGTTATATACATAATATTCGCACCGAGAAGTAGGAGTAGACACGCCCGGCTTTCTGTAAAATAATACCACCGAGAGGTTAGGTTGGGTTAGGTTAGGTTATATTACGTTCTACATATATAATGTTCGCACCGAGAAGTACGGACCGGCACGACCGGGAACTTGGAAATTGTTCGCGCCGAGCGGTCGGGACCGACACGACCGGGGACTTTGAAAATATTCGCGCCGAGCGGTCGGGACCGACACGACCGGGGACTTTGAAAATATTCCCGCTGTGAGGTCGGGACCGACACGACCGGGGACATAGAAAATATTCGCGCCGAGCGGTCGGAACCGACACGACTGGGAATTTAGAAAATATTCGCACCGAGCGACCAGGTTGCATTAGGTTAGGTTATATTATGTTATATACATAATATTCGCACCGAGAAGTAGGAGTAGACACGCCCGGCTTTCTGTAAAATAATACCACCGAGAGGTTAGGTTGGGTTAGGTTAGGTTATATTACGTTCTACATATATAATGTTCGCACCGAGAAGTACGGACCGGCACGACCGGGAACTTGGAAATTGTTCGCGCCGAGCGGTCGGAACCGACACGACTGGGAATTTAGAAAATATTCGCACCGAGCGACCAGGTTGCATTAGGTTAGGTTATATTATGTTATATACATAATATTCGCACCGAGAAGTAGGAGTAGACACGCCCGGCTTTCTGTAAAATAATACCACCGAGAGGTTAGGTTGGGTTAGGTTAGGTTATATTACTTTCTACATATATAATGTTCGCACCGAGAAGTACGGACCGGCACGACCGGGAACTTGGAAATTGTTCGCGCCGAGCGGTCGGAACCGACACGACTGGGAATTTAGAAAATATTCGCACCGAGCGACCAGGTTGCATTAGGTTAGGTTATATTATGTTATATACATAATATTCGCACCGAGAAGTAGGAGTAGACACGCCCGGCTTTCTGTAAAATAATACCACCGAGAGGTTAGGTTGGGTTAGGTTAGGTTATATTACGTTCTACATATATAATGTTCGCACCGAGAAGTACGGACCGGCACGACCGGGAACTTGGAAATTGTTCGCGCCGAGCGGTCGGGACCGACACGACCGGGGACTTTGAAAATATTCGCGCCGAGCGGTCGGGACCGACACGACCGGGGACTTTGAAAATATTCCCGCTGTGAGGTCGGGACCGACACGACCGGGGACTTAGAAAATATTCGCGCCGAGCGGTCGGAACCGACACGACTGGGAATTTAGAAAATATTCGCACCGAGCGACCAGGTTGCATTAGGTTAGGTTATATTATGTTATATACATAATATTCGCACCGAGAAGTAGGAGTAGACACGCCCGACTTTCTGTAAAATAATACCACCGAGAGGTTAGGTTGGGTTAGGTTAGGTTATATTACGTTCTACATATATAATGTTCGCACCGAGAAGTACGGACCGGCACGACCGGGAACTTGGAAATTGTTCGCGCCGAGCGGTCGGAACCGACACGACTGGGAATTTAGAAAATATTCGCACCGAGCGACCAGGTTGCATTAGGTTAGGTTATATTATGTTATATACATAATATTCGCACCGAGAAGTAGGAGTAGACACGCCCGGCTTTCTGTAAAATAATACCACCGAGAGGTTAGGTTGGGTTAGGTTAGGTTATATTACGTTCTACATATATAATGTTCGCACCGAGAAGTACGGACCGGCACGACCGGGAACTTGGAAATTGTTCGCGCCGAGCGGTCGGGACCGACACGACCGGGGACTTTGAAAATATTCGCGCCGAGCGGTCGGGACCGACACGACCGGGGACTTTGAAAATATTCCCGCTGTGAGGTCGGGACCGACACGACCGGGGACTTAGAAAATATTCGCGCCGAGCGGTCGGGACCGACACGACCGGGGACTTTGAAAATATTCCCGCTGTGAGGTCGGGACCGACACGACCGGGGACTTAGAAAATATTCGCGCCGAGCGGTCGGGACCGACACGACCGGGGACTTTGAAAATATTCACGCCGAGCGGTCGGGACCGACACGACCGGGGACTTTGAAAATATTCCCGCTGTGAGGTCGGGACCGACACGACCGGGGACTTAGAAAATATTCGCGCCGAGGGGTCGGAACCGACACGACTGGGAATTTAGAAAATATTCGCACCGAGCGACCAGGTTGCATTAGGTTAGGTTATATTATGTTATATACATAATATTCGCACCGAGAAGTAGGAGTAGACACGCCCGGCTTTCTGTAAAATAATACCACCGAGAGGTTAGGTTGGGTTAGGTTAGGTTATATTACGTTCTACATATATAATGTTCGCACCGAGAAGTACGGACCGGCACGACCGGGAACTTGGAAATTGTTCGCACCGAGCGGTCGGGACCGACACGACCGGGGACTTTGAAAATATTCCCGCTGTGAGGTCGGGACCGACACGACCGGGGACTTAGAAAATATTCGCGCCGAGCGGTCGGAACCGACACGACTGGGAATTTAGAAAATATTCGCACCGAGCGACCAGGTTGCATTAGGTTAGGTTATATTATGTTATATACATAATATTCGCACCGAGAAGTAGGAGTAGACACGCCCGGTTTTCTGTAAAATAATACCACCGAGAGGTTAGGTTGGGTTAGGTTAGGTTATATTACGTTCTACATATATAATGTTCGCACCGAGAAGTACGGACCGGCACGACCGGGAACTTGGAAATTGTTCGCGCCGAGCGGACGGGACCGACACGACCGGGAACTTGGAAATTGTTCGCACCGAGCGGTCGGGACCGACACGACCGGGGACTTTGAAAATATTCCCGCTGTGAGGTCGGGACCGACACGACCGGGGACTTAGAAAATATTCGCGCCGAGGGGTCGGAACCGACACGACTGGGAATTTAGAAAATATTCGCACCGAGCGACCAGGTTGCATTAGGTTAGGTTATATTATGTTATATACATAATATTCGCACCGAGAAGTAGAAGTAGACACGCCCGGTTTTCTGTAAAATAATACCACCGAGAGGTTAGGTTGGGTTAGGTTAGGTTATATTACGTTCTACATATATAATGTTCGCACCGAGAAGTACGGACCGGCACGACCGGGAACTTGGAAATTGTTCGCGCCGAGCGGTCGGGACCGACACGACCGGGGACTTTGAAAATATTCGCGCCGAGCGGTCGGGACCGACACGACCGGGAACTTGGAAATTGTTCGCGCCGAGCGGTCGGGACCGACACGACCGGGGACTTTGAAAATATTCGCGCCGAGCGGTCGGGACCGACACGACCGGGGACTTTGAAAATATTCCCGCTGTGAGGTCGGGACCGACACGACCGGGGACTTAGAAAATATTCGCGCCGAGCGGTCGGAACCGACACGACTGGGAATTTAGAAAATATTCGCACCGAGCGACCAGGTTGCATTAGGTTAGGTTATATTATGTTATATACATAATATTCGCACCGAGAAGTAGGAGTAGACACGCCCGGATTTCTGTAAAATAATACCACCGAGAGGTTAGGTTGGGTTAGGTTAGGTTATATTACTTTCTACATATATAATGTTCGCACCGAGAAGTACGGACCGGCACGACCGGGAACTTGGAAATTGTTCGCGCCGAGCGGTCGGAACCGACACGACTGGGAATTTAGAAAATATTCGCACCGAGCGACCAGGTTGCATTAGGTTAGGTTATATTATGTTATATACATAATATTCGCACCGAGAAGTAGGAGTAGACACGCCCGGCTTTCTGTAAAATAATACCACCGAGAGGTTAGGTTGGGTTAGGTTAGGTTATATTACGTTCTACATATATAATGTTCGCACCGAGAAGTACGGACCGGCACGACCGGGAACTTGGAAATTGTTCGCGCCGAGCGGTCGGGACCGACACGACCGGGGACTTTGAAAATATTCGCGCCGAGCGGTCGGGACCGACACGACCGGGGACTTTGAAAATATTCCCGCTGTGAGGTCGGGACCGACACGACCGGGGACATAGAAAATATTCGCGCCGAGCGGTCGGAACCGACACGACTGGGAATTTAGAAAATATTCGCACCGAGCGACCAGGTTGCATTAGGTTAGGTTATATTATGTTATATACATAATATTCGCACCGAGAAGTAGGAGTAGACACGCCCGGCTTTCTGTAAAATAATACCACCGAGAGGTTAGGTTGGGTTAGGTTAGGTTATATTACGTTCTACATATATAATGTTCGCACCGAGAAGTACGGACCGGCACGACCGGGAACTTGGAAATTGTTCGCGCCGAGCGGTCGGGACCGACACGACCGGGGACTTTGAAAATATTCACGCCGAGCGGTCGGGACCGACACGACCGGGGACTTTGAAAATATTCCCGCTGTGAGGTCGGGACCGACACGACCGGGGACTTAGAAAATATTCGCGCCGAGGGGTCGGAACCGACACGACTGGGAATTTAGAAAATATTCGCACCGAGCGACCAGGTTGCATTAGGTTAGGTTATATTATGTTATATACATAATATTCGCACCGAGAAGTAGGAGTAGACACGCCCGGCTTTCTGTAAAATAATACCACCGAGAGGTTAGGTTGGGTTAGGTTAGGTTATATTACGTTCTACATATATAATGTTCGCACCGAGAAGTACGGACCGGCACGACCGGGAACTTGGAAATTGTTCGCGCCGAGCGGTCGGGACCGACACGACCGGGGACTTTGAAAATATTCACGCCGAGCGGTCGGGACCGACACGACCGGGGACTTTGAAAATATTCCCGCTGTGAGGTCGGGACCGACACGACCGGGGACTTAGAAAATATTCGCGCCGAGGGGTCGGAACCGACACGACTGGGAATTTAGAAAATATTCGCACCGAGCGACCAGGTTGCATTAGGTTAGGTTATATTATGTTATATACATAATATTCGCACCGAGAAGTAGGAGTAGACACGCCCGGCTTTCTGTAAAATAATACCACCGAGAGGTTAGGTTGGGTTAGGTTAGGTTATATTACGTTCTACATATATAATGTTCGCACCGAGAAGTACGGACCGGCACGACCGGGAACTTGGAAATTGTTCGCACCGAGCGGTCGGGACCGACACGACCGGGGACGTTGAAAATATTCCCGCTGTGAGGTCGGGACCGACACGACCGGGGACTTGGAAATTGTTCGCGCCGAGCGGTCGGGACCGACACGACCGGGGACTTTGAAAATATTCGCGCCGAGCGGTCGGGACCGACACGACCGGGGACTTTGAAAATATTCCCGCTGTGAGGTCGGGACCGACACGACCGGGGACTTAGAAAATATTCGCGCCGAGCGGTCGGAACCGACACGACTGGGAATTTAGAAAATATTCGCACCGAGCGACCAGGTTGCATTAGGTTAGGTTATATTATGTTATATACATAATATTCGCACCGAGAAGTAGGAGTAGACACGCCCGGCTTTCTGTAAAATAATACCACCGAGAGGTTAGGTTGGGTTAGGTTAGGTTATATTACTTTCTACATATATAATGTTCGCACCGAGAAGTACGGACCGGCACGACCGGGAACTTGGAAATTGTTCGCGCCGAGCGGTCGGAACCGACACGACTGGGAATTTAGAAAATATTCGCACCGAGCGACCAGGTTGCATTAGGTTAGGTTATATTATGTTATATACATAATATTCGCACCGAGAAGTAGGAGTAGACACGCCCGGCTTTCTGTAAAATAATACCACCGAGAGGTTAGGTTGGGTTAGGTTAGGTTATATTACGTTCTACATATATAATGTTCGCACCGAGAAGTACGGACCGGCACGACCGGGAACTTGGAAATTGTTCGCGCCGAGCGGTCGGGACCGACACGACCGGGGACTTTGAAAATATTCGCGCCGAGCGGTCGGGACCGACACGACCGGGGACTTTGAAAATATTCCCGCTGTGAGGTCGGGACCGACACGACCGGGGACTTAGAAAATATTCGCGCCGAGCGGTCGGAACCGACACGACTGGGAATTTAGAAAATATTCGCACCGAGCGACCAGGTTGCATTAGGTTAGGTTATATTATGTTATATACATAATATTCGCACCGAGAAGTAGGAGTAGACACGCCCGGCTTTCTGTAAAATAATACCACCGAGAGGTTAGGTTGGGTTAGGTTAGGTTATATTACGTTCTACATATATAATGTTCGCACCGAGAAGTACGGACCGGCACGACCGGGAACTTGGAAATTGTTCGCACCGAGCGGTCGGGACCGACACGACCGGGGACGTTGAAAATATTCCCGCTGTGAGGTCGGGACCGACACGACCGGGGACTTGGAAATTGTTCGCGCCGAGCGGTCGGGACCGACACGACCGGGGACTTTGAAAATATTCGCGCCGAGCGGTCGGGACCGACACGACCGGGGACTTTGAAAATATTCCCGCTGTGAGGTCGGGACCGACACGACCGGGGACTTAGAAAATATTCGCGCCGAGCGGTCGGAACCGACACGACTGGGAATTTAGAAAATATTCGCACCGAGCGACCAGGTTGCATTAGGTTAGGTTATATTATGTTATATACATAATATTCGCACCGAGAAGTAGGAGTAGACACGCCCGGCTTTCTGTAAAATAATACCACCGAGAGGTTAGGTTGGGTTAGGTTAGGTTATATTACTTTCTACATATATAATGTTCGCACCGAGAAGTACGGACCGGCACGACCGGGAACTTGGAAATTGTTCGCGCCGAGCGGTCGGAACCGACACGACTGGGAATTTAGAAAATATTCGCACCGAGCGACCAGGTTGCATTAGGTTAGGTTATATTATGTTATATACATAATATTCGCACCGAGAAGTAGGAGTAGACACGCCCGGCTTTCTGTAAAATAATACCACCGAGAGGTTAGGTTGGGTTAGGTTAGGTTATATTACGTTCTACATATATAATGTTCGCACCGAGAAGTACGGACCGGCACGACCGGGAACTTGGAAATTGTTCGCGCCGAGCGGTCGGGACCGACACGACCGGGGACTTTGAAAATATTCGCGCCGAGCGGTCGGGACCGACACGACCGGGGACTTTGAAAATATTCCCGCTGTGAGGTCGGGACCGACACGACCGGGGACTTAGAAAATATTCGCGCCGAGCGGTCGGAACCGACACGACTGGGAATTTAGAAAATATTCGCACCGAGCGACCAGGTTGCATTAGGTTAGGTTATATTATGTTATATACATAATATTCGCACCGAGAAGTAGGAGTAGACACGCCCGACTTTCTGTAAAATAATACCACCGAGAGGTTAGGTTGGGTTAGGTTAGGTTATATTACGTTCTACATATATAATGTTCGCACCGAGAAGTACGGACCGGCACGACCGGGAACTTGGAAATTGTTCGCGCCGAGCGGTCGGAACCGACACGACTGGGAATTTAGAAAATATTCGCACCGAGCGACCAGGTTGCATTAGGTTAGGTTATATTATGTTATATACATAATATTCGCACCGAGAAGTAGGAGTAGACACGCCCGGCTTTCTGTAAAATAATACCACCGAGAGGTTAGGTTGGGTTAGGTTAGGTTATATTACTTTCTACATATATAATGTTCGCACCGAGAAGTACGGACCGGCACGACCGGGAACTTGGAAATTGTTCGCGCCGAGCGGTCGGAACCGACACGACTGGGAATTTAGAAAATATTCGCACCGAGCGACCAGGTTGCATTAGGTTAGGTTATATTATGTTATATACATAATATTCGCACCGAGAAGTAGGAGTAGACACGCCCGGCTTTCTGTAAAATAATACCACCGAGAGGTTAGGTTGGGTTAGGTTAGGTTATATTACGTTCTACATATATAATGTTCGCACCGAGAAGTACGGACCGGCACGACCGGGAACTTGGAAATTGTTCGCGCCGAGCGGTCGGGACCGACACGACCGGGGACTTTGAAAATATTCGCGCCGAGCGGTCGGGACCGACACGACCGGGGACTTTGAAAATATTCCCGCTGTGAGGTCGGGACCGACACGACCGGGGACTTAGAAAATATTCGCGCCGAGCGGTCGGAACCGACACGACTGGGAATTTAGAAAATATTCGCACCGAGCGACCAGGTTGCATTAGGTTAGGTTATATTATGTTATATACATAATATTCGCACCGAGAAGTAGGAGTAGACACGCCCGACTTTCTGTAAAATAATACCACCGAGAGGTTAGGTTGGGTTAGGTTAGGTTATATTACGTTCTACATATATAATGTTCGCACCGAGAAGTACGGACCGGCACGACCGGGAACTTGGAAATTGTTCGCGCCGAGCGGTCGGAACCGACACGACTGGGAATTTAGAAAATATTCGCACCGAGCGACCAGGTTGCATTAGGTTAGGTTATATTATGTTATATACATAATATTCGCACCGAGAAGTAGGAGTAGACACGCCCGGCTTTCTGTAAAATAATACCACCGAGAGGTTAGGTTGGGTTAGGTTAGGTTATATTACGTTCTACATATATAATGTTCGCACCGAGAAGTACGGACCGGCACGACCGGGAACTTGGAAATTGTTCGCGCCGAGCGGTCGGGACCGACACGACCGGGGACTTTGAAAATATTCGCGCCGAGCGGTCGGGACCGACACGACCGGGGACTTTGAAAATATTCCCGCTGTGAGGTCGGGACCGACACGACCGGGGACTTAGAAAATATTCGCGCCGAGCGGTCGGGACCGACACGACCGGGGACTTTGAAAATATTCACGCCGAGCGGTCGGGACCGACACGACCGGGGACTTTGAAAATATTCCCGCTGTGAGGTCGGGACCGACACGACCGGGGACTTAGAAAATATTCGCGCCGAGCGGTCGGGACCGACACGACCGGGGACTTTGAAAATATTCCCGCTGTGAGGTCGGGACCGACACGACCGGGGACTTAGAAAATATTCGCGCCGAGCGGTCGGGACCGACACGACCGGGGACTTTGAAAATATTCACGCCGAGCGGTCGGGACCGACACGACCGGGGACTTTGAAAATATTCCCGCTGTGAGGTCGGGACCGACACGACCGGGGACTTAGAAAATATTCGCGCCGAGGGGTCGGAACCGACACGACTGGGAATTTAGAAAATATTCGCACCGAGCGACCAGGTTGCATTAGGTTAGGTTATATTATGTTATATACATAATATTCGCACCGAGAAGTAGGAGTAGACACGCCCGGCTTTCTGTAAAATAATACCACCGAGAGGTTAGGTTGGGTTAGGTTAGGTTATATTACGTTCTACATATATAATGTTCGCACCGAGAAGTACGGACCGGCACGACCGGGAACTTGGAAATTGTTCGCACCGAGCGGTCGGGACCGACACGACCGGGGACTTTGAAAATATTCCCGCTGTGAGGTCGGGACCGACACGACCGGGGACTTAGAAAATATTCGCGCCGAGCGGTCGGAACCGACACGACTGGGAATTTAGAAAATATTCGCACCGAGCGACCAGGTTGCATTAGGTTAGGTTATATTATGTTATATACATAATATTCGCACCGAGAAGTAGGAGTAGACACGCCCGGTTTTCTGTAAAATAATACCACCGAGAGGTTAGGTTGGGTTAGGTTAGGTTATATTACGTTCTACATATATAATGTTCGCACCGAGAAGTACGGACCGGCACGACCGGGAACTTGGAAATTGTTCGCGCCGAGCGGACGGGACCGACACGACCGGGAACTTGGAAATTGTTCGCACCGAGCGGTCGGGACCGACACGACCGGGGACTTTGAAAATATTCCCGC
This sequence comes from Xylocopa violacea, assembly GCA_963969225.1. Classification (NCBI taxonomy): domain Eukaryota; kingdom Metazoa; phylum Arthropoda; class Insecta; order Hymenoptera; family Apidae; genus Xylocopa; species Xylocopa violacea. The sequence goes on along the minus strand of CAXAJV010000575.1, from coordinate 105,496 downwards.
TGTGAGGTCGGGACCGACACGACCGGGGACTTAGAAAATATTCGCGCCGAGGGGTCGGAACCGACACGACTGGGAATTTAGAAAATATTCGCACCGAGCGACCAGGTTGCATTAGGTTAGGTTATATTATGTTATATACATAATATTCGCACCGAGAAGTAGAAGTAGACACGCCCGGTTTTCTGTAAAATAATACCACCGAGAGGTTAGGTTGGGTTAGGTTAGGTTATATTACGTTCTACATATATAATGTTCGCACCGAGAAGTACGGACCGGCACGACCGGGAACTTGGAAATTGTTCGCGCCGAGCGGTCGGGACCGACACGACCGGGGACTTTGAAAATATTCGCGCCGAGCGGTCGGGACCGACACGACCGGGAACTTGGAAATTGTTCGCGCCGAGCGGTCGGGACCGACACGACCGGGGACTTTGAAAATATTCGCGCCGAGCGGTCGGGACCGACACGACCGGGGACTTTGAAAATATTCCCGCTGTGAGGTCGGGACCGACACGACCGGGGACTTAGAAAATATTCGCGCCGAGCGGTCGGAACCGACACGACTGGGAATTTAGAAAATATTCGCACCGAGCGACCAGGTTGCATTAGGTTAGGTTATATTATGTTATATACATAATATTCGCACCGAGAAGTAGGAGTAGACACGCCCGGATTTCTGTAAAATAATACCACCGAGAGGTTAGGTTGGGTTAGGTTAGGTTATATTACTTTCTACATATATAATGTTCGCACCGAGAAGTACGGACCGGCACGACCGGGAACTTGGAAATTGTTCGCGCCGAGCGGTCGGAACCGACACGACTGGGAATTTAGAAAATATTCGCACCGAGCGACCAGGTTGCATTAGGTTAGGTTATATTATGTTATATACATAATATTCGCACCGAGAAGTAGGAGTAGACACGCCCGGCTTTCTGTAAAATAATACCACCGAGAGGTTAGGTTGGGTTAGGTTAGGTTATATTACGTTCTACATATATAATGTTCGCACCGAGAAGTACGGACCGGCACGACCGGGAACTTGGAAATTGTTCGCGCCGAGCGGTCGGGACCGACACGACCGGGGACTTTGAAAATATTCGCGCCGAGCGGTCGGGACCGACACGACCGGGGACTTTGAAAATATTCCCGCTGTGAGGTCGGGACCGACACGACCGGGGACATAGAAAATATTCGCGCCGAGCGGTCGGAACCGACACGACTGGGAATTTAGAAAATATTCGCACCGAGCGACCAGGTTGCATTAGGTTAGGTTATATTATGTTATATACATAATATTCGCACCGAGAAGTAGGAGTAGACACGCCCGGCTTTCTGTAAAATAATACCACCGAGAGGTTAGGTTGGGTTAGGTTAGGTTATATTACGTTCTACATATATAATGTTCGCACCGAGAAGTACGGACCGGCACGACCGGGAACTTGGAAATTGTTCGCGCCGAGCGGTCGGGACCGACACGACCGGGGACTTTGAAAATATTCACGCCGAGCGGTCGGGACCGACACGACCGGGGACTTTGAAAATATTCCCGCTGTGAGGTCGGGACCGACACGACCGGGGACTTAGAAAATATTCGCGCCGAGGGGTCGGAACCGACACGACTGGGAATTTAGAAAATATTCGCACCGAGCGACCAGGTTGCATTAGGTTAGGTTATATTATGTTATATACATAATATTCGCACCGAGAAGTAGGAGTAGACACGCCCGGCTTTCTGTAAAATAATACCACCGAGAGGTTAGGTTGGGTTAGGTTAGGTTATATTACGTTCTACATATATAATGTTCGCACCGAGAAGTACGGACCGGCACGACCGGGAACTTGGAAATTGTTCGCACCGAGCGGTCGGGACCGACACGACCGGGGACGTTGAAAATATTCCCGCTGTGAGGTCGGGACCGACACGACCGGGGACTTGGAAATTGTTCGCGCCGAGCGGTCGGGACCGACACGACCGGGGACTTTGAAAATATTCGCGCCGAGCGGTCGGGACCGACACGACCGGGGACTTTGAAAATATTCCCGCTGTGAGGTCGGGACCGACACGACCGGGGACTTAGAAAATATTCGCGCCGAGCGGTCGGAACCGACACGACTGGGAATTTAGAAAATATTCGCACCGAGCGACCAGGTTGCATTAGGTTAGGTTATATTATGTTATATACATAATATTCGCACCGAGAAGTAGGAGTAGACACGCCCGGCTTTCTGTAAAATAATACCACCGAGAGGTTAGGTTGGGTTAGGTTAGGTTATATTACGTTCTACATATATAATGTTCGCACCGAGAAGTACGGACCGGCACGACCGGGAACTTGGAAATTGTTCGCACCGAGCGGTCGGGACCGACACGACCGGGGACGTTGAAAATATTCCCGCTGTGAGGTCGGGACCGACACGACCGGGGACTTGGAAATTGTTCGCGCCGAGCGGTCGGGACCGACACGACCGGGGACTTTGAAAATATTCGCGCCGAGCGGTCGGGACCGACACGACCGGGGACTTTGAAAATATTCCCGCTGTGAGGTCGGGACCGACACGACCGGGGACTTGGAAATTGTTCGCACCGAGCGGTCGGGACCGACACGACCGGGGACTTTGAAAATATTCCCGCTGTGAGGTCGGGACCGACACGACCGGGGACTTAGAAAATATTCGCGCCGAGCGGTCGGAACCGACACGACTGGGAATTTAGAAAATATTCGCACCGAGCGACCAGGTTGCATTAGGTTAGGTTATATTATGTTATATACATAATATTCGCACCGAGAAGTAGGAGTAGACACGCCCGGCTTTCTGTAAAATAATACCACCGAGAGGTTAGGTTGGGTTAGGTTAGGTTATATTACGTTCTACATATATAATGTTCGCACCGAGAAGTACGGACCGGCACGACCGGGAACTTGGAAATTGTTCGCGCCGAGCGGTCGGGACCGACACGACCGGGGACTTTGAAAATATTCCCGCTGTGAGGTCGGGACCGACACGACCGGGGACTTAGAAAATATTCGCGCCGAGCGGTCGGAACCGACACGACTGGGAATTTAGAAAATATTCGCACCGAGCGACCAGGTTGCATTAGGTTAGGTTATATTATGTTATATACATAATATTCGCACCGAGAAGTAGGAGTAGACACGCCCGGCTTTCTGTAAAATAATACCACCGAGAGGTTAGGTTGGGTTAGGTTAGGTTATATTACGTTCTACATATATAATGTTCGCACCGAGAAGTACGGACCGGCACGACCGGGAACTTGGAAATTGTTCGCGCCGAGCGGTCGGGACCGACACGACCGGGGACTTTGAAAATATTCCCGCTGTGAGGTCGGGACCGACACGACCGGGGACTTAGAAAATATTCGCGCCGAGCGGTCGGAACCGACACGACTGGGAATTTAGAAAATATTCGCACCGAGCGACCAGGTTGCATTAGGTTAGGTTATATTATGTTATATACATAATATTCGCACCGAGAAGTAGGAGTAGACACGCCCGGCTTTCTGTAAAATAATACCACCGAGAGGTTAGGTTGGGTTAGGTTAGGTTATATTACGTTCTACATATATAATGTTCGCACCGAGAAGTACGGACCGGCACGACCGGGAACTTGGAAATTGTTCGCGCCGAGCGGTCGGGACCGACACGACCGGGGACTTTGAAAATATTCGCGCCGAGCGGTCGGGACCGACACGACCGGGGACTTTGAAAATATTCCCGCTGTGAGGTCGGGTCCGACACGACCGGGGACTTAGAAAATATTCGCGCCGAGCGGTCGGAACCGACACGACTGGGAATTTAGAAAATATTCGCACCGAGCGACCAGGTTGCATTAGGTTAGGTTATATTATGTTATATACATAATATTCGCACCGAGAAGTAGGAGTAGACACGCCCGGCTTTCTGTAAAATAATACCACCGAGAGGTTAGGTTGGGTTAGGTTAGGTTGTATTACGTTCTACATATATAATGTTCGCACCGAGAAGTACGGACCGGCACGACCGGGAACTTGGAAATTGTTCGCGCCGAGCGGTCGGGACCGACACGACCGGGGACTTTGAAAATATTCGCGCCGAGCGGTCGGGACCGACACGACCGGGGACTTTGAAAATATTCCCGCTGTGAGGTCGGGACCGACACGACCGGGGACTTAGAAAATATTCGCGCCGAGCGGTCGGAACCGACACGACTGGGAATTTAGAAAATATTCGCACCGAGCGACCAGGTTGCATTAGGTTAGGTTATATTATGTTATATACATAATATTCGCACCGAGAAGTAGGAGTAGACACGCCCGGCTTTCTGTAAAATAATACCACCGAGAGGTTAGGTTGGGTTAGGTTAGGTTATATTACGTTCTACATATATAATGTTCGCACCGAGAAGTACGGACCGGCACGACCGGGAACTTGGAAATTGTTCGCGCCGAGCGGTCGGGACCGACACGACCGGGGACTTTGAAAATATTCGCGCCGAGCGGTCGGGACCGACACGACCGGGGACTTTGAAAATATTCCCGCTGTGAGGTCGGGACCGACACGACCGGGGACTTAGAAAATATTCGCGCCGAGCGGTCGGAACCGACACGACTGGGAATTTAGAAAATATTCGCACCGAGCGACCAGGTTGCATTAGGTTAGGTTATATTATGTCATATACATAATATTCGCACCGAGAAGTAGGAGTAGACACGCCCGGCTTTCTGTAAAATAATACCACCGAGAGGTTAGGTTGGGTTAGGTTAGGTTATATTACGTTCTACATATATAATGTTCGCACCGAGAAGTACGGACCGGCACGACCGGGAACTTGGAAATTGTTCGCGCCGAGCGGTCGGGACCGACACGACCGGGGACTTTGAAAATATTCCCGCTGTGAGGTCGGGACCGACACGACCGGGGACTTAGAAAATATTCGCGCCGAGCGGTCGGAACCGACACGACTGGGAATTTAGAAAATATTTGCACCGAGCGACCAGGTTGCATTAGGTTAGGTTATATTATGTTATATACATAATATTCGCACCGAGAAGTAGGAGTAGACACGCCCGGCTTTCTGTAAAATAATACCACCGAGAGGTTAGGTTGGGTTAGGTTAGGTTATATTACGTTCTACATATATAATGTTCGCACCGAGAAGTACGGACCGGCACGACCGGGAACTTGGAAATTGTTCGCGCCGAGCGGTCGGGACCGACACGACCGGGGACTTTGAAAATATTCCCGCTGTGAGGTCGGGACCGACACGACCGGGGACTTAGAAAATATTCGCGCCGAGCGGTCGGAACCGACACGACTGGGAATTTAGAAAATATTCGCACCGAGCGACCAGGTTGCATTAGGTTAGGTTATATTATGTTATATACATAATATTCGCACCGAGAAGTAGGAGTAGACACGCCCGGCTTTCTGTAAAATAATACCACCGAGAGGTTAGGTTGGGTTAGGTTAGGTTATATTACGTTCTACATATATAATGTTCGCACCGAGAAGTACGGACCGGCACGACCGGGAACTTGGAAATTGTTCGCGCCGAGCGGTCGGGACCGACACGACCGGGGACTTTGAAAATATTCCCGCTGTGAGGTCGGGACCGACACGACCGGGGACTTAGAAAATATTCGCGCCGAGCGGTCGGAACCGACACGACTGGGAATTTAGAAAATATTCGCACCGAGCGACCAGGTTGCATTAGGTTAGGTTATATTATGTTATATACATAATATTCGCACCGAGAAGTAGGAGTAGACACGCCCGGCTTTCTGTAAAATAATACCACCGAGAGGTTAGGTTGGGTTAGGTTAGGTTATATTACGTTCTACATATATAATGTTCGCACCGAGAAGTACGGACCGGCACGACCGGGAACTTGGAAATTGTTCGCGCCGAGCGGTCGGGACCGACACGACCGGGGACTTTGAAAATATTCGCGCCGAGCGGTCGGGACCGACACGACCGGGGACTTTGAAAATATTCCCGCTGTGAGGTCGGGTCCGACACGACCGGGGACTTAGAAAATATTCGCGCCGAGCGGTCGGAACCGACACGACTGGGAATTTAGAAAATATTCGCACCGAGCGACCAGGTTGCATTAGGTTAGGTTATATTATGTTATATACATAATATTCGCACCGAGAAGTAGGAGTAGACACGCCCGGCTTTCTGTAAAATAATACCACCGAGAGGTTAGGTTGGGTTAGGTTAGGTTATATTACGTTCTACATATATAATGTTCGCACCGAGAAGTACGGACCGGCACGACCGGGAACTTGGAAATTGTTCGCGCCGAGCGGTCGGGACCGACACGACCGGGGACTTTGAAAATATTCGCGCCGAGCGGTCGGGACCGACACGACCGGGGACTTTGAAAATATTCCCGCTGTGAGGTCGGGACCGACACGACCGGGGACTTAGAAAATATTCGCGCCGAGCGGTCGGAACCGACACGACTGGGAATTTAGAAAATATTCGCACCGAGCGACCAGGTTGCATTAGGTTAGGTTATATTATGTTATATACATAATATTCGCACCGAGAAGTAGGAGTAGACACGCCCGGCTTTCTGTAAAATAATACCACCGAGAGGTTAGGTTGGGTTAGGTTAGGTTATATTACGTTCTACATATATAATGTTCGCACCGAGAAGTACGGACCGGCACGACCGGGAACTTGGAAATTGTTCGCGCCGAGCGGTCGGGACCGACACGACCGGGGACTTTGAAAATATTCCCGCTGTGAGGTCGGGACCGACACGACCGGGGACTTAGAAAATATTCGCGCCGAGCGGTCGGAACCGACACGACTGGGAATTTAGAAAATATTCGCACCGAGCGACCAGGTTGCATTAGGTTAGGTTATATTATGTTATATACATAATATTCGCACCGAGAAGTAGGAGTAGACACGCCCGGCTTTCTGTAAAATAATACCACCGAGAGGTTAGGTTGGGTTAGGTTAGGTTATATTACGTTCTACATATATAATGTTCGCACCGAGAAGTACGGACCGGCACGACCGGGAACTTGGAAATTGTTCGCGCCGAGCGGTCGGGACCGACACGACCGGGGACTTTGAAAATATTCCCGCTGTGAGGTCGGGACCGACACGACCGGGGACTTAGAAAATATTCGCGCCGAGCGGTCGGAACCGACACGACTGGGAATTTAGAAAATATTCGCACCGAGCGACCAGGTTGCATTAGGTTAGGTTATATTATGTCATATACATAATATTCGCACCGAGAAGTAGGAGTAGACACGCCCGGCTTTCTGTAAAATAATACCACCGAGAGGTTAGGTTGGGTTAGGTTAGGTTATATTACGTTCTACATATATAATGTTCGCACCGAGAAGTACGGACCGGCACGACCGGGAACTTGGAAATTGTTCGCGCCGAGCGGTCGGGACCGACACGACCGGGGACTTTGAAAATATTCCCGCTGTGAGGTCGGGACCGACACGACCGGGGACTTAGAAAATATTCGCGCCGAGCGGTCGGAACCGACACGACTGGGAATTTAGAAAATATTTGCACCGAGCGACCAGGTTGCATTAGGTTAGGTTATATTATGTTATATACATAATATTCGCACCGAGAAGTAGGAGTAGACACGCCCGGCTTTCTGTAAAATAATACCACCGAGAGGTTAGGTTGGGTTAGGTTAGGTTATATTACGTTCTACATATATAATGTTCGCACCGAGAAGTACGGACCGGCACGACCGGGAACTTGGAAATTGTTCGCGCCGAGCGGTCGGGACCGACACGACCGGGGACTTTGAAAATATTCGCGCCGAGCGGTCGGGACCGACACGACCGGGGACTTTGAAAATATTCCCGCTGTGAGGTCGGGACCGACACGACCGGGGACTTAGAAAATATTCGCGCCGAGCGGTCGGAACCGACACGACTGGGAATTTAGAAAATATTCGCACCGAGCGACCAGGTTGCATTAGGTTAGGTTATATTATGTTATATACATAATATTCGCACCGAGAAGTAGGAGTAGACACGCCCGGCTTTCTGTAAAATAATACCACCGAGAGGTTAGGTTGGGTTAGGTTAGGTTATATTACGTTCTACATATATAATGTTCGCACCGAGAAGTACGGACCGGCACGACCGGGAACTTGGAAATTGTTCGCGCCGAGCGGTCGGGACCGACACGACCGGGGACTTTGAAAATATTCGCGCCGAGCGGTCGGGACCGACACGACCGGGGACTTTGAAAATATTCCCGCTGTGAGGTCGGGACCGACACGACCGGGGACTTAGAAAATATTCGCGCCGAGCGGTCGGAACCGACACGACTGGGAATTTAGAAAATATTCGCACCGAGCGACCAGGTTGCATTAGGTTAGGTTATATTATGTTATATACATAATATTCGCACCGAGAAGTAGGAGTAGACACGCCCGGCTTTCTGTAAAATAATACCACCGAGAGGTTAGGTTGGGTTAGGTTAGGTTATATTACGTTCTACATATATAATGTTCGCACCGAGAAGTACGGACCGGCACGACCGGGAACTTGGAAATTGTTCGCGCCGAGCGGTCGGGACCGACACGACCGGGGACTTTGAAAATATTCGCGCCGAGCGGTCGGGACCGACACGACCGGGGACTTTGAAAATATTCCCGCTGTGAGGTCGGGACCGACACGACCGGGGACTTAGAAAATATTCGCGCCGAGCGGTCGGAACCGACACGACTGGGAATTTAGAAAATATTTGCACCGAGCGACCAGGTTGCATTAGGTTAGGTTATATTATGTTATATACATAATATTCGCACCGAGAAGTAGGAGTAGACACGCCCGGCTTTCTGTAAAATAATACCACCGAGAGGTTAGGTTGGGTTAGGTTAGGTTATATTACGTTCTACATATATAATGTTCGCACCGAGAAGTACGGACCGGCACGACCGGGAACTTGGAAATTGTTCGCGCCGAGCGGTCGGGACCGACACGACCGGGGACTTTGAAAATATTCCCGCTGTGAGGTCGGGACCGACACGACCGGGGACTTAGAAAATATTCGCGCCGAGCGGTCGGAACCGACACGACTGGGAATTTAGAAAATATTCGCACCGAGCGACCAGGTTGCATTAGGTTAGGTTATATTATGTTATATACATAATATTCGCACCGAGAAGTAGGAGTAGACACGCCCGGCTTTCTGTAAAATAATACCACCGAGAGGTTAGGTTGGGTTAGGTTAGGTTATATTACGTTCTACATATATAATGTTCGCACCGAGAAGTACGGACCGGCACGACCGGGAACTTGGAAATTGTTCGCGCCGAGCGGTCGGGACCGACACGACCGGGGACTTTGAAAATATTCCCGCTGTGAGGTCGGGACCGACACGACCGGGGACTTAGAAAATATTCGCGCCGAGCGGTCGGAACCGACACGACTGGGAATTTAGAAAATATTCGCACCGAGCGACCAGGTTGCATTAGGTTAGGTTATATTATGTTATATACATAATATTCGCACCGAGAAGTAGGAGTAGACACGCCCGGCTTTCTGAAAATAATACCACCGAGAGGTTAGGTTGGGTTAGGTTAGGTTATATTACGTTCTACATATATAATGTTCGCACCGAGAAGTACGGACCGGCACGACCGGGAACTTGGAAATTGTTCGCGCCGAGCGGTCGGGACCGACACGACCGGGGACTTTGAAAATATTCCCGCTGTGAGGTCGGGACCGACACGACCGGGGACTTAGAAAATATTCGCGCCGAGCGGTCGGAACCGACACGACTGGGAATTTAGAAAATATTTGCACCGAGCGACCAGGTTGCATTAGGTTAGGTTATATTATGTTATATACATAATATTCGCACCGAGAAGTAGGAGTAGACACGCCCGGCTTTCTGTAAAATAATACCACCGAGAGGTTAGGTTGGGTTAGGTTAGGTTATATTACGTTCTACATATATAATGTTCGCACCGAGAAGTACGGACCGGCACGACCGGGAACTTGGAAATTGTTCGCGCCGAGCGGTCGGGACCGACACGACCGGGGACTTTGAAAATATTCGCGCCGAGCGGTCGGGACCGACACGACCGGGGACTTTGAAAATATTCCCGCTGTGAGGTCGGGACCGACACGACCGGGGACTTAGAAAATATTCGCGCCGAGCGGTCGGAACCGACACGACTGGGAATTTAGAAAATATTCGCACCGAGCGACCAGGTTGCATTAGGTTAGGTTATATTATGTTATATACATAATATTCGCACCGAGAAGTAGGAGTAGACACGCCCGGCTTTCTGTAAAATAATACCACCGAGAGGTTAGGTTGGGTTAGGTTAGGTTATATTACGTTCTACATATATAATGTTCGCACCGAGAAGTACGGACCGGCACGACCGGGAACTTGGAAATTGTTCGCGCCGAGCGGACGGGACCGACACGACCGGGAACTTGGAAATTGTTCGCACCGAGCGGTCGGGACCGACACGACCGGGGACTTTGAAAATATTCCCGCTGTGAGGTCGGGACCGACACGACCGGGGACTTAGAAAATATTCGCGCCGAGCGGTCGGAACCGACACGACTGGGAATTTAGAAAATATTCGCACCGAGCGACCAGGTTGCATTAGGTTAGGTTATATTATGTTATATACATAATATTCGCACCGAGAAGTAGGAGTAGACACGCCCGGCTTTCTGTAAAATAATACCACCGAGAGGTTAGGTTGGGTTAGGTTAGGTTATATTACGTTCTACATATATAATGTTCGCACCGAGAAGTACGGACCGGCACGACCGGGAACTTGGAAATTGTTCGCGCCGAGCGGTCGGGACCGACACGACCGGGGACTTTGAAAATATTCGCGCCGAGCGGTCGGGACCGACACGACCGGGGACTTTGAAAATATTCCCGCTGTGAGGTCGGGACCGACACGACCGGGGACTTAGAAAATATTCGCGCCGAGCGGTCGGAACCGACACGACTGGGAATTTAGAAAATATTCGCACCGAGCGACCAGGTTGCATTAGGTTAGGTTATATTATGTTATATACATAATATTCGCACCGAGAAGTAGGAGTAGACACGCCCGGCTTTCTGTAAAATAATACCACCGAGAGGTTAGGTTGGGTTAGGTTAGGTTATATTACGTTCTACATATATAATGTTCGCACCGAGAAGTACGGACCGGCACGACCGGGAACTTGGAAATTGTTCGCGCCGAGCGGTCGGGACCGACACGACCGGGGACTTTGAAAATATTCCCGCTGTGAGGTCGGGACCGACACGACCGGGGACTTAGAAAATATTCGCGCCGAGCGGTCGGAACCGACACGACTGGGAATTTAGAAAATATTCGCACCGAGCGACCAGGTTGCATTAGGTTAGGTTATATTATGTTATATACATAATATTCGCACCGAGAAGTAGGAGTAGACACGCCCGGCTTTCTGTAAAATAATACCACCGAGAGGTTAGGTTGGGTTAGGTTAGGTTATATTACGTTCTACATATATAATGTTCGCACCGAGAAGTACGGACCGGCACGACCGGGAACTTGGAAATTGTTCGCGCCGAGCGGTCGGGACCGACACGACCGGGGACTTTGAAAATATTCCCGCTGTGAGGTCGGGACCGACACGACCGGGGACTTAGAAAATATTCGCGCCGAGCGGTCGGAACCGACACGACTGGGAATTTAGAAAATATTCGCACCGAGCGACCAGGTTGCATTAGGTTAGGTTATATTATGTTATATACATAATATTCGCACCGAGAAGTAGGAGTAGACACGCCCGGCTTTCTGTAAAATAATACCACCGAGAGGTTAGGTTGGGTTAGGTTAGGTTATATTACGTTCTACATATATAATGTTCGCACCGAGAAGTACGGACCGGCACGACCGGGAACTTGGAAATTGTTCGCGCCGAGCGGTCGGGACCGACACGACCGGGGACTTTGAAAATATTCCCGCTGTGAGGTCGGGACCGACACGACCGGGGACTTAGAAAATATTCGCGCCGAGCGGTCGGAACCGACACGACTGGGAATTTAGAAAATATTTGCACCGAGCGACCAGGTTGCATTAGGTTAGGTTATATTATGTTATATACATAATATTCGCACCGAGAAGTAGGAGTAGACACGCCCGGCTTTCTGTAAAATAATACCACCGAGAGGTTAGGTTGGGTTAGGTTAGGTTATATTACGTTCTACATATATAATGTTCGCACCGAGAAGTACGGACCGGCACGACCGGGAACTTGGAAATTGTTCGCGCCGAGCGGTCGGGACCGACACGACCGGGGACTTTGAAAATATTCGCGCCGAGCGGTCGGGACCGACACGACCGGGGACTTTGAAAATATTCCCGCTGTGAGGTCGGGACCGACACGACCGGGGACTTAGAAAATATTCGCGCCGAGCGGTCGGAACCGACACGACTGGGAATTTAGAAAATATTCGCACCGAGCGACCAGGTTGCATTAGGTTAGGTTATATTATGTTATATACATAATATTCGCACCGAGAAGTAGGAGTAGACACGCCCGGCTTTCTGTAAAATAATACCACCGAGAGGTTAGGTTGGGTTAGGTTAGGTTATATTACGTTCTACATATATAATGTTCGCACCGAGAAGTACGGACCGGCACGACCGGGAACTTGGAAATTGTTCGCGCCGAGCGGACGGGACCGACACGACCGGGAACTTGGAAATTGTTCGCACCGAGCGGTCGGGACCGACACGACCGGGGACTTTGAAAATATTCCCGCTGTGAGGTCGGGACCGACACGACCGGGGACTTAGAAAATATTCGCGCCGAGCGGTCGGAACCGACACGACTGGGAATTTAGAAAATATTCGCACCGAGCGACCAGGTTGCATTAGGTTAGGTTATATTATGTTATATACATAATATTCGCACCGAGAAGTAGGAGTAGACACGCCCGGCTTTCTGTAAAATAATACCACCGAGAGGTTAGGTTGGGTTAGGTTAGGTTATATTACGTTCTACATATATAATGTTCGCACCGAGAAGTACGGACCGGCACGACCGGGAACTTGGAAATTGTTCGCGCCGAGCGGTCGGGACCGACACGACCGGGGACTTTGAAAATATTCCCGCTGTGAGGTCGGGACCGACACGACCGGGGACTTAGAAAATATTCGCGCCGAGCGGTCGGAACCGACACGACTGGGAATTTAGAAAATATTCGCACCGAGCGACCAGGTTGCATTAGGTTAGGTTATATTATGTTATATACATAATATTCGCACCGAGAAGTAGGAGTAGACACGCCCGGCTTTCTGTAAAATAATACCACCGAGAGGTTAGGTTGGGTTAGGTTAGGTTATATTACGTTCTACATATATAATGTTCGCACCGAGAAGTACGGACCGGCACGACCGGGAACTTGGAAATTGTTCGCGCCGAGCGGTCGGGACCGACACGACCGGGGACTTTGAAAATATTCCCGCTGTGAGGTCGGGACCGACACGACCGGGGACTTAGAAAATATTCGCGCCGAGCGGTCGGAACCGACACGACTGGGAATTTAGAAAATATTCGCACCGAGCGACCAGGTTGCATTAGGTTAGGTTATATTATGTTATATACATAATATTCGCACCGAGAAGTAGGAGTAGACACGCCCGGCTTTCTGTAAAATAATACCACCGAGAGGTTAGGTTGGGTTAGGTTAGGTTATATTACGTTCTACATATATAATGTTCGCACCGAGAAGTACGGACCGGCACGACCGGGAACTTGGAAATTGTTCGCGCCGAGCGGTCGGGACCGACACGACCGGGGACTTTGAAAATATTCCCGCTGTGAGGTCGGGACCGACACGACCGGGGACTTAGAAAATATTCGCGCCGAGCGGTCGGAACCGACACGACTGGGAATTTAGAAAATATTTGCACCGAGCGACCAGGTTGCATTAGGTTAGGTTATATTATGTTATATACATAATATTCGCACCGAGAAGTAGGAGTAGACACGCCCGGCTTTCTGTAAAATAATACCACCGAGAGGTTAGGTTGGGTTAGGTTAGGTTATATTACGTTCTACATATATAATGTTCGCACCGAGAAGTACGGACCGGCACGACCGGGAACTTGGAAATTGTTCGCGCCGAGCGGTCGGGACCGACACGACCGGGGACTTTGAAAATATTCGCGCCGAGCGGTCGGGACCGACACGACCGGGGACTTTGAAAATATTCCCGCTGTGAGGTCGGGACCGACACGACCGGGGACTTAGAAAATATTCGCGCCGAGCGGTCGGAACCGACACGACTGGGAATTTAGAAAATATTCGCACCGAGCGACCAGGTTGCATTAGGTTAGGTTATATTATGTTATATACATAATATTCGCACCGAGAAGTAGGAGTAGACACGCCCGGCTTTCTGTAAAATAATACCACCGAGAGGTTAGGTTGGGTTAGGTTAGGTTATATTACGTTCTACATATATAATGTTCGCACCGAGAAGTACGGACCGGCACGACCGGGAACTTGGAAATTGTTCGCGCCGAGCGGACGGGACCGACACGACCGGGAACTTGGAAATTGTTCGCACCGAGCGGTCGGGACCGACACGACCGGGGACTTTGAAAATATTCCCGCTGTGAGGTCGGGACCGACACGACCGGGGACTTAGAAAATATTCGCGCCGAGCGGTCGGAACCGACACGACTGGGAATTTAGAAAATATTCGCACCGAGCGACCAGGTTGCATTAGGTTAGGTTATATTATGTTATATACATAATATTCGCACCGAGAAGTAGGAGTAGACACGCCCGGCTTTCTGTAAAATAATACCACCGAGAGGTTAGGTTGGGTTAGGTTAGGTTATATTACGTTCTACATATATAATGTTCGCACCGAGAAGTACGGACCGGCACGACCGGGAACTTGGAAATTGTTCGCGCCGAGCGGTCGGGACCGACACGACCGGGGACTTTGAAAATATTCGCGCCGAGCGGTCGGGACCGACACGACCGGGGACTTTGAAAATATTCCCGCTGTGAGGTCGGGACCGACACGACCGGGGACTTAGAAAATATTCGCGCCGAGCGGTCGGAACCGACACGACTGGGAATTTAGAAAATATTCGCACCGAGCGACCAGGTTGCATTAGGTTAGGTTATATTATGTTATATACATAATATTCGCACCGAGAAGTAGGAGTAGACACGCCCGGCTTTCTGTAAAATAATACCACCGAGAGGTTAGGTTGGGTTAGGTTAGGTTATATTACGTTCTACATATATAATGTTCGCACCGAGAAGTACGGACCGGCACGACCGGGAACTTGGAAATTGTTCGCGCCGAGCGGTCGGGACCGACACGACCGGGGACTTTGAAAATATTCCCGCTGTGAGGTCGGGACCGACACGACCGGGGACTTAGAAAATATTCGCGCCGAGCGGTCGGAACCGACACGACTGGGAATTTAGAAAATATTCGCACCGAGCGACCAGGTTGCATTAGGTTAGGTTATATTATGCTATATACATAATATTCGCACCGAGAAGTAGGAGTAGACACGCCCGGCTTTCTGTAAAATAATACCACCGAGAGGTTAGGTTGGGTTAGGTTAGGTTATATTACGTTCTACATATATAATGTTCGCACCGAGAAGTACGGACCGGCACGACCGGGAACTTGGAAATTGTTCGCGCCGAGCGGTCGGGACCGACACGACCGGGGACTTTGAAAATATTCCCGCTGTGAGGTCGGGACCGACACGACCGGGGACTTAGAAAATATTCGCGCCGAGCGGTCGGAACCGACACGACTGGGAATTTAGAAAATATTCGCACCGAGCGACCAGGTTGCATTAGGTTAGGTTATATTATGTTATATACATAATATTCGCACCGAGAAGTAGGAGTAGACACGCCCGGCTTTCTGTAAAATAATACCACCGAGAGGTTAGGTTGGGTTAGGTTAGGTTATATTACGTTCTACATATATAATGTTCGCACCGAGAAGTACGGACCGGCACGACCGGGAACTTGGAAATTGTTCGCGCCGAGCGGTCGGGACCGACACGACCGGGGACTTTGAAAATATTCCCGCTGTGAGGTCGGGACCGACACGACCGGGGACTTAGAAAATATTCGCGCCGAGCGGTCGGAACCGACACGACTGGGAATTTAGAAAATATTTGCACCGAGCGACCAGGTTGCATTAGGTTAGGTTATATTATGTTATATACATAATATTCGCACCGAGAAGTAGGAGTAGACACGCCCGGCTTTCTGTAAAATAATACCACCGAGAGGTTAGGTTGGGTTAGGTTAGGTTATATTACGTTCTACATATATAATGTTCGCACCGAGAAGTACGGACCGGCACGACCGGGAACTTGGAAATTGTTCGCGCCGAGCGGTCGGGACCGACACGACCGGGGACTTTGAAAATATTCGCGCCGAGCGGTCGGGACCGACACGACCGGGGACTTTGAAAATATTCCCGCTGTGAGGTCGGGACCGACACGACCGGGGACTTAGAAAATATTCGCGCCGAGCGGTCGGAACCGACACGACTGGGAATTTAGAAAATATTCGCACCGAGCGACCAGGTTGCATTAGGTTAGGTTATATTATGTTATATACATAATATTCGCACCGAGAAGTAGGAGTAGACACGCCCGGCTTTCTGTAAAATAATACCACCGAGAGGTTAGGTTGGGTTAGGTTAGGTTATATTACGTTCTACATATATAATGTTCGCACCGAGAAGTACGGACCGGCACGACCGGGAACTTGGAAATTGTTCGCGCCGAGCGGACGGGACCGACACGACCGGGAACTTGGAAATTGTTCGCACCGAGCGGTCGGGACCGACACGACCGGGGACTTTGAAAATATTCCCGCTGTGAGGTCGGGACCGACACGACCGGGGACTTAGAAAATATTCGCGCCGAGCGGTCGGAACCGACACGACTGGGAATTTAGAAAATATTCGCACCGAGCGACCAGGTTGCATTAGGTTAGGTTATATTATGTTATATACATAATATTCGCACCGAGAAGTAGGAGTAGACACGCCCGGCTTTCTGTAAAATAATACCACCGAGAGGTTAGGTTGGGTTAGGTTAGGTTATATTACGTTCTACATATATAATGTTCGCACCGAGAAGTACGGACCGGCACGACCGGGAACTTGGAAATTGTTCGCGCCGAGCGGTCGGGACCGACACGACCGGGGACTTTGAAAATATTCCCGCTGTGAGGTCGGGACCGACACGACCGGGGACTTAGAAAATATTCGCGCCGAGCGGTCGGAACCGACACGACTGGGAATTTAGAAAATATTCGCACCGAGCGACCAGGTTGCATTAGGTTAGGTTATATTATGTTATATACATAATATTCGCACCGAGAAGTAGGAGTAGACACGCCCGGCTTTCTGTAAAATAATACCACCGAGAGGTTAGGTTGGGTTAGGTTAGGTTA
The DNA here is from genome assembly GCA_963969225.1 of Xylocopa violacea. Lineage (NCBI taxonomy): Eukaryota > Metazoa > Arthropoda > Insecta > Hymenoptera > Apidae > Xylocopa > Xylocopa violacea. Next base: position 88,020 of record CAXAJV010000575.1, on the reverse strand, counting down.
TATTACGTTCTACATATATAATGTTCGCACCGAGAAGTACGGACCGGCACGACCGGGAACTTGGAAATTGTTCGCGCCGAGCGGACGGGACCGACACGACCGGGAACTTGGAAATTGTTCGCACCGAGCGGTCGGGACCGACACGACCGGGGACTTTGAAAATATTCCCGCTGTGAGGTCGGGACCGACACGACCGGGGACTTAGAAAATATTCGCGCCGAGCGGTCGGAACCGACACGACTGGGAATTTAGAAAATATTCGCACCGAGCGACCAGGTTGCATTAGGTTAGGTTATATTATGTTATATACATAATATTCGCACCGAGAAGTAGGAGTAGACACGCCCGGCTTTCTGTAAAATAATACCACCGAGAGGTTAGGTTGGGTTAGGTTAGGTTATATTACGTTCTACATATATAATGTTCGCACCGAGAAGTACGGACCGGCACGACCGGGAACTTGGAAATTGTTCGCGCCGAGCGGTCGGGACCGACACGACCGGGGACTTTGAAAATATTCCCGCTGTGAGGTCGGGACCGACACGACCGGGGACTTAGAAAATATTCGCGCCGAGCGGTCGGAACCGACACGACTGGGAATTTAGAAAATATTCGCACCGAGCGACCAGGTTGCATTAGGTTAGGTTATATTATGTTATATACATAATATTCGCACCGAGAAGTAGGAGTAGACACGCCCGGCTTTCTGTAAAATAATACCACCGAGAGGTTAGGTTGGGTTAGGTTAGGTTATATTACGTTCTACATATATAATGTTCGCACCGAGAAGTACGGACCGGCACGACCGGGAACTTGGAAATTGTTCGCGCCGAGCGGTCGGGACCGACACGACCGGGGACTTTGAAAATATTCCCGCTGTGAGGTCGGGACCGACACGACCGGGGACTTAGAAAATATTCGCGCCGAGCGGTCGGAACCGACACGACTGGGAATTTAGAAAATATTCGCACCGAGCGACCAGGTTGCATTAGGTTAGGTTATATTATGTTATATACATAATATTCGCACCGAGAAGTAGGAGTAGACACGCCCGGCTTTCTGTAAAATAATACCACCGAGAGGTTAGGTTGGGTTAGGTTAGGTTATATTACGTTCTACATATATAATGTTCGCACCGAGAAGTACGGACCGGCACGACCGGGAACTTGGAAATTGTTCGCGCCGAGCGGTCGGGACCGACACGACCGGGGACTTTGAAAATATTCCCGCTGTGAGGTCGGGACCGACACGACCGGGGACTTAGAAAATATTCGCGCCGAGCGGTCGGAACCGACACGACTGGGAATTTAGAAAATATTTGCACCGAGCGACCAGGTTGCGTTAGGTTAGGTTATATTATGTTATATACATAATATTCGCACCGAGAAGTAGGAGTAGACACGCCCGGCTTTCTGTAAAATAATACCACCGAGAGGTTAGGTTGGGTTAGGTTAGGTTATATTACGTTCTACATATATAATGTTCGCACCGAGAAGTACGGACCGGCACGACCGGGAACTTGGAAATTGTTCGCGCCGAGCGGTCGGGACCGACACGACCGGGGACTTTGAAAATATTCGCGCCGAGCGGTCGGGACCGACACGACCGGGGACTTTGAAAATATTCCCGCTGTGAGGTCGGGACCGACACGACCGGGGACTTAGAAAATATTCGCGCCGAGCGGTCGGAACCGACACGACTGGGAATTTAGAAAATATTCGCACCGAGCGACCAGGTTGCATTAGGTTAGGTTATATTATGTTATATACATAATATTCGCACCGAGAAGTAGGAGTAGACACGCCCGGCTTTCTGTAAAATAATACCACCGAGAGGTTAGGTTGGGTTAGGTTAGGTTATATTACGTTCTACATATATAATGTTCGCACCGAGAAGTACGGACCGGCACGACCGGGAACTTGGAAATTGTTCGCGCCGAGCGGACGGGACCGACACGACCGGGAACTTGGAAATTGTTCGCACCGAGCGGTCGGGACCGACACGACCGGGGACTTTGAAAATATTCCCGCTGTGAGGTCGGGACCGACACGACCGGGGACTTAGAAAATATTCGCGCCGAGCGGTCGGAACCGACACGACTGGGAATTTAGAAAATATTCGCACCGAGCGACCAGGTTGCATTAGGTTAGGTTATATTATGTTATATACATAATATTCGCACCGAGAAGTAGGAGTAGACACGCCCGGCTTTCTGTAAAATAATACCACCGAGAGGTTAGGTTGGGTTAGGTTAGGTTATATTACGTTCTACATATATAATGTTCGCACCGAGAAGTACGGACCGGCACGACCGGGAACTTGGAAATTGTTCGCGCCGAGCGGTCGGGACCGACACGACCGGGGACTTTGAAAATATTCGCGCCGAGCGGTCGGGACCGACACGACCGGGGACTTTGAAAATATTCCCGCTGTGAGGTCGGGACCGACACGACCGGGGACTTAGAAAATATTCGCGCCGAGCGGTCGGAACCGACACGACTGGGAATTTAGAAAATATTCGCACCGAGCGACCAGGTTGCATTAGGTTAGGTTATATTATGTTATATACATAATATTCGCACCGAGAAGTAGGAGTAGACACGCCCGGCTTTCTGTAAAATAATACCACCGAGAGGTTAGGTTGGGTTAGGTTAGGTTATATTACGTTCTACATATATAATGTTCGCACCGAGAAGTACGGACCGGCACGACCGGGAACTTGGAAATTGTTCGCGCCGAGCGGTCGGGACCGACACGACCGGGGACTTTGAAAATATTCCCGCTGTGAGGTCGGGACCGACACGACCGGGGACTTAGAAAATATTCGCGCCGAGCGGTCGGAACCGACACGACTGGGAATTTAGAAAATATTCGCACCGAGCGACCAGGTTGCATTAGGTTAGGTTATATTATGTTATATACATAATATTCGCACCGAGAAGTAGGAGTAGACACGCCCGGCTTTCTGTAAAATAATACCACCGAGAGGTTAGGTTGGGTTAGGTTAGGTTATATTACGTTCTACATATATAATGTTCGCACCGAGAAGTACGGACCGGCACGACCGGGAACTTGGAAATTGTTCGCGCCGAGCGGTCGGGACCGACACGACCGGGGACTTTGAAAATATTCCCGCTGTGAGGTCGGGACCGACACGACCGGGGACTTAGAAAATATTCGCGCCGAGCGGTCGGAACCGACACGACTGGGAATTTAGAAAATATTCGCACCGAGCGACCAGGTTGCATTAGGTTAGGTTATATTATGTTATATACATAATATTCGCACCGAGAAGTAGGAGTAGACACGCCCGGCTTTCTGTAAAATAATACCACCGAGAGGTTAGGTTGGGTTAGGTTAGGTTATATTACGTTCTACATATATAATGTTCGCACCGAGAAGTACGGACCGGCACGACCGGGAACTTGGAAATTGTTCGCGCCGAGCGGTCGGGACCGACACGACCGGGGACTTTGAAAATATTCCCGCTGTGAGGTCGGGACCGACACGACCGGGGACTTAGAAAATATTCGCGCCGAGCGGTCGGAACCGACACGACTGGGAATTTAGAAAATATTTGCACCGAGCGACCAGGTTGCATTAGGTTAGGTTATATTATGTTATATACATAATATTCGCACCGAGAAGTAGGAGTAGACACGCCCGGCTTTCTGTAAAATAATACCACCGAGAGGTTAGGTTGGGTTAGGTTAGGTTATATTACGTTCTACATATATAATGTTCGCACCGAGAAGTACGGACCGGCACGACCGGGAACTTGGAAATTGTTCGCGCCGAGCGGTCGGGACCGACACGACCGGGGACTTTGAAAATATTCGCGCCGAGCGGTCGGGACCGACACGACCGGGGACTTTGAAAATATTCCCGCTGTGAGGTCGGGACCGACACGACCGGGGACTTAGAAAATATTCGCGCCGAGCGGTCGGAACCGACACGACTGGGAATTTAGAAAATATTCGCACCGAGCGACCAGGTTGCATTAGGTTAGGTTATATTATGTTATATACATAATATTCGCACCGAGAAGTAGGAGTAGACACGCCCGGCTTTCTGTAAAATAATACCACCGAGAGGTTAGGTTGGGTTAGGTTAGGTTATATTACGTTCTACATATATAATGTTCGCACCGAGAAGTACGGACCGGCACGACCGGGAACTTGGAAATTGTTCGCGCCGAGCGGACGGGACCGACACGACCGGGAACTTGGAAATTGTTCGCACCGAGCGGTCGGGACCGACACGACCGGGGACTTTGAAAATATTCCCGCTGTGAGGTCGGGACCGACACGACCGGGGACTTAGAAAATATTCGCGCCGAGCGGTCGGAACCGACACGACTGGGAATTTAGAAAATATTCGCACCGAGCGACCAGGTTGCATTAGGTTAGGTTATATTATGTTATATACATAATATTCGCACCGAGAAGTAGGAGTAGACACGCCCGGCTTTCTGTAAAATAATACCACCGAGAGGTTAGGTTGGGTTAGGTTAGGTTATATTACGTTCTACATATATAATGTTCGCACCGAGAAGTACGGACCGGCACGACCGGGAACTTGGAAATTGTTCGCGCCGAGCGGTCGGGACCGACACGACCGGGGACTTTGAAAATATTCCCGCTGTGAGGTCGGGACCGACACGACCGGGGACTTAGAAAATATTCGCGCCGAGCGGTCGGAACCGACACGACTGGGAATTTAGAAAATATTCGCACCGAGCGACCAGGTTGCATTAGGTTAGGTTATATTATGTTATATACATAATATTCGCACCGAGAAGTAGGAGTAGACACGCCCGGCTTTCTGTAAAATAATACCACCGAGAGGTTAGGTTGGGTTAGGTTAGGTTATATTACGTTCTACATATATAATGTTCGCACCGAGAAGTACGGACCGGCACGACCGGGAACTTGGAAATTGTTCGCGCCGAGCGGTCGGGACCGACACGACCGGGGACTTTGAAAATATTCCCGCTGTGAGGTCGGGACCGACACGACCGGGGACTTAGAAAATATTCGCGCCGAGCGGTCGGAACCGACACGACTGGGAATTTAGAAAATATTCGCACCGAGCGACCAGGTTGCATTAGGTTAGGTTATATTATGTTATATACATAATATTCGCACCGAGAAGTAGGAGTAGACACGCCCGGCTTTCTGTAAAATAATACCACCGAGAGGTTAGGTTGGGTTAGGTTAGGTTATATTACGTTCTACATATATAATGTTCGCACCGAGAAGTACGGACCGGCACGACCGGGAACTTGGAAATTGTTCGCGCCGAGCGGTCGGGACCGACACGACCGGGGACTTTGAAAATATTCCCGCTGTGAGGTCGGGACCGACACGACCGGGGACTTAGAAAATATTCGCGCCGAGCGGTCGGAACCGACACGACTGGGAATTTAGAAAATATTTGCACCGAGCGACCAGGTTGCATTAGGTTAGGTTATATTATGTTATATACATAATATTCGCACCGAGAAGTAGGAGTAGACACGCCCGGCTTTCTGTAAAATAATACCACCGAGAGGTTAGGTTGGGTTAGGTTAGGTTATATTACGTTCTACATATATAATGTTCGCACCGAGAAGTACGGACCGGCACGACCGGGAACTTGGAAATTGTTCGCGCCGAGCGGTCGGGACCGACACGACCGGGGACTTTGAAAATATTCGCGCCGAGCGGTCGGGACCGACACGACCGGGGACTTTGAAAATATTCCCGCTGTGAGGTCGGGACCGACACGACCGGGGACTTAGAAAATATTCGCGCCGAGCGGTCGGAACCGACACGACTGGGAATTTAGAAAATATTCGCACCGAGCGACCAGGTTGCATTAGGTTAGGTTATATTATGTTATATACATAATATTCGCACCGAGAAGTAGGAGTAGACACGCCCGGCTTTCTGTAAAATAATACCACCGAGAGGTTAGGTTGGGTTAGGTTAGGTTATATTACGTTCTACATATATAATGTTCGCACCGAGAAGTACGGACCGGCACGACCGGGAACTTGGAAATTGTTCGCGCCGAGCGGTCGGGACCGACACGACCGGGGACTTTGAAAATATTCGCGCCGAGCGGTCGGGACCGACACGACCGGGGACTTTGAAAATATTCCCGCTGTGAGGTCGGGACCGACACGACCGGGGACTTAGAAAATATTCGCGCCGAGCGGTCGGAACCGACACGACTGGGAATTTAGAAAATATTCGCACCGAGCGACCAGGTTGCATTAGGTTAGGTTATATTATGTTATATACATAATATTCGCACCGAGAAGTAGGAGTAGACACGCCCGGCTTTCTGTAAAATAATACCACCGAGAGGTTAGGTTGGGTTAGGTTAGGTTATATTACGTTCTACATATATAATGTTCGCACCGAGAAGTACGGACCGGCACGACCGGGAACTTGGAAATTGTTCGCGCCGAGCGGTCGGGACCGACACGACCGGGGACTTTGAAAATATTCCCGCTGTGAGGTCGGGACCGACACGACCGGGGACTTAGAAAATATTCGCGCCGAGCGGTCGGAACCGACACGACTGGGAATTTAGAAAATATTCGCACCGAGCGACCAGGTTGCATTAGGTTAGGTTATATTATGTTATATACATAATATTCGCACCGAGAAGTAGGAGTAGACACGCCCGGCTTTCTGTAAAATAATACCACCGAGAGGTTAGGTTGGGTTAGGTTAGGTTATATTACGTTCTACATATATAATGTTCGCACCGAGAAGTACGGACCGGCACGACCGGGAACTTGGAAATTGTTCGCGCCGAGCGGTCGGGACCGACACGACCGGGGACTTTGAAAATATTCCCGCTGTGAGGTCGGGACCGACACGACCGGGGACTTAGAAAATATTCGCGCCGAGCGGTCGGAACCGACACGACTGGGAATTTAGAAAATATTCGCACCGAGCGACCAGGTTGCATTAGGTTAGGTTATATTATGTTATATACATAATATTCGCACCGAGAAGTAGGAGTAGACACGCCCGGCTTTCTGTAAAATAATACCACCGAGAGGTTAGGTTGGGTTAGGTTAGGTTATATTACGTTCTACATATATAATGTTCGCACCGAGAAGTACGGACCGGCACGACCGGGAACTTGGAAATTGTTCGCGCCGAGCGGTCGGGACCGACACGACCGGGGACTTTGAAAATATTCCCGCTGTGAGGTCGGGACCGACACGACCGGGGACTTAGAAAATATTCGCGCCGAGCGGTCGGAACCGACACGACTGGGAATTTAGAAAATATTTGCACCGAGCGACCAGGTTGCATTAGGTTAGGTTATATTATGTTATATACATAATATTCGCACCGAGAAGTAGGAGTAGACACGCCCGGCTTTCTGTAAAATAATACCACCGAGAGGTTAGGTTGGGTTAGGTTAGGTTATATTACGTTCTACATATATAATGTTCGCACCGAGAAGTACGGACCGGCACGACCGGGAACTTGGAAATTGTTCGCGCCGAGCGGTCGGGACCGACACGACCGGGGACTTTGAAAATATTCGCGCCGAGCGGTCGGGACCGACACGACCGGGGACTTTGAAAATATTCCCGCTGTGAGGTCGGGACCGACACGACCGGGGACTTAGAAAATATTCGCGCCGAGCGGTCGGAACCGACACGACTGGGAATTTAGAAAATATTCGCACCGAGCGACCAGGTTGCATTAGGTTAGGTTATATTATGTTATATACATAATATTCGCACCGAGAAGTAGGAGTAGACACGCCCGGCTTTCTGTAAAATAATACCACCGAGAGGTTAGGTTGGGTTAGGTTAGGTTATATTACGTTCTACATATATAATGTTCGCACCGAGAAGTACGGACCGGCACGACCGGGAACTTGGAAATTGTTCGCGCCGAGCGGACGGGACCGACACGACCGGGAACTTGGAAATTGTTCGCACCGAGCGGTCGGGACCGACACGACCGGGGACTTTGAAAATATTCCCGCTGTGAGGTCGGGACCGACACGACCGGGGACTTAGAAAATATTCGCGCCGAGCGGTCGGAACCGACACGACTGGGAATTTAGAAAATATTCGCACCGAGCGACCAGGTTGCATTAGGTTAGGTTATATTATGTTATATACATAATATTCGCACCGAGAAGTAGAAGTAGACACGCCCGGCTTTCTGTAAAATAATACCACCGAGAGGTTAGGTTGGGTTAGGTTAGGTTATATTACGTTCTACATATATAATGTTCGCACCGAGAAGTACGGACCGGCACGACCGGGAACTTGGAAATTGTTCGCGCCGAGCGGTCGGGACCGACACGACCGGGGACTTTGAAAATATTCCCGCTGTGAGGTCGGGACCGACACGACCGGGGACTTAGAAAATATTCGCGCCGAGCGGTCGGAACCGACACGACTGGGAATTTAGAAAATATTCGCACCGAGCGACCAGGTTGCATTAGGTTAGGTTATATTATGTTATATACATAATATTCGCACCGAGAAGTAGGAGTAGACACGCCCGGCTTTCTGTAAAATAATACCACCGAGAGGTTAGGTTGGGTTAGGTTAGGTTATATTACGTTCTACATATATAATGTTCGCACCGAGAAGTACGGACCGGCACGACCGGGAACTTGGAAATTGTTCGCGCCGAGCGGTCGGGACCGACACGACCGGGGACTTTGAAAATATTCCCGCTGTGAGGTCGGGACCGACACGACCGGGGACTTAGAAAATATTCGCGCCGAGCGGTCGGAACCGACACGACTGGGAATTTAGAAAGTATTCGCACCGAGCGACCAGGTTGCATTAGGTTAGGTTATATTATGTTATATACATAATATTCGCACCGAGAAGTAGGAGTAGACACGCCCGGCTTTCTGTAAAATAATACCACCGAGAGGTTAGGTTGGGTTAGGTTAGGTTATATTACGTTCTACATATATAATGTTCGCACCGAGAAGTACGGACCGGCACGACCGGGAACTTGGAAATTGTTCGCGCCGAGCGGTCGGAACCGACACGACTCGGAATTTAGAAAATATTCGCACCGAGCGACCAGGTTGCATTAGGTTAGGTTATATTATGTTATATACATAATATTCGCACCGAGAAGTAGGAGTAGACACGCCCGGCTTTCTGTAAAATAATACCAGCGAGAGGTTAGGTTGGGTTAGGTTAGGTTATATTACGTTCTACATATATAATGTTCGCACCGAGAAGTACGGACCGGCACGACCGGGAACTTGGAAATTGTTCGCGCCGAGCGGTCGGGACCGACACGACCGGGGACTTTGAAAATATTCCCGCTGTGAGGTCGGGACCGACACGACCGGGGACTTAGAAAATATTCGCGCCGAGCAGTCGGAACCGACACGACTGGGAATTTAGAAAATATTCGCACCGAGCGACCAGGTTGCATTAGGTTAGGTTATATTATGTTATATACATAATATTCGCACCGAGAAGTAGGAGTAGACACGCCCGACTTTCTGTAAAATAATACCACCGAGAGGTTAGGTTGGGTTAGGTTAGGTTATATTACGTTCTACATATATAATGTTCGCACCGAGAAGTACGGACCGGCACGACCGGGAACTTGGAAATTGTTCGCGCCGAGCGGTCGGGACCGACACGACCGGGGACTTTGAAAATATTCGCGCCGAGCGGTCGGGACCGACACGACCGGGGACTTTGAAAATATTCCCACTGTGAGGTCGGGACCGACACGACCGGGGACTTAGAAAATATTCGCGCCGAGCGGTCGGAACCGACAAGACTGGGAATTTAGAAAATATTCGCACCGAGCGACCAGGTTGCATTAGGTTAGGTTATATTATGTTATATACATAATATTCGCACCGAGAAGTAGGAGTAGACACGCCCGACTTTCTGTAAAATAATACCACCGAGAGGTTAGGTTGGGTTAGGTTAGGTTATATTACGTTCTACATATATAATGTTCGCACCGAGAAGTACGGACCGGCACGACCGGGAACTTGGAAATTGTTCGCGCCGAGCGGTCGGGACCGACACGACCGGGGACTTTGAAAATATTCGCGCCGAGCGGTCGGGACCGACACGACCGGGGACTTTGAAAATATTCCCGCTGTGAGGTCGGGACCGACACGACCGGGGACTTAGAAAATATTCGCGCCGAGCGGTCGGAACCGACACGACTGGGAATTTAGAAAATATTCGCACCGAGCGACCAGGTTGCATTAGGTTAGGTTATATTATGTTATATACATAATATTCGCACCGAGAAGTAGGAGTAGACACGCCCGGCTTTCTGTAAAATAATACCACCGAGAGGTTAGGTTGGGTTAGGTTAGGTTATATTACGTTCTACATATATAATGTTCGCACCGAGAAGTACGGACCGGCACGACCGGGAACTTGGAAATTGTTCGCGCCGAGCGGTCGGGACCGACACGACCGGGGACTTTGAAAATATTCCCGCTGTGAGGTCGGGACCGACACGACCGGGGACTTAGAAAATATTCGCGCCGAGCGGTCGGAACCGACACGACTGGGAATTTAGAAAATATTCGCACCGAGCGACCAGGTTGCATTAGGTTAGGTTATATTATGTTATATACATAATATTCGCACCGAGAAGTAGGAGTAGACACGCCCGGCTTTCTGTAAAATAATACCACCGAGAGGTTAGGTTGGGTTAGGTTAGGTTATATTACGTTCTACATATATAATGTTCGCACCGAGAAGTACGGACCGGCACGACCGGGAACTTGGAAATTGTTCGCGCCGAGCGGTCGGGACCGACACGACCGGGGACTTTGAAAATATTCCCGCTGTGAGGTCGGGACCGACACGACCGGGGACTTAGAAAATATTCGCGCCGAGCGGTCGGAACCGACACGACTGGGAATTTAGAAAATATTCGCACCGAGCGACCAGGTTGCATTAGGTTAGGTTATATTATGTTATATACATAATATTCGCACCGAGAAGTAGGAGTAGACACGCCCGGCTTTCTGTAAAATAATACCACCGAGAGGTTAGGTTGGGTTAGGTTAGGTTATATTACGTTCTACATATATAATGTTCGCACCGAGAAGTACGGACCGGCACGACCGGGAACTTGGAAATTGTTCGCGCCGAGCGGTCGGGACCGACACGACCGGGGACTTTGAAAATATTCCCGCTGTGAGGTCGGGACCGACACGACCGGGGACTTAGAAAATATTCGCGCCGAGCGGTCGGAACCGACACGACTGGGAATTTAGAAAATATTTGCACCGAGCGACCAGGTTGCATTAGGTTAGGTTATATTATGTTATATACATAATATTCGCACCGAGAAGTAGGAGTAGACACGCCCGGCTTTCTGTAAAATAATACCACCGAGAGGTTAGGTTGGGTTAGGTTAGGTTATATTACGTTCTACATATATAATGTTCGCACCGAGAAGTACGGACCGGCACGACCGGGAACTTGGAAATTGTTCGCGCCGAGCGGTCGGGACCGACACGACCGGGGACTTTGAAAATATTCGCGCCGAGCGGTCGGGACCGACACGACCGGGGACTTTGAAAATATTCCCGCTGTGAGGTCGGGACCGACACGACCGGGGACTTAGAAAATATTCGCGCCGAGCGGTCGGAACCGACACGACTGGGAATTTAGAAAATATTCGCACCGAGCGACCAGGTTGCATTAGGTTAGGTTATATTATGTTATATACATAATATTCGCACCGAGAAGTAGGAGTAGACACGCCCGGCTTTCTGTAAAATAATACCACCGAGAGGTTAGGTTGGGTTAGGTTAGGTTATATTACGTTCTACATATATAATGTTCGCACCGAGAAGTACGGACCGGCACGACCGGGAACTTGGAAATTGTTCGCGCCGAGCGGACGGGACCGACACGACCGGGAACTTGGAAATTGTTCGCACCGAGCGGTCGGGACCGACACGACCGGGGACTTTGAAAATATTCCCGCTGTGAGGTCGGGACCGACACGACCGGGGACTTAGAAAATATTCGCGCCGAGCGGTCGGAACCGACACGACTGGGAATTTAGAAAATATTCGCACCGAGCGACCAGGTTGCATTAGGTTAGGTTATATTATGTTATATACATAATATTCGCACCGAGAAGTAGGAGTAGACACGCCCGGCTTTCTGTAAAATAATACCACCGAGAGGTTAGGTTGGGTTAGGTTAGGTTATATTACGTTCTACATATATAATGTTCGCACCGAGAAGTACGGACCGGCACGACCGGGAACTTGGAAATTGTTCGCGCCGAGCGGTCGGGACCGACACGACCGGGGACTTTGAAAATATTCCCGCTGTGAGGTCGGGACCGACACGACCGGGGACTTAGAAAATATTCGCGCCGAGCGGTCGGAACCGACACGACTGGGAATTTAGAAAATATTCGCACCGAGCGACCAGGTTGCATTAGGTTAGGTTATATTATGTTATATACATAATATTCGCACCGAGAAGTAGGAGTAGACACGCCCGGCTTTCTGTAAAATAATACCACCGAGAGGTTAGGTTGGGTTAGGTTAGGTTATATTACGTTCTACATATATAATGTTCGCACCGAGAAGTACGGACCGGCACGACCGGGAACTTGGAAATTGTTCGCGCCGAGCGGTCGGGACCGACACGACCGGGGACTTTGAAAATATTCCCGCTGTGAGGTCGGGACCGACACGACCGGGGACTTAGAAAATATTCGCGCCGAGCGGTCGGAACCGACACGACTGGGAATTTAGAAAGTATTCGCACCGAGCGACCAGGTTGCATTAGGTTAGGTTATATTATGTTATATACATAATATTCGCACCGAGAAGTAGGAGTAGACACGCCCGGCTTTCTGTAAAATAATACCACCGAGAGGTTAGGTTGGGTTAGGTTAGGTTATATTACGTTCTACATATATAATGTTCGCACCGAGAAGTACGGACCGGCACGACCGGGAACTTGGAAATTGTTCGCGCCGAGCGGTCGGAACCGACACGACTCGGAATTTAGAAAATATTCGCACCGAGCGACCAGGTTGCATTAGGTTAGGTTATATTATGTTATATACATAATATTCGCACCGAGAAGTAGGAGTAGACACGCCCGGCTTTCTGTAAAATAATACCAGCGAGAGGTTAGGTTGGGTTAGGTTAGGTTATATTACGTTCTACATATATAATGTTCGCACCGAGAAGTACGGACCGGCACGACCGGGAACTTGGAAATTGTTCGCGCCGAGCGGTCGGGACCGACACGACCGGGGACTTTGAAAATATTCCCGCTGTGAGGTCGGGACCGACACGACCGGGGACTTAGAAAATATTCGCGCCGAGCAGTCGGAACCGACACGACTGGGAATTTAGAAAATATTCGCACCGAGCGACCAGGTTGCATTAGGTTAGGTTATATTATGTTATATACATAATATTCGCACCGAGAAGTAGGAGTAGACACGCCCGACTTTCTGTAAAATAATACCACCGAGAGGTTAGGTTGGGTTAGGTTAGGTTATATTACGTTCTACATATATAATGTTCGCACCGAGAAGTACGGACCGGCACGACCGGGAACTTGGAAATTGTTCGCGCCGAGCGGTCGGGACCGACACGACCGGGGACTTTGAAAATATTCGCGCCGAGCGGTCGGGACCGACACGACCGGGGACTTTGAAAATATTCCCACTGTGAGGTCGGGACCGACACGACCGGGGACTTAGAAAATATTCGCGCCGAGCGGTCGGAACCGACAAGACTGGGAATTTAGAAAATATTCGCACCGAGCGACCAGGTTGCATTAGGTTAGGTTATATTATGTTATATACATAATATTCGCACCGAGAAGTAGGAGTAGACACGCCCGACTTTCTGTAAAATAATACCACCGAGAGGTTAGGTTGGGTTAGGTTAGGTTATATTACGTTCTACATATATAATGTTCGCACCGAGAAGTACGGACCGGCACGACCGGGAACTTGGAAATTGTTCGCGCCGAGCGGTCGGGACCGACACGACCGGGGACTTTGAAAATATTCGCGCCGAGCGGTCGGGACCGACACGACCGGGGACTTTGAAAATATTCCCGCTGTGAGGTCGGGACCGACACGACCGGGGACTTAGAAAATATTCGCGCCGAGCGGTCGGAACCGACACGACTGGGAATTTAGAAAATATTCGCACCGAGCGACCAGGTTGCATTAGGTTAGGTTATATTATGTTATATACATAATATTCGCACCGAGAAGTAGGAGTAGACACGCCCGGCTTTCTGTAAAATAATACCACCGAGAGGTTAGGTTGGGTTAGGTTAGGTTATATTACGTTCTACATATATAATGTTCGCACCGAGAAGTACGGACCGGCACGACCGGGAACTTGGAAATTGTTCGCGCCGAGCGGTCGGGACCGACACGACCGGGGACTTTGAAAATATTCCCGCTGTGAGGTCGGGACCGACACGACCGGGGACTTAGAAAATATTCGCGCCGAGCGGTCGGAACCGACACGACTGGGAATTTAGAAAGTATTCGCACCGAGCGACCAGGTTGCATTAGGTTAGGTTATATTATGTTATATACATAATATTCGCACCGAGAAGTAGGAGTAGACACGCCCGGCTTTCTGTAAAATAATACCACCGAGAGGTTAGCTTGGGTTAGGTTAGGTTATATTACGTTCTACATATATAATGTTCGCACCGAGAAGTACGGACCGGCACGACCGGGAACTTGGAAATTGTTCGCGCCGAGCGGTCGGAACCGACACGACTCGGAATTTAGAAAATATTCGCACCGAGCGACCAGGTTGCATTAGGTTAGGTTATATTATGTTATATACATAATATTCGCACCGAGAAGTAGGAGTAGACACGCCCGGCTTTCTGTAAAATAATACCAGCGAGAGGTTAGGTTGGGTTAGGTTAGGTTATATTACGTTCTACATATATAATGTTCGCACCGAGAAGTACGGACCGGCACGACCGGGAACTTGGAAATTGTTCGCGCCGAGCGGTCGGGACCGACACGACCGGGGACTTTGAAAATATTCCCGCTGTGAGGTCGGGACCGACACGACCGGGGACTTAGAAAATATTCGCGCCGAGCAGTCGGAACCGACACGACTGGGAATTTAGAAAATATTCGCACCGAGCGACCAGGTTGCATTAGGTTAGGTTATATTATGTTATATACATAATATTCGCACCGAGAAGTAGGAGTAGACACGCCCGACTTTCTGTAAAATAATACCACCGAGAGGTTAGGTTGGGTTAGGTTAGGTTATATTACGTTCTACATATATAATGTTCGCACCGAGAAGTACGGACCGGCACGACCGGGAACTTGGAAATTGTTCGCGCCGAGCGGTCGGGACCGACACGACCGGGGACTTTGAAAATATTCGCGCCGAGCGGTCGGGACCGACACGACCGGGGACTTTGAAAATATTCCCACTGTGAGGTCGGGACCGACACGACCGGGGACTTAGAAAATATTCGCGCCGAGCGGTCGGAACCGACAAGACTGGGAATTTAGAAAATATTCGCACCGAGCGACCAGGTTGCATTAGGTTAGGTTATATTATGTTATATACATAATATTCGCACCGAGAAGTAGGAGTAGACACGCCCGGCTTTCTGTAAAATAATACCACCGAGAGGTTAGGTTGGGTTAGGTTAGGTTATATTACGTTCTACATATATAATGTTCGCACCGAGAAGTACGGACCGGCACGACCGGGAACTTGGAAATTGTTCGCGCCGAGCGGTCGGGACCGACACGACCGGGGACTTTGAAAATATTCGCGCCGAGCGGTCGGGACCGACACGACCGGGGACTTTGAAAATATTCCCGCTGTGAGGTCGGGACCGACACGACCGGGGACTTAGAAAATATTCGCGCCGAGCGGTCGGAACCGACACGACTGGGAATTTAGAAAATATTCGCACCGAGCGACCAGGTTGCATTAGGTTAGGTTATATTATGTTATATACATAATATTCGCACCGAGAAGTAGGAGTAGACACGCCCGGCTTTCTGTAAAATAATACCACCGAGAGGTTAGGTTGGGTTAGGTTAGGTTATATTACGTTCTACATATATAATGTTCGCACCGAGAAGTACGGACCGGCACGACCGGGAACTTGGAAATTGTTCGCGCCG
The DNA here is from genome assembly GCA_963969225.1 of Xylocopa violacea. NCBI lineage: Eukaryota > Metazoa > Arthropoda > Insecta > Hymenoptera > Apidae > Xylocopa > Xylocopa violacea. Next base: position 71,845 of record CAXAJV010000575.1, on the reverse strand, counting down.
AGCGGACGGGACCGACACGACCGGGAACTTGGAAATTGTTCGCACCGAGCGGTCGGGACCGACACGACCGGGGACTTTGAAAATATTCCCGCTGTGAGGTCGGGACCGACACGACCGGGGACTTAGAAAATATTCGCGCCGAGCGGTCGGAACCGACACGACTGGGAATTTAGAAAATATTCGCACCGAGCGACCAGGTTGCATTAGGTTAGGTTATATTATGTTATATACATAATATTCGCACCGAGAAGTAGGAGTAGACACGCCAGGCTTTCTGTAAAATAATACCACCGAGAGGTTAGGTTGGGTTAGGTTAGGTTATATTACGTTCTACATATATAATGTTCGCACCGAGAAGTACGGACCGGCACGACCGGGAACTTGGAAATTGTTCGCGCCGAGCGGTCGGGACCGACACGACCGGGGACTTTGAAAATATTCCCGCTGTGAGGTCGGGACCGACACGACCGGGGACTTAGAAAATATTCGCGCCGAGCGGTCGGAACCGACACGACTGGGAATTTAGAAAATATTCGCACCGAGCGACCAGGTTGCATTAGGTTAGGTTATATTATGTTATATACATAATATTCGCACCGAGAAGTAGGAGTAGACACGCCCGGCTTTCTGTAAAATAATACCACCGAGAGGTTAGGTTGGGTTAGGTTAGGTTATATTACGTTCTACATATATAATGTTCGCACCGAGAAGTACGGACCGGCACGACCGGGAACTTGGAAATTGTTCGCGCCGAGCGGTCGGGACCGACACGACCGGGGACTTTGAAAATATTCCCGCTGTGAGGTCGGGACCGACACGACCGGGGACTTAGAAAATATTCGCGCCGAGCGGTCGGAACCGACACGACTGGGAATTTAGAAAATATTCGCACCGAGCGACCAGGTTGCATTAGGTTAGGTTATATTATGTTATATACATAATATTCGCACCGAGAAGTAGGAGTAGACACGCCCGGCTTTCTGTAAAATAATACCACCGAGAGGTTAGGTTGGGTTAGGTTAGGTTATATTACGTTCTACATATATAATGTTCGCACCGAGAAGTACGGACCGGCACGACCGGGAACTTGGAAATTGTTCGCGCCGAGCGGTCGGGACCGACACGACCGGGGACTTTGAAAATATTCCCGCTGTGAGGTCGGGACCGACACGACCGGGGACTTAGAAAATATTCGCGCCGAGCGGTCGGAACCGACACGACTGGGAATTTAGAAAATATTCGCACCGAGCGACCAGGTTGCATTAGGTTAGGTTATATTATGTTATATACATAATATTCGCACCGAGAAGTAGGAGTAGACACGCCCGGCTTTCTGTAAAATAATACCACCGAGAGGTTAGGTTGGGTTAGGTTAGGTTATATTACGTTCTACATATATAATGTTCGCACCGAGAAGTACGGACCGGCACGACCGGGAACTTGGAAATTGTTCGCGCCGAGCGGTCGGGACCGACACGACCGGGGACTTTGAAAATATTCCCGCTGTGAGGTCGGGACCGACACGACCGGGGACTTAGAAAATATTCGCGCCGAGCGGTCGGAACCGACACGACTGGGAATTTAGAAAATATTCGCACCGAGCGACCAGGTTGCATTAGGTTAGGTTATATTATGTTATATACATAATATTCGCACCGAGAAGTAGGAGTAGACACGCCCGGCTTTCTGTAAAATAATACCACCGAGAGGTTAGGTTGGGTTAGGTTAGGTTATATTACGTTCTACATATATAATGTTCGCACCGAGAAGTACGGACCGGCACGACCGGGAACTTGGAAATTGTTCGCGCCGAGCGGTCGGGACCGACACGACCGGGGACTTTGAAAATATTCCCGCTGTGAGGTCGGGACCGACACGACCGGGGACTTAGAAAATATTCGCGCCGAGCGGTCGGAACCGACACGACTGGGAATTTAGAAAATATTTGCACCGAGCGACCAGGTTGCATTAGGTTAGGTTATATTATGTTATATACATAATATTCGCACCGAGAAGTAGGAGTAGACACGCCCGGCTTTCTGTAAAATAATACCACCGAGAGGTTAGGTTGGGTTAGGTTAGGTTATATTACGTTCTACATATATAATGTTCGCACCGAGAAGTACGGACCGGCACGACCGGGAACTTGGAAATTGTTCGCGCCGAGCGGTCGGGACCGACACGACCGGGGACTTTGAAAATATTCGCGCCGAGCGGTCGGGACCGACACGACCGGGGACTTTGAAAATATTCCCGCTGTGAGGTCGGGACCGACACGACCGGGGACTTAGAAAATATTCGCGCCGAGCGGTCGGAACCGACACGACTGGGAATTTAGAAAATATTCGCACCGAGCGACCAGGTTGCATTAGGTTAGGTTATATTATGTTATATACATAATATTCGCACCGAGAAGTAGGAGTAGACACGCCCGGCTTTCTGTAAAATAATACCACCGAGAGGTTAGGTTGGGTTAGGTTAGGTTATATTACGTTCTACATATATAATGTTCGCACCGAGAAGTACGGACCGGCACGACCGGGAACTTGGAAATTGTTCGCGCCGAGCGGACGGGACCGACACGACCGGGAACTTGGAAATTGTTCGCACCGAGCGGTCGGGACCGACACGACCGGGGACTTTGAAAATATTCCCGCTGTGAGGTCGGGACCGACACGACCGGGGACTTAGAAAATATTCGCGCCGAGCGGTCGGAACCGACACGACTGGGAATTTAGAAAATATTCGCACCGAGCGACCAGGTTGCATTAGGTTAGGTTATATTATGTTATATACATAATATTCGCACCGAGAAGTAGGAGTAGACACGCCCGGCTTTCTGTAAAATAATACCACCGAGAGGTTAGGTTGGGTTAGGTTAGGTTATATTACGTTCTACATATATAATGTTCGCACCGAGAAGTACGGACCGGCACGACCGGGAACTTGGAAATTGTTCGCGCCGAGCGGTCGGGACCGACACGACCGGGGACTTTGAAAATATTCCCGCTGTGAGGTCGGGACCGACACGACCGGGGACTTAGAAAATATTCGCGCCGAGCGGTCGGAACCGACACGACTGGGAATTTAGAAAATATTCGCACCGAGCGACCAGGTTGCATTAGGTTAGGTTATATTATGTTATATACATAATATTCGCACCGAGAAGTAGGAGTAGACACGCCCGGCTTTCTGTAAAATAATACCACCGAGAGGTTAGGTTGGGTTAGGTTAGGTTATATTACGTTCTACATATATAATGTTCGCACCGAGAAGTACGGACCGGCACGACCGGGAACTTGGAAATTGTTCGCGCCGAGCGGTCGGGACCGACACGACCGGGGACTTTGAAAATATTCCCGCTGTGAGGTCGGGACCGACACGACCGGGGACTTAGAAAATATTCGCGCCGAGCGGTCGGAACCGACACGACTGGGAATTTAGAAAGTATTCGCACCGAGCGACCAGGTTGCATTAGGTTAGGTTATATTATGTTATATACATAATATTCGCACCGAGAAGTAGGAGTAGACACGCCCGGCTTTCTGTAAAATAATACCACCGAGAGGTTAGGTTGGGTTAGGTTAGGTTATATTACGTTCTACATATATAATGTTCGCACCGAGAAGTACGGACCGGCACGACCGGGAACTTGGAAATTGTTCGCGCCGAGCGGTCGGAACCGACACGACTCGGAATTTAGAAAATATTCGCACCGAGCGACCAGGTTGCATTAGGTTAGGTTATATTATGTTATATACATAATATTCGCACCGAGAAGTAGGAGTAGACACGCCCGGCTTTCTGTAAAATAATACCAGCGAGAGGTTAGGTTGGGTTAGGTTAGGTTATATTACGTTCTACATATATAATGTTCGCACCGAGAAGTACGGACCGGCACGACCGGGAACTTGGAAATTGTTCGCGCCGAGCGGTCGGGACCGACACGACCGGGGACTTTGAAAATATTCCCGCTGTGAGGTCGGGACCGACACGACCGGGGACTTAGAAAATATTCGCGCCGAGCAGTCGGAACCGACACGACTGGGAATTTAGAAAATATTCGCACCGAGCGACCAGGTTGCATTAGGTTAGGTTATATTATGTTATATACATAATATTCGCACCGAGAAGTAGGAGTAGACACGCCCGACTTTCTGTAAAATAATACCACCGAGAGGTTAGGTTGGGTTAGGTTAGGTTATATTACGTTCTACATATATAATGTTCGCACCGAGAAGTACGGACCGGCACGACCGGGAACTTGGAAATTGTTCGCGCCGAGCGGTCGGGACCGACACGACCGGGGACTTTGAAAATATTCGCGCCGAGCGGTCGGGACCGACACGACCGGGGACTTTGAAAATATTCCCACTGTGAGGTCGGGACCGACACGACCGGGGACTTAGAAAATATTCGCGCCGAGCGGTCGGAACCGACAAGACTGGGAATTTAGAAAATATTCGCACCGAGCGACCAGGTTGCATTAGGTTAGGTTATATTATGTTATATACATAATATTCGCACCGAGAAGTAGGAGTAGACACGCCCGACTTTCTGTAAAATAATACCACCGAGAGGTTAGGTTGGGTTAGGTTAGGTTATATTACGTTCTACATATATAATGTTCGCACCGAGAAGTACGGACCGGCACGACCGGGAACTTGGAAATTGTTCGCGCCGAGCGGTCGGGACCGACACGACCGGGGACTTTGAAAATATTCGCGCCGAGCGGTCGGGACCGACACGACCGGGGACTTTGAAAATATTCCCGCTGTGAGGTCGGGACCGACACGACCGGGGACTTAGAAAATATTCGCGCCGAGCGGTCGGAACCGACACGACTGGGAATTTAGAAAATATTCGCACCGAGCGACCAGGTTGCATTAGGTTAGGTTATATTATGTTATATACATAATATTCGCACCGAGAAGTAGGAGTAGACACGCCCGGCTTTCTGTAAAATAATACCACCGAGAGGTTAGGTTGGGTTAGGTTAGGTTATATTACGTTCTACATATATAATGTTCGCACCGAGAAGTACGGACCGGCACGACCGGGAACTTGGAAATTGTTCGCGCCGAGCGGTCGGGACCGACACGACCGGGGACTTTGAAAATATTCCCGCTGTGAGGTCGGGACCGACACGACCGGGGACTTAGAAAATATTCGCGCCGAGCGGTCGGAACCGACACGACTGGGAATTTAGAAAGTATTCGCACCGAGCGACCAGGTTGCATTAGGTTAGGTTATATTATGTTATATACATAATATTCGCACCGAGAAGTAGGAGTAGACACGCCCGGCTTTCTGTAAAATAATACCACCGAGAGGTTAGGTTGGGTTAGGTTAGGTTATATTACGTTCTACATATATAATGTTCGCACCGAGAAGTACGGACCGGCACGACCGGGAACTTGGAAATTGTTCGCGCCGAGCGGTCGGAACCGACACGACTCGGAATTTAGAAAATATTCGCACCGAGCGACCAGGTTGCATTAGGTTAGGTTATATTATGTTATATACATAATATTCGCACCGAGAAGTAGGAGTAGACACGCCCGGCTTTCTGTAAAATAATACCAGCGAGAGGTTAGGTTGGGTTAGGTTAGGTTATATTACGTTCTACATATATAATGTTCGCACCGAGAAGTACGGACCGGCACGACCGGGAACTTGGAAATTGTTCGCGCCGAGCGGTCGGGACCGACACGACCGGGGACTTTGAAAATATTCCCGCTGTGAGGTCGGGACCGACACGACCGGGGACTTAGAAAATATTCGCGCCGAGCAGTCGGAACCGACACGACTGGGAATTTAGAAAATATTCGCACCGAGCGACCAGGTTGCATTAGGTTAGGTTATATTATGTTATATACATAATATTCGCACCGAGAAGTAGGAGTAGACACGCCCGACTTTCTGTAAAATAATACCACCGAGAGGTTAGGTTGGGTTAGGTTAGGTTATATTACGTTCTACATATATAATGTTCGCACCGAGAAGTACGGACCGGCACGACCGGGAACTTGGAAATTGTTCGCGCCGAGCGGTCGGGACCGACACGACCGGGGACTTTGAAAATATTCGCGCCGAGCGGTCGGGACCGACACGACCGGGGACTTTGAAAATATTCCCACTGTGAGGTCGGGACCGACACGACCGGGGACTTAGAAAATATTCGCGCCGAGCGGTCGGAACCGACAAGACTGGGAATTTAGAAAATATTCGCACCGAGCGACCAGGTTGCATTAGGTTAGGTTATATTATGTTATATACATAATATTCGCACCGAGAAGTAGGAGTAGACACGCCCGACTTTCTGTAAAATAATACCACCGAGAGGTTAGGTTGGGTTAGGTTAGGTTATATTACGTTCTACATATATAATGTTCGCACCGAGAAGTACGGACCGGCACGACCGGGAACTTGGAAATTGTTCGCGCCGAGCGGTCGGGACCGACACGACCGGGGACTTTGAAAATATTCGCGCCGAGCGGTCGGGACCGACACGACCGGGGACTTTGAAAATATTCCCGCTGTGAGGTCGGGACCGACACGACCGGGGACTTAGAAAATATTCGCGCCGAGCGGTCGGAACCGACACGACTGGGAATTTAGAAAATATTCGCACCGAGCGACCAGGTTGCATTAGGTTAGGTTATATTATGTTATATACATAATATTCGCACCGAGAAGTAGGAGTAGACACGCCCGGCTTTCTGTAAAATAATACCACCGAGAGGTTAGGTTGGGTTAGGTTAGGTTATATTACGTTCTACATATATAATGTTCGCACCGAGAAGTACGGACCGGCACGACCGGGAACTTGGAAATTGTTCGCGCCGAGCGGTCGGGACCGACACGACCGGGGACTTTGAAAATATTCGCGCCGAGCGGTCGGAACCGACACGACTGGGAATTTAGAAAATATTCGCACCGAGCGACCAGGTTGCATTAGGTTAGGTTATATTATGTTATATACATAATATTCGCACCGAGAAGTAGGAGTAGACACGCCCGGCTTTCTGTAAAATAATACCACCGAGAGGTTAGGTTGGATTAGGTTAGGTTATATTACGTTCTACATATATAATGTTCGCACCGAGAAGTACGGACCGGCACGACCGGGAACTTGGAAATTGTTCGCGCCGAGCGGTCGGGACCGACACGACCGGGGACTTTGAAAATATTCCCGCTGTGAGGTCGGGACCGACACGACCGGGGACTTAGAAAATATTCGCGCCGAGCGGTCGGAACCGACACGACTGGGAATTTAGAAAATATTCGCACCGAGCGACCAGGTTGCATTAGGTTAGGTTATATTATGTTATATACATAATATTCGCACCGAGAAGTAGGAGTAGACACGCCCGGCTTTCTGTAAAATAATACCAGCGAGAGGTTAGGTTGGGTTAGGTTAGGTTATATTACGTTCTACATATATAATGTTCGCACCGAGAAGTACGGACCGGCACGACCGGGAACTTGGAAATTGTTCGCGCCGAGCGGTCGGGACCGACACGACCGGGGACTTTGAAAATATTCCCGCTGTGAGGTCGGGACCGACACGACCGGGGACTTAGAAAATATTCGCGCCGAGCGGTCGGAACCGACACGACTGGGAATTTAGAAAGTATTCGCACCGAGCGACCAGGTTGCATTAGGTTAGGTTATATTATGTTATATACATAATATTCGCACCGAGAAGTAGGAGTAGACACGCCCGGCTTTCTGTAAAATAATACCACCGAGAGGTTAGGTTGGGTTAGGTTAGGTTATATTACGTTCTACATATATAATGTTCGCACCGAGAAGTACGGACCGGCACGACCGGGAACTTGGAAATTGTTCGCGCCGAGCGGTCGGAACCGACACGACTCGGAATTTAGAAAATATTCGCACCGAGCGACCAGGTTGCATTAGGTTAGGTTATATTATGTTATATACATAATATTCGCACCGAGAAGTAGGAGTAGACACGCCCGGCTTTCTGTAAAATAATACCAGCGAGAGGTTAGGTTGGGTTAGGTTAGGTTATATTACGTTCTACATATATAATGTTCGCACCGAGAAGTACGGACCGGCACGACCGGGAACTTGGAAATTGTTCGCGCCGAGCGGTCGGGACCGACACGACCGGGGACTTTGAAAATATTCCCGCTGTGAGGTCGGGACCGACACGACCGGGGACTTAGAAAATATTCGCGCCGAGCAGTCGGAACCGACACGACTGGGAATTTAGAAAATATTCGCACCGAGCGACCAGGTTGCATTAGGTTAGGTTATATTATGTTATATACATAATATTCGCACCGAGAAGTAGGAGTAGACACGCCCGACTTTCTGTAAAATAATACCACCGAGAGGTTAGGTTGGGTTAGGTTAGGTTATATTACGTTCTACATATATAATGTTCGCACCGAGAAGTACGGACCGGCACGACCGGGAACTTGGAAATTGTTCGCGCCGAGCGGTCGGGACCGACACGACCGGGGACTTTGAAAATATTCGCGCCGAGCGGTCGGGACCGACACGACCGGGGACTTTGAAAATATTCCCGCTGTGAGGTCGGGACCGACACGACCGGGGACTTAGAAAATATTCGCGCCGAGCGGTCGGAACCGACAAGACTGGGAATTTAGAAAATATTCGCACCGAGCGACCAGGTTGCATTAGGTTAGGTTATATTATGTTATATACATAATATTCGCACCGAGAAGTAGGAGTAGACACGCCCGACTTTCTGTAAAATAATACCACCGAGAGGTTAGGTTGGGTTAGGTTAGGTTATATTACGTTCTACATATATAATGTTCGCACCGAGAAGTACGGACCGGCACGACCGGGAACTTGGAAATTGTTCGCGCCGAGCGGTCGGGACCGACACGACCGGGGACTTTGAAAATATTCGCGCCGAGCGGTCGGGACCGACACGACCGGGGACTTTGAAAATATTCCCGCTGTGAGGTCGGGACCGACACGACCGGGGACTTAGAAAATATTCGCGCCGAGCGGTCGGAACCGACACGACTGGGAATTTAGAAAATATTCGCACCGAGCGACCAGGTTGCATTAGGTTAGGTTATATTATGTTATATACATAATATTCGCACCGAGAAGTAGGAGTAGACACGCCCGGCTTTCTGTAAAATAATACCACCGAGAGGTTAGGTTGGGTTAGGTTAGGTTATATTACGTTCTACATATATAATGTTCGCACCGAGAAGTACGGACCGGCACGACCGGGAACTTGGAAATTGTTCGCGCCGAGCGGTCGGGACCGACACGACCGGGGACTTTGAAAATATTCCCGCTGTGAGGTCGGGACCGACACGACCGGGGACTTAGAAAATATTCGCGCCGAGCGGTCGGAACCGACACGACTGGGAATTTAGAAAATATTCGCACCGAGCGACCAGGTTGCATTAGGTTAGGTTATATTATGTTATATACATAATATTCGCACCGAGAAGTAGGAGTAGACACGCCCGGCTTTCTGTAAAATAATACCACCGAGAGGTTAGGTTGGGTTAGGTTAGGTTATATTACGTTCTACATATATAATGTTCGCACCGAGAAGTACGGACCGGCACGACCGGGAACTTGGAAATTGTTCGCGCCGAGCGGTCGGGACCGACACGACCGGGGACTTTGAAAATATTCGCGCCGAGCGGTCGGGACCGACACGACCGGGGACTTTGAAAATATTCCCGCTGTGAGGTCGGGACCGACACGACCGGGGACTTAGAAAATATTCGCGCCGAGCGGTCGGAACCGACACGACTGGGAATTTAGAAAATATTCGCACCGAGCGACCAGGTTGCATTAGGTTAGGTTATATTATGTTATATACATAATATTCGCACCGAGAAGTAGGAGTAGACACGCCCAGCTTTCTGTAAAATAATACCACCGAGAGGTTAGGTTGGGTTAGGTTAGGTTATATTACGTTCTACATATATAATGTTCGCACCGAGAAGTACGGACCGGCACGACCGGGAACTTGGAAATTGTTCGCGCCGAGCGGTCGGGACCGACACGACCGGGGACTTTGAAAATATTCGCGCCGAGCGGTCGGGACCGACACGACCGGGGACTTTGAAAATATTCCCGCTGTGAGGTCGGGACCGACACGACCGGGGACTTAGAAAATATTCGCGCCGAGCGGTCGGAACCGACACGACTGGGAATTTAGAAAATATTCGCACCGAGCGACCAGGTTGCATTAGGTTAGGTTATATTATGTTATATACATAATATTCGCACCGAGAAGTAGGAGTAGACACGCCCGGCTTTCTGTAAAATAATACCACCGAGAGGTTAGGTTGGGTTAGGTTAGGTTATATTACGTTCTACATATATAATGTTCGCACCGAGAAGTACGGACCGGCACGACCGGGAACTTGGAAATTGTTCGCGCCGAGCGGTCGGGACCGACACGACCGGGGACTTTGAAAATATTCGCGCCGAGCGGTCGGGACCGACACGACCGGGGACTTTGAAAATATTCCCGCTGTGAGGTCGGGACCGACACGACCGGGGACTTAGAAAATATTCGCGCCGAGCGGTCGGAACCGACACGACTGGGAATTTAGAAAATATTCGCACCGAGCGACCAGGTTGCATTAGGTTAGGTTATATTATGTTATATACATAATATTCGCACCGAGAAGTAGGAGTAGACACGCCCGGCTTTCTGTAAAATAATACCACCGAGAGGTTAGGTTGGGTTAGGTTAGGTTATATTACGTTCTACATATATAATGTTCGCACCGAGAAGTACGGACCGGCACGACCGGGAACTTGGAAATTGTTCGCGCCGAGCGGTCGGGACCGACACGACCGGGGACTTTGAAAATATTCGCGCCGAGCGGTCGGGACCGACACGACCGGGGACTTTGAAAATATTCCCGCTGTGAGGTCGGGACCGACACGACCGGGGACTTAGAAAATATTCGCGCCGAGCGGTCGGAACCGACACGACTGGGAATTTAGAAAATATTCGCACCGAGCGACCAGGTTGCATTAGGTTAGGTTATATTATGTTATATACATAATATTCGCACCGAGAAGTAGGAGTAGACACGCCCGGCTTTCTGTAAAATAATACCACCGAGAGGTTAGGTTGGGTTAGGTTAGGTTATATTACGTTCTACATATATAATGTTCGCACCGAGAAGTACGGACCGGCACGACCGGGAACTTGGAAATTGTTCGCGCCGAGCGGTCGGGACCGACACGACCGGGGACTTTGAAAATATTCGCGCCGAGCGGTCGGGACCGACACGACCGGGGACTTTGAAAATATTCCCGCTGTGAGGTCGGGACCGACACGACCGGGGACTTAGAAAATATTCGCGCCGAGCGGTCGGAACCGACACGACTGGGAATTTAGAAAATATTCGCACCGAGCGACCAGGTTGCATTAGGTTAGGTTATATTATGTTATATACATAATATTCGCACCGAGAAGTAGGAGTAGACACGCCCGGCTTTCTGTAAAATAATACCACCGAGAGGTTAGGTTGGGTTAGGTTAGGTTATATTACGTTCTACATATATAATGTTCGCACCGAGAAGTACGGACCGGCACGACCGGGAACTTGGAAATTGTTCGCGCCGAGCGGTCGGGACCGACACGACCGGGGACTTTGAAAATATTCCCGCTGTGAGGTCGGGACCGACACGACCGGGGACTTAGAAAATATTCGCGCCGAGCGGTCGGAACCGACACGACTGGGAATTTAGAAAATATTCGCACCGAGCGACCAGGTTGCATTAGGTTAGGTTATATTATGTTATATACATAATATTCGCACCGAGAAGTAGGAGTAGACACGCCCGGCTTTCTGTAAAATAATACCACCGAGAGGTTAGGTTGGGTTAGGTTAGGTTATATTACGTTCTACATATATAATGTTCGCACCGAGAAGTACGGACCGGCACGACCGGGAACTTGGAAATTGTTCGCGCCGAGCGGTCGGGACCGACACGACCGGGGACTTTGAAAATATTCGCGCCGAGCGGTCGGGACCGACACGACCGGGGACTTTGAAAATATTCCCGCTGTGAGGTCGGGACCGACACGACCGGGGACTTAGAAAATATTCGCGCCGAGCGGTCGGAACCGACACGACTGGGAATTTAGAAAATATTTGCACCGAGCGACCAGGTTGCATTAGGTTAGGTTATATTATGTTATATACATAATATTCGCACCGAGAAGTAGGAGTAGACACGCCCGGCTTTCTGTAAAATAATACCACCGAGAGGTTAGGTTGGGTTAGGTTAGGTTATATTACGTTCTACATATATAATGTTCGCACCGAGAAGTACGGACCGGCACGACCGGGAACTTGGAAATTGTTCGCGCCGAGCGGTCGGGACCGACACGACCGGGGACTTTGAAAATATTCCCGCTGTGAGGTCGGGACCGACACGACCGGGGACTTTGAAAATATTCCCGCTGTGAGGTCGGGACCGACACGACCGGGGACTTAGAAAATATTCGCGCCGAGCGGTCGGAACCGACACGACTGGGAATTTAGAAAATATTCGCACCGAGCGACCAGGTTGCATTAGGTTAGGTTATATTATGTTATATACATAATATTCGCACCGAGAAGTAGGAGTAGACACGCCCGGCTTTCTGTAAAATAATACCACCGAGAGGTTAGGTTGGGTTAGGTTAGGTTATATTACGTTCTACATATATAATGTTCGCACCGAGAAGTACGGACCGGCACGACCGGGAACTTGGAAATTGTTCGCGCCGAGCGGTCGGGACCGACACGACCGGGGACTTTGAAAATATTCCCGCTGTGAGGTCGGGACCGACACGACCGGGGACTTAGAAAATATTCGCGCCGAGCGGTCGGAACCGACACGACTGGGAATTTAAAAAATATTTGCACCGAGCGACCAGGTTGCATTAGGTTAGGTTATATTATGTTATATACATAATATTCGCACCGAGAAGTAGGAGTAGACACGCCCGGCTTTCTGTAAAATAATACCACCGAGAGGTTAGGTTGGGTTAGGTTAGGTTATATTACGTTCTACATATATAATGTTCGCACCGAGAAGTACGGACCGGCACGACCGGGAACTTGGAAATTGTTCGCGCCGAGCGGTCGGGACCGACACGACCGGGGACTTTGAAAATATTCCCGCTGTGAGGTCGGGACCGACACGACCGGGGACTTAGAAAATATTCGCGCCGAGCGGTCGGAACCGACACGACTGGGAATTTAAAAAATATTTGCACCGAGCGACCAGGTTGCATTAGGTTAGGTTATATTATGTTATATACATAATATTCGCACCGAGAAGTAGGAGTAGACACGCCCGGCTTTCTGTAAAATAATACCACCGAGAGGTTAGGTTGGGTTAGGTTAGGTTATATTACGTTCTACATATATAATGTTCGCACCGAGAAGTACGGACCGGCACGACCGGGAACTTGGAAATTGTTCGCGCCGAGCGGTCGGGACCGACACGACCGGGGACTTTGAAAATATTCCCGCTGTGAGGTCGGGACCGACACGACCGGGGACTTAGAAAATATTCGCGCCGAGCGGTCGGAACCGACACGACTGGGAATTTAGAAAATATTCGCACCGAGCGACCAGGTTGCATTAGGTTAGGTTATATTATGTTATATACATAATATTCGCACCGAGAAGTAGGAGTAGACACGCCCGGCTTTCTGTAAAATAATACCACCGAGAGGTTAGGTTGGGTTAGGTTAGGTTATATTACGTTCTACATATATAATGTTCGCACCGAGAAGTACGGACCGGCACGACCGGGAACTTGGAAATTGTTCGCGCCGAGCGGTCGGGACCGACACGACCGGGGACTTTGAAAATATTCGCGCCGAGCGGTCGGGACCGACACGACCGGGGACTTTGAAAATATTCCCGCTGTGAGGTCGGGACCGACACGACCGGGGACTTAGAAAATATTCGCGCCGAGCGGTCGGAACCGACACGACTAGGAATTTAGAAAATATTCGCACCGAGCGACCAGGTTGCATTAGGTTAGGTTATATTATGTTATATACATAATATTCGCACCGAGAAGTAGGAGTAGACACGCCCGGCTTTCTGTAAAATAATACCACCGAGAGGTTAGGTTGGGTTAGGTTAGGTTATATTACGTTCTACATATATAATGTTCGCACCGAGAAGTACGGACCGGCACGACCGGGAACTTGGAAATTGTTCGCGCCGAGCGGTCGGGACCGACACGACCGGGGACTTTGAAAATATTCGCGCCGAGCGGTCGGGACCGACACGACCGGGGACGTTGAAAATATTCCCGCTGTGAGGTCGGGACCGACACGACCGGGGACTTAGAAAATATTCGCGCCGAGCGGTCGGAACCGACACGACTGGGAATTTAGAAAATATTCGCACCGAGCGACCAGGTTGCATTAGGTTAGGTTATATTATGTTATATACATAATATTCGCACCGAGAAGTAGGAGTAGACACGCCCGGCTTTCTGTAAAATAATACCACCGAGAGGTTAGGTTGGGTTAGGTTAGGTTATATTACGTTCTACATATATAATGTTCGCACCGAGAAGTACGGACCGGCACGACCGGGAACTTGGAAATTGTTCGCGCCGAGCGGTCGGGACCGACACGACCGGGGACTTTGAAAATATTCGCGCCGAGCGGTCGGGACCGACACGACCGGGGACTTTGAAAATATTCCCGCTGTGAGGTCGGGACCGACACGACCGGGGACTTAGAAAATATTCGCGCCGAGCGGTCGGAACCGACACGACTGGGAATTTAGAAAATATTCGCACCGAGCGACCAGGTTGCATTAGGTTAGGTTATATTATGTTATATACATAATATTCGCACCGAGAAGTAGGAGTAGACACGCCCGGCTTTCTGTAAAATAATACCACCGAGAGGTTAGGTTGGGTTAGGTTAGGTTATATTACGTTCTACATATATAATGTTCGCACCGAGAAGTACGGACCGGCACGACCGGGAACTTGGAAATTGTTCGCGCCGAGCGGTCGGGACCGACACGACCGGGGACTTTGAAAATATTCGCGCCGAGCGGTCGGGACCGACACGACCGGGGACTTTGAAAATATTCCCGCTGTGAGGTCGGGACCGACACGACCGGGGACTTAGAAAATATTCGCGCCGAGCGGTCGGAACCGACACGACTGGGAATTTAGAAAATATTCGCACCGAGCGACCAGGTTGCATTAGGTTAGGTTATATTATGTTATATACATAATATTCGCACCGAGAAGTAGGAGTAGACACGCCCGGCTTTCTGTAAAATAATACCACCGAGAGGTTAGGTTGGGTTAGGTTAGGTTATATTACGTTCTACATATATAATGTTCGCACCGAGAAGTACGGACCGGCACGACCGGGAACTTGGAAATTGTTCGCGCCGAGCGGTCGGAACCGACACGACTGGGAATTTAGAAAATATTCGCACCGAGCGACCAGGTTGCATTAGGTTAGGTTATATTATGTTATATACATAATATTCGCACCGAGAAGTAGGAGTAGACACGCCCGACTTTCTGTAAAATAATACCACCGAGAGGTTAGGTTGGGTTAGGTTAGGTTATATTACGTTCTACATATATAATGTTCGCACCGAGAAGTACGGACCGGCACGACCGGGAACTTGGAAATTGTTCGCGCCGAGCGGTCGGGACCGACACGACCGGGGAGTTTGAAAATATTCGCGCCGAGCGGTCGGGACCGACACGACCGGGGACTTTGAAAATATTCCCGCTGTGAGGTCGGGACCGACACGACCGGGGACTTAGAAAATATTCGCGCCGAGCGGTCGGAACCGACACGACTGGGAATTTAGAAAATATTCGCACCGAGCGACCAGGTTGCATTAGGTTAGGTTATATTATGTTATATACATAATATTCGCACCGAGAAGTAGGAGTAGACACGCCCGGCTTTCTGTAAAATAATACCACCGAGAGGTTAGGTTGGGTTAGGTTAGGTTATATTACGTTCTACATATATAATGTTCGCACCGAGAAGTACGGACCGGCACGACCGGGAACTTGGAAATTGTTCGCGCCGAGCGGTCGGGACCGACACGACCGGGGACTTTGAAAATATTCCCGCTGTGAGGTCGGGACCGACACGACCGGGGACTTAGAAAATATTCGCGCCGAGCGGTCGGAACCGACACGATTGGGAATTTAGAAAATATTCGCACCGAGCGACCAGGTTGCATTAGGTTAGGTTATATTATGTTATATACATAATATTCGCACCGAGAAGTAGGAGTAGACACGCCCGGCTTTCTGTAAAATAATACCACCGAGAGGTTAGGTTGGGTTAGGTTAGGTTATATTACGTTCTACATATATAATGTTCGCACCGAGAAGTACGGACCGGCACGACCGGGAACTTGGAAATTGTTCGCGCCGAGCGGTCGGGACCGACACGACCGGGGACTTTGAAAATATTCCCGCTGTGAGGTCGGGACCGACACGACCGGGGACTTTGAAAATATTCCCGCTGTGAGGTCGGGACCGACACGACCGGGGACTTAGAAAATATTCGCGCCGAGCGGTCGGAACCGACACGACTGGGAATTTAGAAAATATTCGCACCGAGCGACCAGGTTGCATTAGGTTAGGTTATATTATGTTATATACATAATATTCGCACCGAGAAGTAGGAGTAGACACGCCCGGCTTTCTGTAAAATAATACCACCGAGAGGTTAGGTTGGGTTAGGTTAGGTTATATTACGTTCTACATATATAATGTTCGCACCGAGAAGTACGGACCGGCACGACCGGGAACTTGGAAATTGTTCGCGCCGAGCGGTCGGGACCGACACGACCGGGGACTTTGAAAATATTCCCGCTGTGAGGTCGGGACCGACACGACCGGGGACTTAGAAAATATTCGCGCCGAGCGGTCGGAACCGACACGACTGGGAATTTAAAAAATATTTGCACCGAGCGACCAGGTTGCATTAGGTTAGGTTATATTATGTTATATACATAATATTCGCACCGAGAAGTAGGAGTAGACACGCCCGGCTTTCTGTAAAATAATACCACCGAGAGGTTAGGTTGGGTTAGGTTAGGTTATATTACGTTCTACATATATAATGTTCGCACCGAGAAGTACGGACCGGCACGACCGGGAACTTGGAAATTGTTCGCGCCGAGCGGTCGGGACCGACACGACCGGGGACTTTGAAAATATTCCCGCTGTGAGGTCGGGACCGACACGACCGGGGACTTAGAAAATATTCGCGCCGAGCGGTCGGAACCGACACGACTGGGAATTTAAAAAATATTTGCACCGAGCGACCAGGTTGCATTAGGTTAGGTTATATTATGTTATATACATAATATTCGCACCGAGAAGTAGGAGTAGACACGCCCGGCTTTCTGTAAAATAATACCACCGAGAGGTTAGGTTGGGTTAGGTTAGGTTATATTACGTTCTACATATATAATGTTCGCACCGAGAAGTACGGACCGGCACGACCGGGAACTTGGAAATTGTTCGCGCCGAGCGGTCGGGACCGACACGACCGGGGACTTTGAAAATATTCCCGCTGTGAGGTCGGGACCGACACGACCGGGGACTTAGAAAATATTCGCGCCGAGCGGTCGGAACCGACACGACTGGGAATTTAGAAAATATTCGCACCGAGCGACCAGGTTGCATTAGGTTAGGTTATATTATGTTATATACATAATATTCGCACCGAGAAGTAGGAGTAGACACGCCCGGCTTTCTGTAAAATAATACCACCGAGAGGTTAGGTTGGGTTAGGTTAGGTTATATTACGTTCTACATATATAATGTTCGCACCGAGAAGTACGGACCGGCACGACCGGGAACTTGGAAATTGTTCGCGCCGAGCGGTCGGGACCGACACGACCGGGGACTTTGAAAATATTCGCGCCGAGCGGTCGGGACCGACACGACCGGGGACTTTGAAAATATTCCCGCTGTGAGGTCGGGACCGACACGACCGGGGACTTAGAAAATATTCGCGCCGAGCGGTCGGAACCGACACGACTGGGAATTTAGAAAATATTCGCACCGAGCGACCAGGTTGCATTAGGTTAGGTTATATTATGTTATATACATAATATTCGCACCGAGAAGTAGGAGTAGACACGCCCGGCTTTCTGTAAAATAATACCACCGAGAGGTTAGGTTGGGTTAGGTTAGGTTATATTACGTTCTACATATATAATGTTCGCACCGAGAAGTACGGACCGGCACGACCGGGAACTTGGAAATTGTTCGCGCCGAGCGGTCGGGACCGACACGACCGGGGACTTTGAAAATATTCGCGCCGAGCGGTCGGGACCGACACGACCGGGGACGTTGAAAATATTCCCGCTGTGAGGTCGGGACCGACACGACCGGGGACTTAGAAAATATTCGCGCCGAGCGGTCGGAACCGACACGACTGGGAATTTAGAAAATATTCGCACCGAGCGACCAGGTTGCATTAGGTTAGGTTATATTATGTTATATACATAATATTCGCACCGAGAAGTAGGAGTAGACACGCCCGGCTTTCTGTAAAATAATACCACCGAGAGGTTAGGTTGGGTTAGGTTAGGTTATATTACGTTCTACATATATAATGTTCGCACCGAGAAGTACGGACCGGCACGACCGGGAACTTGGAAATTGTTCGCGCCGAGCGGTCGGGACCGACACGACCGGGGACTTTGAAAATATTCGCGCCGAGCGGTCGGGACCGACACGACCGGGGACTTTGAAAATATTCCCGCTGTGAGGTCGGGACCGATACGACCGGGGACTTAGAAAATATTCGCGCCGAGCGGTCGGAACCGACACGACTGGGAATTTAGAAAATATTCGCACCGAGCGACCAGGTTGCATTAGGTTAGGTTATATTATGTTATATACATAATATTCGCACCGAGAAGTAGGAGTAGACACGCCCGGCTTTCTGTAAAATAATACCACCGAGAGGTTAGGTTGGGTTAGGTTAGGTTATATTACGTTCTACATATATAATGTTCGCACCGAGAAGTACGGACCGGCACGACCGGGAACTTGGAAATTGTTCGCGCCGAGCGGTCGGGACCGACACGACCGGGGACTTTGAAAATATTCGCGCCGAGCGGTCGGGACCGACACGACCGGGGACTTTGAAAATATTCCCGCTGTGAGGTCGGGACCGACACGACCGGGGACTTAGAAAATATTCGCGCCGAGCGGTCGGAACCGACACGACTGGGAATTTAGAAAATATTCGCACCGAGCGACCAGGTTGCATTAGGTTAGGTTATATTATGTTATATACATAATATTCGCACCGAGAAGTAGGAGTAGACACGCCCGGCTTTCTGTAAAATAATACCACCGAGAGGTTAGGTTGGGTTAGGTTAGGTTATATTACGTTCTACATATATAATGTTCGCACCGAGAAGTACGGACCGGCACGACCGGGAACTTGGAAATTGTTCGCGCCGAGCGGTCGGAACCGACACGACTGGGAATTTAGAAAATATTCGCACCGAGCGACCAGGTTGCATTAGGTTAGGTTATATTATGTTATATACATAATATTCGCACCGAGAAGTAGGAGTAGACACGCCCGACTTTCTGTAAAATAATACCACCGAGAGGTTAGGTTGGGTTAGGTTAGGTTATATTACGTTCTACATATATAATGTTCGCACCGAGAAGTACGGACCGGCACGACCGGGAACTTGGAAATTGTTCGCGCCGAGCGGTCGGGACCGACACGACCGGGGAGTTTGAAAATATTCGCGCCGAGCGGTCGGGACCGACACGACCGGGGACTTTGAAAATATTCCCGCTGTGAGGTCGGGACCGACACGACCGGGGACTTAGAAAATATTCGCGCCGAGCGGTCGGAACCGACACGATTGGGAATTTAGAAAATATTCGCACCGAGCGACCAGGTTGCATTAGGTTAGGTTATATTATGTTATATACATAATATTCGCACCGAGAAGTAGGAGTAGACACGCCCGGCTTTCTGTAAAATAATACCACCGAGAGGTTAGGTTGGGTTAGGTTAGGTTATATTACGTTCTACATATATAATGTTCGCACCGAGAAGTACGGACCGGCACGACCGGGAACTTGGAAATTGTTCGCGCCGAGCGGTCGGGACCGACACGACCGGGGACTTTGAAAATATTCGCGCCGAGCGGTCGGGACCGACACGACCGGGGACTTAGAAAATATTCGCGCCGAGCAGTCGGAACCGACACGACTGGGAATTTAGAAAATATTCGCACCGAGCGACCAGGTTGCATTAGGTTAGGTTATATTATGTTATATACATAATATTCGCACCGAGAAGTAGGAGTAGACACGCCCGACTTTCTGTAAAATAATACCAACGAGAGGTTAGGTTGGGTTAGGTTAGGTTATATTACGTTCTACATATATAATGTTCGCACCGAGAAGTACGGACCGGCACGACCGGGAACTTGGAAATTGTTCGCGCCGAGCGGTCGGGACCGACACGACCGGGGACTTTGAAAATATTCGCGCCGAGCGGTCGGGACCGACACGACCGGGGACTTAGAAAATATTCGCGCCGAGCGGTCGGAACCGACACGACTGGGAATTTAGAAAATATTCGCACCGAGCGACCAGGTTGCATTAGGTTAGGTTATATTATGTTATATACATAATATTCGCACCGAGAAGTAGGAGTAGACACGCCCGGCTTTCTGTAAAATAATACCACCGAGAGGTTAGGTTGGGTTAGGTTAGGTTATATTACGTTCTACATATATAATGTTCGCACCGAGAAGTACGGACCGGCACGACCGGGAACTTGGAAATTGTTCGCGCCGAGCGGTCGGGACCGACACGACCGGGGACTTTGAAAATATTCGCGCCGAGCGGTCGGGACCGACACGACCGGGGACTTTGAAAATATTCCCGCTGTGAGGTCGGGACCGACACGACCGGGGACTTAGAAAATATTCGCGCCGAGCGGTCGGAACCGACACGACTGGGAATTTAGAAAATATTCGCACCGATCGACCAGGTTGCATTAGGTTAGGTTATATTATGTTATATACATAATATTCGCACCGAGAAGTAGGAGTAGACACGCCCGGCTTTCTGTAAAATAATACCACCGAGAGGTTAGGTTGGGTTAGGTTAGGTTATATTACGTTCTACATATATAATGTTCGCACCGAGAAGTACGGACCGGCACGACCGGGAACTTGGAAATTGTTCGCGCCGAGCGGTCGGGACCGACACGACCGGGGACTTTGAAAATATTCGCGCCGAGCGGTCGGGACCGACACGACCGGGGACTTTGAAAATATTCCCGCTGTGAGGTCGGGACCGACACGACCGGGGACTTAGAAAATATTCGCGCCGAGCGGTCGGAACCGACACGACTGGGAATTTAGAAAATATTCGCACCGAGCGACCAGGTTGCATTAGGTTAGGTTATATTATGTTATATACATAATATTCGCACCGAGAAGTAGGAGTAGACACGCCCGGCTTTCTGTAAAATAATTCCACCGAGAGGTTAGGTTGGGTTAGGTTAGGTTATATTACGTTCTACATATATAATGTTCGCACCGAGAAGTACGGACCGGCACGACCGGGAACTTGGAAATTGTTCGCGCCGAGCGGTCGGGACCGACACGACCGGGGACTTTGAAAATATTCGCGCCGAGCGGTCGGGACCGACACGACCGGGGACTTTGAAAATATTCCCGCTGTGAGGTCGGGACCGACACGACCGGGGACTTAGAAAATATTCGCGCCGAGCGGTCGGAACCGACACGACTGGGAATTTAGAAAATATTCGCACCGAGCGACCAGGTTGCATTAGGTTAGGTTATATTATGTTATATACATAATATTCGCACCGAGAAGTAGGAGTAGACACGCCCGGCTTTCTGTAAAATAATACCACCGAGAGGTTAGGTTGGGTTAGGTTAGGTTATATTACGTTCTACATATATAATGTTCGCACCGAGAAGTACGGACCGGCACGACCGGGAACTTGGAAATTGTTCGCGCCGAGCGGTCGGGACCGACACGACCGGGGACTTTGAAAATATTCGCGCCGAGCGGTCGGGACCGACACGACCGGGGACTTTGAAAATATTCCCGCTGTGAGGTCGGGACCGACACGACCGGGGACTTAGAAAATATTCGCGCCGAGCGGTCGGAACCGACACGACTGGGAATTTAGAAAATATTCGCACCGAGCGACCAGGTTGCATTAGGTTAGGTTATATTATG
Source organism: Xylocopa violacea (assembly GCA_963969225.1). Taxonomy (NCBI): domain Eukaryota; kingdom Metazoa; phylum Arthropoda; class Insecta; order Hymenoptera; family Apidae; genus Xylocopa; species Xylocopa violacea. Next base: position 49,549 of record CAXAJV010000575.1, on the reverse strand, counting down.
TTATATACATAATATTCGCACCGAGAAGTAGGAGTAGACACGCCCGGCTTTCTGTAAAATAATACCACCGAGAGGTTAGGTTGGGTTAGGTTAGGTTATATTACGTTCTACATATATAATGTTCGCACCGAGAAGTACGGACCGGCACGACCGGGAACTTGGAAATTGTTCGCGCCGAGCGGTCGGGACCGACACGACCGGGGACTTTGAAAATATTCCCGCTGTGAGGTCGGGACCGACACGACCGGGGACTTAGAAAATATTCGCGCCGAGCGGTCGGAACCGACACGACTGGGAATTTAGAAAATATTCGCACCGAGCGACCAGGTTGCATTAGGTTAGGTTATATTATGTTATATACATAATATTCGCACCGAGAAGTAGGAGTAGACACGCCCGGCTTTCTGTAAAATAATACCACCGAGAGGTTAGGTTGGGTTAGGTTAGGTTATATTACGTTCTACATATATAATGTTCGCACCGAGAAGTACGGACCGGCACGACCGGGAACTTGGAAATTGTTCGCGCCGAGCGGTCGGGACCGACACGACCGGGGACTTTGAAAATATTCGCGCCGAGCGGTCGGGACCGACACGACCGGGGACTTTGAAAATATTCCCGCTGTGAGGTCGGGACCGACACGACCGGGGACTTAGAAAATATTCGCGCCGAGCGGTCGGAACCGACACGACTGGGAATTTAGAAAATATTCGCACCGAGCGACCAGGTTGCATTAGGTTAGGTTATATTATGTTATATACATAATATTCGCACCGAGAAGTAGGAGTAGACACGCCCGGCTTTCTGTAAAATAATACCACCGAGAGGTTAGGTTGGGTTAGGTTAGGTTATATTACGTTCTACATATATAATGTTCGCACCGAGAAGTACGGACCGGCACGACCGGGAACTTGGAAATTGTTCGCGCCGAGCGGTCGGGACCGACACGACCGGGGACTTTGAAAATATTCGCGCCGAGCGGTCGGGACCGACACGACCGGGGACTTTGAAAATATTCCCGCTGTGAGGTCGGGACCGACACGACCGGGGACTTAGAAAATATTCGCGCCGAGCGGTCGGAACCGACACGACTGGGAATTTAGAAAATATTCGCACCGAGCGACCAGGTTGCATTAGGTTAGGTTATATTATGTTATATACATAATATTCGCACCGAGAAGTAGGAGTAGACACGCCCGGCTTTCTGTAAAATAATACCACCGAGAGGTTAGGTTGGGTTAGGTTAGGTTATATTACGTTCTACATATATAATGTTCGCACCGAGAAGTACGGACCGGCACGACCGGGAACTTGGAAATTGTTCGCGCCGAGCGGTCGGGACCGACACGACCGGGGACTTTGAAAATATTCCCGCTGTGAGGTCGGGACCGACACGACCGGGGACTTAGAAAATATTCGCGCCGAGCGGTCGGAACCGACACGACTGGGAATTTAGAAAATATTCGCACCGAGCGACCAGGTTGCATTAGGTTAGGTTATATTATGTTATATACATAATATTCGCACCGAGAAGTAGGAGTAGACACGCCCGGCTTTCTGTAAAATAATACCACCGAGAGGTTAGGTTGGGTTAGGTTAGGTTATATTACGTTCTACATATATAATGTTCGCACCGAGAAGTACGGACCGGCACGACCGGGAACTTGGAAATTGTTCGCGCCGAGCGGTCGGGACCGACACGACCGGGGACTTTGAAAATATTCGCGCCGAGCGGTCGGGACCGACACGACCGGGGACTTTGAAAATATTCCCGCTGTGAGGTCGGGACCGACACGACCGGGGACTTAGAAAATATTCGCGCCGAGCGGTCGGAACCGACACGACTGGGAATTTAGAAAATATTCGCACCGAGCGACCAGGTTGCATTAGGTTAGGTTATATTATGTTATATACATAATATTCGCACCGAGAAGTAGGAGTAGACACGCCCGGCTTTCTGTAAAATAATACCACCGAGAGGTTAGGTTGGGTTAGGTTAGGTTATATTACGTTCTACATATATAATGTTCGCACCGAGAAGTACGGACCGGCACGACCGGGAACTTGGAAATTGTTCGCGCCGAGCGGTCGGGACCGACACGACCGGGGACTTTGAAAATATTCGCGCCGAGCGGTCGGGACCGACACGACCGGGGACTTTGAAAATATTCCCGCTGTGAGGTCGGGACCGACACGACCGGGGACTTAGAAAATATTCGCGCCGAGCGGTCGGAACCGACACGACTGGGAATTTAGAAAATATTCGCACCGAGCGACCAGGTTGCATTAGGTTAGGTTATATTATGTTATATACATAATATTCGCACCGAGAAGTAGGAGTAGACACGCCCGGCTTTCTGTAAAATAATACCACCGAGAGGTTAGGTTGGGTTAGGTTAGGTTATATTACGTTCTACATATATAATGTTCGCACCGAGAAGTACGGACCGGCACGACCGGGAACTTGGAAATTGTTCGCGCCGAGCGGTCGGGACCGACACGACCGGGGACTTTGAAAATATTCCCGCTGTGAGGTCGGGACCGACACGACCGGGGACTTAGAAAATATTCGCGCCGAGCGGTCGGAACCGACACGACTGGGAATTTAGAAAATATTCGCACCGAGCGACCAGGTTGCATTAGGTTAGGTTATATTATGTTATATACATAATATTCGCACCGAGAAGTAGGAGTAGACACGCCCGGCTTTCTGTAAAATAATACCACCGAGAGGTTAGGTTGGGTTAGGTTAGGTTATATTACGTTCTACATATATAATGTTCGCACCGAGAAGTACGGACCGGCACGACCGGGAACTTGGAAATTGTTCGCGCCGAGCGGTCGGGACCGACACGACCGGGGACTTTGAAAATATTCCCGCTGTGAGGTCGGGACCGACACGACCGGGGACTTAGAAAATATTCGCGCCGAGCGGTCGGAACCGACACGACTGGGAATTTAGAAAATATTCGCACCGAGCGACCAGGTTGCATTAGGTTAGGTTATATTATGTTATATACATAATATTCGCACCGAGAAGTAGGAGTAGACACGCCCGGCTTTCTGTAAAATAATACCACCGAGAGGTTAGGTTGGGTTAGGTTAGGTTATATTACGTTCTACATATATAATGTTCGCACCGAGAAGTACGGACCGGCACGACCGGGAACTTGGAAATTGTTCGCGCCGAGCGGTCGGGACCGACACGACCGGGGACTTTGAAAATATTCGCGCCGAGCGGTCGGGACCGACACGACCGGGGACTTTGAAAATATTCCCGCTGTGAGGTCGGGACCGACACGACCGGGGACTTAGAAAATATTCGCGCCGAGCGGTCGGAACCGACACGACTGGGAATTTAGAAAATATTCGCACCGAGCGACCAGGTTGCATTAGGTTAGGTTATATTATGTTATATACATAATATTCGCACCGAGAAGTAGGAGTAGACACGCCCGGCTTTCTGTAAAATAATACCAGCGAGAGGTTAGGTTGGGTTAGGTTAGGTTATATTACGTTCTACATATATAATGTTCGCACCGAGAAGTACGGACCGGCACGACCGGGAACTTGGAAATTGTTCGCGCCGAGCGGTCGGGACCGACACGACCGGGGACTTTGAAAATATTCCCGCTGTGAGGTCGGGACCGACACGACCGGGGACTTAGAAAATATTCGCGCCGAGCGGTCGGAACCGACACGACTGGGAATTTAGAAAATATTCGCACCGAGCGACCAGGTTGCATTAGGTTAGGTTATATTATGTTATATACATAATATTCGCACCGAGAAGTAGGAGTAGACACGCCCGGCTTTCTGTAAAATAATACCAGCGAGAGGTTAGGTTGGGTTAGGTTAGGTTATATTACGTTCTACATATATAATGTTCGCACCGAGAAGTACGGACCGGCACGACCGGGAACTTGGAAATTGTTCGCGCCGAGCGGTCGGGACCGACACGACCGGGGACTTTGAAAATATTCCCGCTGTGAGGTCGGGACCGACACGACCGGGAATTTAGAAAATATTCGCACCGAGCGACCAGGTTGCATTAGGTTAGGTTATATTATGTTATATACATAATATTCGCACCGAGAAGTAGGAGTAGACACGCCCGACTTTCTGTAAAATAATACCACCGAGAGGTTAGGTTGGGTTAGGTTAGGTTATATTACGTTCTACATATATAATGTTCGCACCGAGAAGTACGGACCGGCACGACCGGGAACTTGGAAATTGTTCGCGCCGAGCGGTCGGGACCGACACGACCGGGGACTTTGAAAATATTCGCGCCGAGCGGTCGGAACCGACACGACCGGGGACTTTGAAAATATTCCCGCTGTGAGGTCGGGACCGACACGACCGGGGACTTAGAAAATATTCGCGCCGAGCGGTCGGAACCGACACGACTGGGAATTTAGAAAATATTCGCACCGAGCGACCAGGTTGCATTAGGTTAGGTTATATTATGTTATATACATAATATTCGCACCGAGAAGTAGGAGTAGACACGCCCGGCTTTCTGTAAAATAATACCACCGAGAGGTAAGGTTGGGTTAGGTTAGGTTATATTACGTTCTACATATATAATGTTCGCACCGAGAAGTACGGACCGGCACGACCGGGAACTTGGAAATTGTTCGCGCCGAGCGGTCGGAACCGACACGACTGGGAATTTAGAAAATATTCGCACCGAGCGACCAGGTTGCATTAGGTTAGGTTATATTATGTTATATACATAATATTCGCACCGAGAAGTAGGAGTAGACACGCCCGGCTTTCTGTAAAATAATACCAGCGAGAGGTTAGGTTGGGTTAGGTTAGGTTATATTACGTTCTACATATATAATGTTCGCACCGAGAAGTACGGACCGGCACGACCGGGAACTTGGAAATTGTTCGCGCCGAGCGGTCGGGACCGACACGACCGGGGACTTTGAAAATATTCCCGCTGTGAGGTCGGGACCGACACGACCGGGGACTTAGAAAATATTCGCGCCGAGCGGTCGGAACCGACACGACTGGGAATTTAGAAAATATTCACACCGAGCGACCAGGTTGCATTAGGTTAGGTTATATTATGTTATATACATAATATTCGCACCGAGAAGTAGGAGTAGACACGCCCGGCTTTCTGTAAAATAATACCACCGAGAGGTTAGGTTGGGTTAGGTTAGGTTATATTACGTTCTACATATATAATGTTCGCACCGAGAAGTACGGACCGGCACGACCGGGAACTTGGAAATTGTTCGCGCCGAGCGGTCGGAACCGACACGACTGGGAATTTAGAAAATATTCGCACCGAGCGACCAGGTTGCATTAGGTTAGGTTATATTATGTTATATACATAATATTCGCACCGAGAAGTAGGAGTAGACACGCCCGGCTTTCTGTAAAATAATACCAGCGAGAGGTTAGGTTGGGTTAGGTTAGGTTATATTACGTTCTACATATATAATGTTCGCACCGAGAAGTACGGACCGGCACGACCGGGAACTTGGAAATTGTTCGCGCCGAGCGGTCGGGACCGACACGACCGGGGACTTTGAAAATATTCCCGCTGTGAGGTCGGGACCGACACGACCGGGAATTTAGAAAATATTCGCACCGAGCGACCAGGTTGCATTAGGTTAGGTTATATTATGTTATATACATAATATTCGCACCGAGAAGTAGGAGTAGACACGCCCGACTTTCTGTAAAATAATACCACCGAGAGGTTAGGTTGGGTTAGGTTAGGTTATATTACGTTCTACATATATAATGTTCGCACCGAGAAGTACGGACCGGCACGACCGGGAACTTGGAAATTGTTCGCGCCGAGCGGTCGGGACCGACACGACCGGGGACTTTGAAAATATTCGCGCCGAGCGGTCGGAACCGACACGACCGGGGACTTTGAAAATATTCCCGCTGTGAGGTCGGGACCGACACGACCGGGGACTTAGAAAATATTCGCGCCGAGCGGTCGGAACCGACACGACTGGGAATTTAGAAAATATTCGCACCGAGCGACCAGGTTGCATTAGGTTAGGTTATATTATGTTATATACATAATATTCGCACCGAGAAGTAGGAGTAGACACGCCCGGCTTTCTGTAAAATAATACCACCGAGAGGTAAGGTTGGGTTAGGTTAGGTTATATTACGTTCTACATATATAATGTTCGCACCGAGAAGTACGGACCGGCACGACCGGGAACTTGGAAATTGTTCGCGCCGAGCGGTCGGGACCGACACGACCGGGGACTTTGAAAATATTCGCGCCGAGCGGTCGGGACCGACACGATCGGGGACTTTGAAAATATTCCCGCTGTGAGGTCGGGACCGACACGACCGGGGACTTAGAAAATATTCGCGCCGAGGGGTCGGAACCGACACGACTGGGAATTTAGAAAATATTCGCACCGAGCGACCAGGTTGCATTAGGTTAGGTTATATTATGTTATATACATAATATTCGCACCGAGAAGTAGGAGTAGACACGCCCGGCTTTCTGTAAAATAATACCACCGAGAGGTTAGGTTGGGTTAGGTTAGGTTATATTACGTTCTACATATATAATGTTCGCACCGAGAAGTACGGACCGGCACGACCGGGAACTTGGAAATTGTTCGCGCCGAGCGGTCGGGACCGACACGACCGGGGACTTTGAAAATATTCGCGCCGAGCGGTCGGGACCGACACGACCGGGGACTTTGAAAATATTCCCGCTGTGAGGTCGGGACCGACACGACCGGGGACTTAGAAAATATTCGCGCCGAGCGGTCGGAACCGACACGACTGGGAATTTAGAAAATATTCGCACCGAGCGACCAGGTTGCATTAGGTTAGGTTATATTATGTTATATACATAATATTCGCACCGAGAAGTAGGAGTAGACACGCCCGGCTTTCTGTAAAATAATACCACCGAGAGGTTAGGTTGGGTTAGGTTAGGTTATATTACGTTCTACATATATAATGTTCGCACCGAGAAGTACGGACCGGCACGACCGGGAACTTGGAAATTGTTCGCGCCGAGCGGTCGGAACCGACACGACTGGGAATTTAGAAAATATTCGCACCGAGCGACCAGGTTGCATTAGGTTAGGTTATATTATGTTATATACATAATATTCGCACCGAGAAGTAGGAGTAGACACGCCCGGCTTTCTGTAAAATAATACCAGCGAGAGGTTAGGTTGGGTTAGGTTAGGTTATATTACGTTCTACATATATAATGTTCGCACCGAGAAGTACGGACCGGCACGACCGGGAACTTGGAAATTGTTCGCGCCGAGCGGTCGGGACCGACACGACCGGGGACTTTGAAAATATTCGCGCCGAGCGGTCGGGACCGACACGACCGGGGACTTTGAAAATATTCCCCCTGTGAGGTCGGGACCGACACGACCGGGGACTTAGAAAATATTCGCGCCGAGCGGTCGGAACCGACACGACTGGGAATTTAGAAAATATTCGCACCGAGCGACCAGGTTGCATTAGGTTAGGTTATATTATGTTATATACATAATATTCGCACCGAGAAGTAGGAGTAGACACGCCCGGCTTTCTGTAAAATAATACCACCGAGAGGTTAGGTTGGGTTAGGTTAGGTTATATTACGTTCTACATATATAATGTTCGCACCGAGAAGTACGGACCGGCACGACCGGGAACTTGGAAATTGTTCGCGCCGAGCGGTCGGAACCGACACGACTGGGAATTTAGAAAATATTCGCACCGAGCGACCAGGTTGCATTAGGTTAGATTATATTATGTTATATACATAATATTCGCACCGAGAAGTAGGAGTAGACACGCCCGGCTTTCTGTAAAATAATACCACCGAGAGGTTAGGTTGGGTTAGGTTAGGTTATATTACGTTCTACATATATAATGTTCGCACCGAGAAGTACGGACCGGCACGACCGGGAACTTGGAAATTGTTCGCGCCGAGCGGTCGGGACCGACACGACCGGGGGCTTTGAAAATATTCCCGCTGTGAGGTCGGGACCGACACGACCGGGGACTTAGAAAATATTCGCGCCGAGCGGTCGGAACCGACACGACTGGGAATTTAGAAAATATTTGCACCGAGCGACCAGGTTGCATTAGGTTAGGTTATATTATGTTATATACATAATATTCGCACCGAGAAGTAGGAGTAGACACGCCCGGCTTTCTGTAAAATAATACCACCGAGAGGTTAGGTTGGGTTAGGTTAGGTTATATTACGTTCTACATATATAATGTTCGCACCGAGAAGTACGGACCGGCACGACCGGGAACTTGGAAATTGTTCGCGCCGAGCGGTCGGGACCGACGCGACCGGGGACTTTGAAAATATTCCCGCTGTGAGGTCGGGACCGACACGACCGGGGACTTAGAAAATATTCGCGCCGAGCGGTCGGAACCGACACGACTGGGAATTTAGAAAATATTTGCACCGAGCGACCAGGTTGCATTAGGTTAGGTTATATTATGTTATATACATAATATTCGCACCGAGAAGTAGGAGTAGACACGCCCGGCTTTCTGTAAAATAATACCACCGAGAGGTTAGGTTGGGTTAGGTTAGGTTATATTACGTTCTACATATATAATGTTCGCACCGAGAAGTACGGACCGGCACGACCGGGAACTTGGAAATTGTTCGCGCCGAGCGGTCGGGACCGACACGACCGGGGACTTTGAAAATATTCGCGCCGAGCGGTCGGGACCGACACGACCGGGGACTTTGAAAATATTCCCGCTGTGAGGTCGGGACCGACACGACCGGGGACTTAGAAAATATTCGCGCCGAGCGGTCGGAACCGACACGACTGGGAATTTAGAAAATATTCGCACCGAGCGACCAGGTTGCATTAGGTTAGGTTATATTATGTTATATACATAATATTCGCACCGAGAAGTAGGAGTAGACACGCCCGGCTTTCTGTAAAATAATACCACCGAGAGGTTAGGTTGGGTTAGGTTAGGTTATATTACGTTCTACATATATAATGTTCGCACCGAGAAGTACGGACCGGCACGACCGGGAACTTGGAAATTGTTCGCGCCGAGCGGTCGGGACCGACACGACCGGGGACTTAGAAAATATTCGCGCCGAGCGGTCGGAACCGACACGACTGGGAATTTAGAAAATATTCGCACCGAGCGACCAGGTTGCATTAGGTTAGGTTATATTATGTTATATACATAATATTCGCACCGAGAAGTAGGAGTAGACACGCCCGGCTTTCTGTAAAATAATACCACCGAGAGGTTAGGTTGGGTTAGGTTAGGTTATATTACGTTCTACATATATAATGTTCGCACCGAGAAGTACGGACCGGCACGACCGGGAACTTGGAAATTGTTCGCGCCGAGCGGTCGGAACCGACACGACTGGGAATTTAGAAAATATTCGCACCGAGCGACCAGGTTGCATTAGGTTAGATTATATTATGTTATATACATAATATTCGCACCGAGAAGTAGGAGTAGACACGCCCGGCTTTCTGTAAAATAATACCACCGAGAGGTTAGGTTGGGTTAGGTTAGGTTATATTACGTTCTACATATATAATGTTCGCACCGAGAAGTACGGACCGGCACGACCGGGAACTTGGAAATTGTTCGCGCCGAGCGGTCGGGACCGACACGACCGGGGACTTTGAAAATATTCGCGCCGAGCGGTCGGGACCGACACGACCGGGGACTTTGAAAATATTCCCGCTGTGAGGTCGGGACCGACACGACCGGGGACTTAGAAAATATTCGCGCCGAGCGGTCGGAACCGACACGACTGGGAATTTAGAAAATATTCGCACCGAGCGACCAGGTTGCATTAGGTTAGGTTATATTATGTTATATACATAATATTCGCACCGAGAAGTAGGAGTAGACACGCCCGGCTTTCTGTATAATAATACCACCGAGAGGTTAGGTTGGGTTAGGTTAGGTTATATTACGTTCTACATATATAATGTTCGCACCGAGAAGTACGGACCGGCACGACCGGGAACTTGGAAATTGTTCGCGCCGAGCGGTCGGGACCGACACGACCGGGGACTTAGAAAATATTCGCGCCGAGCGGTCGGAACCGACACGACTGGGAATTTAGAAAATATTCGCACCGAGCGACCAGGTTGCATTAGGTTAGGTTATATTATGTTATATACATAATATTCGCACCGAGAAGTAGGAGTAGACACGCCCGGCTTTCTGTAAAATAATACCACCGAGAGGTTAGGTTGGGTTAGGTTAGGTTATATTACGTTCTACATATATAATGTTCGCACCGAGAAGTACGGACCGGCACGACCGGGAACTTGGAAATTGTTCGCGCCGAGCGGTCGGGACCGACACGACCGGGGACTTTGAAAATATTCCCGCTGTGAGGTCGGGACCGACACGACCGGGGACTTAGAAAATATTCGCGCCGAGCGGTCGGAACCGACACGACTGGGAATTTAGAAAATATTTGCACCGAGCGACCAGGTTGCATTAGGTTAGGTTATATTATGTTATATACATAATATTCGCACCGAGAAGTAGGAGTAGACACGCCCGGCTTTCTGTAAAATAATACCACCGAGAGGTTAGGTTGGGTTAGGTTAGGTTATATTACGTTCTACATATATAATGTTCGCACCGAGAAGTACGGACCGGCACGACCGGGAACTTGGAAATTGTTCGCGCCGAGCGGTCGGGACCGACGCGACCGGGGACTTTGAAAATATTCCCGCTGTGAGGTCGGGACCGACACGACCGGGGACTTAGAAAATATTCGCGCCGAGCGGTCGGAACCGACACGACTGGGAATTTAGAAAATATTTGCACCGAGCGACCAGGTTGCATTAGGTTAGGTTATATTATGTTATATACATAATATTCGCACCGAGAAGTAGGAGTAGACACGCCCGGCTTTCTGTAAAATAATACCACCGAGAGGTTAGGTTGGGTTAGGTTAGGTTATATTACGTTCTACATATATAATGTTCGCACCGAGAAGTACGGACCGGCACGACCGGGAACTTGGAAATTGTTCGCGCCGAGCGGTCGGGACCGACACGACCGGGGACTTTGAAAATATTCGCGCCGAGCGGTCGGGACCGACACGACCGGGGACTTTGAAAATATTCCCGCTGTGAGGTCGGGACCGACACGACCGGGGACTTAGAAAATATTCGCGCCGAGCGGTCGGAACCGACACGACTGGGAATTTAGAAAATATTCGCACCGAGCGACCAGGTTGCATTAGGTTAGGTTATATTATGTTATATACATAATATTCGCACCGAGAAGTAGGAGTAGACACGCCCGGCTTTCTGTAAAATAATACCACCGAGAGGTTAGGTTGGGTTAGGTTAGGTTATATTACGTTCTACATATATAATGTTCGCACCGAGAAGTACGGACCGGCACGACCGGGAACTTGGAAATTGTTCGCGCCGAGCGGTCGGGACCGACACGACCGGGGACTTAGAAAATATTCGCGCCGAGCGGTCGGAACCGACACGACTGGGAATTTAGAAAATATTCGCACCGAGCGACCAGGTTGCATTAGGTTAGGTTATATTATGTTATATACATAATATTCGCACCGAGAAGTAGGAGTAGACACGCCCGGCTTTCTGTAAAATAATACCACCGAGAGGTTAGGTTGGGTTAGGTTAGGTTATATTACGTTCTACATATATAATGTTCGCACCGAGAAGTACGGACCGGCACGACCGGGAACTTGGAAATTGTTCGCGCCGAGCGGTCGGAACCGACACGACTGGGAATTTAGAAAATATTCGCACCGAGCGACCAGGTTGCATTAGGTTAGGTTATATTATGTTATATACATAATATTCGCACCGAGAAGTAGGAGTAGACACGCCCGGCTTTCTGTAAAATAATACCACCGAGAGGTTAGGTTGGGTTAGGTTAGGTTATATTACGTTCTACATATATAATGTTCGCACCGAGAAGTACGGACCGGCACGACCGGGAACTTGGAAATTGTTCGCGCCGAGCGGTCGGGACCGATACGACCGGGGACTTTGAAAATATTCCCGCTGTGAGGTCGGGACCGACACGACCGGGAATTTAGAAAATATTCGCACCGAGCGACCAGGTTGCATTAGGTTAGGTTATATTATGTTATATACATAATATTCGCACCGAGAAGTAGGAGTAGACACGCCCGGCTTTCTGTAAAATAATACCACCGAGAGGTTAGGTTGGGTTAGGTTAGGTTATATTACGTTCTACATATATAATGTTCGCACCGAGAAGTACGGACCGGCACGACCGGGAACTTGGAAATTGTTCGCGCCGAGCGGTCGGGACCGACACGACCGGGGACTTTGAAAATATTCCCGCTGTGAGGTCGGGACCGACACGACCGGGGACTTAGAAAATATTCGCGCCGAGCGGTCGGAACCGACACGACTGGGAATTTAGAAAATATTTGCACCGAGCGACCAGGTTGCATTAGGTTAGGTTATATTATGTTATATACATAATATTCGCACCGAGAAGTAGGAGTAGACACGCCCGGCTTTCTGTAAAATAATACCACCGAGAGGTTAGGTTGGGTTAGGTTAGGTTATATTACGTTCTACATATATAATGTTCGCACCGAGAAGTACGGACCGGCACGACCGGGAACTTGGAAATTGTTCGCGCCGAGCGGTCGGGACCGACACGACCGGGGACTTTGAAAATATTCCCGCTGTGAGGTCGGGACCGACACGACCGGGGACTTAGAAAATATTCGCGCCGAGCGGTCGGAACCGACACGACTGGGAATTTAGAAAATATTCGCACCGAGCGACCAGGTTGCATTAGGTTAGGTTATATTATGTTATATACATAATATTCGCACCGAGAAGTAGGAGTAGACACGCCCGGCTTTCTGTAAAATAATACCACCGAGAGGTTAGGTTGGGTTAGGTTAAGTTATATTACGTTCTACATATATAATGTTCGCACCGAGAAGTACGGACCGGCACGACCGGGAACTTGGAAATTGTTCGCGCCGAGCGGTCGGGACCGACACGACCGGGGACTTTGAAAATATTCGCGCCGAGCGGTCGGGACCGACACGACCGGGGACTTTGAAAATATTCCCGCTGTGAGGTCGGGACCGACACGACCGGGGACTTAGAAAATATTCGCGCCGAGCGGTCGGAACCGACACGACTGGGAATTTAGAAAATATTCGCACCGAGCGACCAGGTTGCATTAGGTTAGGTTATATTATGTTATATACATAATATTCGCACCGAGAAGTAGGAGTAGACACGCCCGGCTTTCTGTAAAATAATACCACCGAGAGGTTAGGTTGGGTTAGGTTAGGTTATATTACGTTCTACATATATAATGTTCGCACCGAGAAGTACGGACCGGCACGACCGGGAACTTGGAAATTGTTCGCGCCGAGCGGTCGGGACCGACACGACCGGGGACTTAGAAAATATTCGCGCCGAGCGGTCGGAACCGACACGACTGGGAATTTAGAAAATATTCGCACCGAGCGACCAGGTTGCATTAGGTTAGGTTATATTATGTTATATACATAATATTCGCACCGAGAAGTAGGAGTAGACACGCCCGGCTTTCTGTAAAATAATACCACCGAGAGGTTAGGTTGGGTTAGGTTAAGTTATATTACGTTCTACATATATAATGTTCGCACCGAGAAGTACGGACCGGCACGACCGGGAACTTGGAAATTGTTCGCGCCGAGCGGTCGGGACCGACACGACCGGGGACTTTGAAAATATTCGCGCCGAGCGGTCGGGACCGACACGACCGGGGACTTTGAAAATATTCCCGCTGTGAGGTCGGGACCGACACGACCGGGGACTTAGAAAATATTCGCGCCGAGCGGTCGGAACCGACACGACTGGGAATTTAGAAAATATTCGCACCGAGCGACCAGGTTGCATTAGGTTAGGTTATATTATGTTATATACATAATATTCGCACCGAGAAGTAGGAGTAGACACGCCCGGCTTTCTGTAAAATAATACCACCGAGAGGTTAGGTTGGGTTAGGTTAAGTTATATTACGTTCTACATATATAATGTTCGCACCGAGAAGTACGGACCGGCACGACCGGGAACTTGGAAATTGTTCGCGCCGAGCGGTCGGGACCGACACGACCGGGGACTTTGAAAATATTCGCGCCGAGCGGTCGGGACCGACACGACCGGGGACTTTGAAAATATTCCCGCTGTGAGGTCGGGACCGACACGACCGGGGACTTAGAAAATATTCGCGCCGAGCGGTCGGAACCGACACGACTGGGAATTTAGAAAATATTCGCACCGAGCGACCAGGTTGCATTAGGTTAGGTTATATTATGTTATATACATAATATTCGCACCGAGAAGTAGGAGTAGACACGCCCGGCTTTCTGTAAAATAATACCACCGAGAGGTTAGGTTGGGTTAGGTTAGGTTATATTACGTTCTACATATATAATGTTCGCACCGAGAAGTACGGACCGGCACGACCGGGAACTTGGAAATTGTTCGCGCCGAGCGGTCGGGACCGACACGACCGGGGACTTAGAAAATATTCGCGCCGAGCGGTCGGAACCGACACGACTGGGAATTTAGAAAATATTCGCACCGAGCGACCAGGTTGCATTAGGTTAGGTTATATTATGTTATATACATAATATTCGCACCGAGAAGTAGGAGTAGACACGCCCGGCTTTCTGTAAAATAATACCACCGAGAGGTTAGGTTGGGTTAGGTTAGGTTATATTACGTTCTACATATATAATGTTCGCACCGAGAAGTACGGACCGGCACGACCGGGAACTTGGAAATTGTTCGCGCCGAGCGGTCGGGACCGACACGACCGGGGACTTTGAAAATATTCCCGCTGTGAGGTCGGGACCGACACGACCGGGGACTTAGAAAATATTCGCGCCGAGCGGTCGGAACCGACACGACTGGGAATTTAGAAAATATTTGCACCGAGCGACCAGGTTGCATTAGGTTAGGTTATATTATGTTATATACATAATATTCGCACCGAGAAGTAGGAGTAGACACGCCCGGCTTTCTGTAAAATAATACCACCGAGAGGTTAGGTTGGGTTAGGTTAGGTTATATTACGTTCTACATATATAATGTTCGCACCGAGAAGTACGGACCGGCACGACCGGGAACTTGGAAATTGTTCGCGCCGAGCGGTCGGGACCGACACGACCGGGGACTTTGAAAATATTCCCGCTGTGAGGTCGGGACCGACACGACCGGGGACTTAGAAAATATTCGCGCCGAGCGGTCGGAACCGACACGACTGGGAATTTAGAAAATATTTGCACCGAGCGACCAGGTTGCATTAGGTTAGGTTATATTATGTTATATACATAATATTCGCACCGAGAAGTAGGAGTAGACACGCCCGGCTTTCTGTAAAATAATACCACCGAGAGGTTAGGTTGGGTTAGGTTAGGTTATATTACGTTCTACATATATAATGTTCGCACCGAGAAGTACGGACCGGCACGACCGGGAACTTGGAAATTGTTCGCGCCGAGCGGTCGGAACCGACACGACTGGGAATTTAGAAAATATTCGCACCGAGCGACCAGGTTGCATTAGGTTAGGTTATATTATGTTATATACATAATATTCGCACCGAGAAGTAGGAGTAGACACGCCCGGCTTTCTGTAAAATAATACCACCGAGAGGTTAGGTTGGGTTAGGTTAGGTTATATTACGTTCTACATATATAATGTTCGCACCGAGAAGTACGGACCGGCACGACCGGGAACTTGGAAATTGTTCGCGCCGAGCGGTCGGGACCGACACGACCTGGGACTTTGAAAATATTCCCGCTGTGAGGTCGGGACCGACACGACCGGGGACTTAGAAAATATTCGCGCCGAGCGGTCGGAACCGACACGACTGGGAATTTAGAAAATATTTGCACCGAGCGACCAGGTTGCATTAGGTTAGGTTATATTATGTTATATACATAATATTCGCACCGAGAAGTAGGAGTAGACACGCCCGGCTTTCTGTAAAATAATACCACCGAGAGGTTAGGTTGGGTTAGGTTAGGTTATATTACGTTCTACATATATAATGTTCGCACCGAGAAGTACGGACCGGCACGACCGGGAACTTGGAAATTGTTCGCGCCGAGCGGTCGGGACCGACACGACCGGGGACTTTGAAAATATTCCCGCTGTGAGGTCGGGACCGACACGACCGGGGACTTAGAAAATATTCGCGCCGAGCGGTCGGAACCGACACGACTGGGAATTTAGAAAATATTCGCACCGAGCGACCAGGTTGCATTAGGTTAGGTTATATTATGTTATATACATAATATTCGCACCGAGAAGTAGGAGTAGACACGCCCGGCTTTCTGTAAAATAATACCACCGAGAGGTTAGGTTGGGTTAGGTTAGGTTATATTACGTTCTACATATATAATGTTCGCACCGAGAAGTACGGACCGGCACGACCGGGAACTTGGAAATTGTTCGCGCCGAGCGGTCGGAACCGACACGACTGGGAATTTAGAAAATATTCGCACCGAGCGACCAGGTTGCATTAGGTTAGGTTATATTATGTTATATACATAATATTCGCACCGAGAAGTAGGAGTAGACACGCCCGGCTTTCTGTAAAATAATACCACCGAGAGGTTAGGTTGGGTTAGGTTAGGTTATATTACGTTCTACATATATAATGTTCGCACCGAGAAGTACGGACCGGCACGACCGGGAACTTGGAAATTGTTCGCGCCGAGCGGTCGGGACCGACACGACCGGGGACTTTGAAAATATTCCCGCTGTGAGGTCGGGACCGACACGACCGGGGACTTAGAAAATATTCGCGCCGAGCGGTCGGAACCGACACGACTGGGAATTTAGAAAATATTTGCACCGAGCGACCAGGTTGCATTAGGTTAGGTTATATTATGTTATATACATAATATTCGCACCGAGAAGTAGGAGTAGACACGCCCGGCTTTCTGTAAAATAATACCACCGAGAGGTTAGGTTGGGTTAGGTTAGGTTATATTACGTTCTACATATATAATGTTCGCACCGAGAAGTACGGACCGGCACGACCGGGAACTTGGAAATTGTTCGCGCCGAGCGGTCGGGACCGACACGACCGGGGACTTTGAAAATATTCCCGCTGTGAGGTCGGGACCGACACGACCGGGGACTTAGAAAATATTCGCGCCGAGCGGTCGGAACCGACACGACTGGGAATTTAGAAAATATTTGCACCGAGCGACCAGGTTGCATTAGGTTAGGTTATATTATGTTATATACATAATATTCGCACCGAGAAGTAGGAGTAGACACGCCCGGCTTTCTGTAAAATAATACCACCGAGAGGTTAGGTTGGGTTAGGTTAGGTTATATTACGTTCTACATATATAATGTTCGCACCGAGAAGTACGGACCGGCACGACCGGGAACTTGGAAATTGTTCGCGCCGAGCGGTCGGGACCGACACGACCGGGGACTTTGAAAATATTCCCGCTGTGAGGTCGGGACCGACACGACCGGGGACTTAGAAAATATTCGCGCCGAGCGGTCGGAACCGACACGACTGGGAATTTAGAAAATATTCGCACCGAGCGACCAGGTTGCATTAGGTTAGGTTATATTATGTTATATACATAATATTCGCACCGAGAAGTAGGAGTAGACACGCCCGGCTTTCTGTAAAATAATACCACCGAGAGGTTAGGTTGGGTTAGGTTAGGTTATATTACGTTCTACATATATAATGTTCGCACCGAGAAGTACGGACCGGCACGACCGGGAACTTGGAAATTGTTCGCGCCGAGCGGTCGGGACCGACACGACCGGGGACTTTGAAAATATTCCCGCTGTGAGGTCGGGACCGACACGACCGGGGACTTAGAAAATATTCGCGCCGAGCGGTCGGAACCGACACGACTGGGAATTTAGAAAATATTTGCACCGAGCGACCAGGTTGCATTAGGTTAGGTTATATTATGTTATATACATAATATTCGCACCGAGAAGTAGGAGTAGACACGCCCGGCTTTCTGTAAAATAATACCACCGAGAGGTTAGGTTGGGTTAGGTTAGGTTATATTACGTTCTACATATATAATGTTCGCACCGAGAAGTACGGACCGGCACGACCGGGAACTTAGAAAATATTCGCGCCGAGCGGTCGGAACCGACACGACTGGGAATTTAGAAAATATTCGCACCGAGCGACCAGGTTGCATTAGGTTAGGTTATATTATGTTATATACATAATATTCGCACCGAGAAGTAGGAGTAGACACGCCCGGCTTTCTGTAAAATAATACCACCGAGAGGTTAGGTTGGGTTAGGTTAGGTTATATTACGTTCTACATATATAATGTTCGCACCGAGAAGTACGGACCGGCACGACCGGGAACTTGGAAATTGTTCGCGCCGAGCGGTCGGGACCGACACGACCGGGGACTTTGAAAATATTCCCGCTGTGAGGTCGGGACCGACACGACCGGGGACTTAGAAAATATTCGCGCCGAGCGGTCGGAACCGACACGACTGGGAATTTAGAAAATATTTGCACCGAGCGACCAGGTTGCATTAGGTTAGGTTATATTATGTTATATACATAATATTCGCACCGAGAAGTAGGAGTAGACACGCCCGGCTTTCTGTAAAATAATACCACCGAGAGGTTAGGTTGGGTTAGGTTAGGTTATATTACGTTCTACATATATAATGTTCGCACCGAGAAGTACGGACCGGCACGACCGGGAACTTGGAAATTGTTCGCGCCGAGCGGTCGGGACCGACACGACCGGGGACTTTGAAAATATTCCCGCTGTGAGGTCGGGACCGACACGACCGGGGACTTAGAAAATATTCGCGCCGAGCGGTCGGAACCGACACGACTGGGAATTTAGAAAATATTTGCACCGAGCGACCAGGTTGCATTAGGTTAGGTTATATTATGTTATATACATAATATTCGCACCGAGAAGTAGGAGTAGACACGCCCGGCTTTCTGTAAAATAATACCACCGAGAGGTTAGGTTGGGTTAGGTTAGGTTATATTACGTTCTACATATATAATGTTCGCACCGAGAAGTACGGACCGGCACGACCGGGAACTTGGAAATTGTTCGCGCCGAGCGGTCGGGACCGACACGACCGGGGACTTTGAAAATATTCGCGCCGAGCGGTCGGGACCGACACGACCGGGGACTTTGAAAATATTCCCGCTGTGAGGTCGGGACCGACACGACCGGGGACTTAGAAAATATTCGCGCCGAGCGGTCGGAACCGACACGACTGGGAATTTAGAAAATATTCGCACCGAGCGACCAGGTTGCATTAGGTTAGGTTATATTATGTTATATACATAATATTCGCACCGAGAAGTAGGAGTAGACACGCCCGGCTTTCTGTAAAATAATACCACCGAGAGGTTAGGTTGGGTTAGGTTAAGTTATATTACGTTCTACATATATAATGTTCGCACCGAGAAGTACGGACCGGCACGACCGGGAACTTGGAAATTGTTCGCGCCGAGCGGTCGGGACCGACACGACCGGGGACTTTGAAAATATTCGCGCCGAGCGGTCGGGACCGACACGACCGGGGACTTTGAAAATATTCCCGCTGTGAGGTCGGGACCGACACGACCGGGGACTTAGAAAATATTCGCGCCGAGCGGTCGGAACCGACACGACTGGGAATTTAGAAAATATTCGCACCGAGCGACCAGGTTGCATTAGGTTAGGTTATATTATGTTATATACATAATATTCGCACCGAGAAGTAGGAGTAGACACGCCCGGCTTTCTGTAAAATAATACCACCGAGAGGTTAGGTTGGGTTAGGTTAGGTTATATTACGTTCTACATATATAATGTTCGCACCGAGAAGTACGGACCGGCACGACCGGGAACTTGGAAATTGTTCGCGCCGAGCGGTCGGGACCGACACGACCGGGGACTTTGAAAATATTCCCGCTGTGAGGTCGGGACCGACACGACCGGGGACTTAGAAAATATTCGCGCCGAGCGGTCGGAACCGACACGACTGGGAATTTAGAAAATATTCGCACCGAGCGACCAGGTTGCATTAGGTTAGGTTATATTATGTTATATACATAATATTCGCACCGAGAAGTAGGAGTAGACACGCCCGGCTTTCTGTAAAATAATACCACCGAGAGGTTAGGTTGGGTTAGGTTAGGTTATATTACGTTCTACATATATAATGTTCGCACCGAGAAGTACGGACCGGCACGACCGGGAACTTGGAAATTGTTCGCGCCGAGCGGTCGGGACCGACACGACCGGGGACTTTGAAAATATTCCCGCTGTGAGGTCGGGACCGACACGACCGGGGACTTAGAAAATATTCGCGCCGAGCGGTCGGAACCGACACGACTGGGAATTTAGAAAATATTTGCACCGAGCGACCAGGTTGCATTAGGTTAGGTTATATTATGTTATATACATAATATTCGCACCGAGAAGTAGGAGTAGACACGCCCGGCTTTCTGTAAAATAATACCACCGAGAGGTTAGGTTGGGTTAGGTTAGGTTATATTACGTTCTACATATATAATGTTCGCACCGAGAAGTACGGACCGGCACGACCGGGAACTTGGAAATTGTTCGCGCCGAGCGGTCGGGACCGACACGACCGGGGACTTTGAAAATATTCCCGCTGTGAGGTCGGGACCGACACGACCGGGGACTTAGAAAATATTCGCGCCGAGCGGTCGGAACCGACACGACTGGGAATTTAGAAAATATTCGCACCGAGCGACCAGGTTGCATTAGGTTAGGTTATATTATGTTATATACATAATATTCGCACCGAGAAGTAGGAGTAGACACGCCCGGCTTTCTGTAAAATAATACCACCGAGAGGTTAGGTTGGGTTAGGTTAAGTTATATTACGTTCTACATATATAATGTTCGCACCGAGAAGTACGGACCGGCACGACCGGGAACTTGGAAATTGTTCGCGCCGAGCGGTCGGGACCGACACGACCGGGGACTTTGAAAATATTCCCGCTGTGAGGTCGGGACCGACACGACCGGGGACTTAGAAAATATTCGCGCCGAGCGGTCGGAACCGACACGACTGGGAATTTAGAAAATATTTGCACCGAGCGACCAGGTTGCATTAGGTTAGGTTATATTATGTTATATACATAATATTCGCACCGAGAAGTAGGAGTAGACACGCCCGGCTTTCTGTAAAATAATACCACCGAGAGGTTAGGTTGGGTTAGGTTAGGTTATATTACGTTCTACATATATAATGTTCGCACCGAGAAGTACGGACCGGCACGACCGGGAACTTGGAAATTGTTCGCGCCGAGCGGTCGGGACCGACACGACCGGGGACTTTGAAAATATTCCCGCTGTGAGGTCGGGACCGACACGACCGGGGACTTAGAAAATATTCGCGCCGAGCGGTCGGAACCGACACGACTGGGAATTTAGAAAATATTCGCACCGAGCGACCAGGTTGCATTAGGTTAGGTTATATTATGTTATATACATAATATTCGCACCGAGAAGTAGGAGTAGACACGCCCGGCTTTCTGTAAAATAATACCACCGAGAGGTTAGGTTGGGTTAGGTTAAGTTATATTACGTTCTACATATATAATGTTCGCACCGAGAAGTACGGACCGGCACGACCGGGAACTTGGAAATTGTTCGCGCCGAGCGGTCGGGACCGACACGACCGGGGACTTTGAAAATATTCGCGCCGAGCGGTCGGGACCGACACGACCGGGGACTTTGAAAATATTCCCGCTGTGAGGTCGGGACCGACACGACCGGGGACTTAGAAAATATTCGCGCCGAGCGGTCGGAACCGACACGACTGGGAATTTAGAAAATATTCGCACCGAGCGACCAGGTTGCATTAGGTTAGGTTATATTATGTTATATACATAATATTCGCACCGAGAAGTAGGAGTAGACACGCCCGACTTTCTGTAAAATAATACCACCGAGAGGTTAGGTTGGGTTAGGTTAGGTTATATTACGTTCTACATATATAATGTTCGCACCGAGAAGTACGGACCGGCACGACCGGGAACTTGGAAATTGTTCGCGCCGAGCGGTCGGGACCGACACGACCGGGGACTTTGAAAATATTCCCGCTGTGAGGTCGGGACCGACACGACCGGGGACTTAGAAAATATTCGCGCCGAGCGGTCGGAACCGACACGACTGGGAATTTAGAAAATATTCGCACCGAGCGACCAGGTTGCATTAGGTTAGGTTATATTATGTTATATACATAATATTCGCACCGAGAAGTAGGAGTAGACACGCCCGGCTTTCTGTAAAATAATACCACCGAGAGGTTAGGTTGGGTTAGGTTAGGTTATATTACGTTCTACATATATAATGTTCGCACCGAGAAGTACGGACCGGCACGACCGGGAACTTGGAAATTGTTCGCGCCGAGCGGTCGGGACCGACACGACCGGGGACTTTGAAAATATTCCCGCTGTGAGGTCGGGACCGACACGACCGGGGACTTATAAAATATTCGCGCCGAGCGGTCGGAACCGACACGACTGGGAATTTAGAAAATATTTGCACCGAGCGACCAGGTTGCATTAGGTTAGGTTATATTATGTTATATACATAATATTCGCACCGAGAAGTAGGAGTAGACACGCCCGGCTTTCTGTAAAATAATACCACCGAGAGGTTAGGTTGGGTTAGGTTAGGTTATATTACGTTCTACATATATAATGTTCGCACCGAGAAGTACGGACCGGCACGACCGGGAACTTGGAAATTGTTCGCGCCGAGCGGTCGGGACCGACACGACCGGGGACTTTGAAAATATTCCCGCTGTGAGGTCGGGACCGACACGACCGGGGACTTAGAAAATATTCGCGCCGAGCGGTCGGAACCGACACGACTGGGAATTTAGAAAATATTCGCACCGAGCGACCAGGTTGCATTAGGTTAGGTTATATTATGTTATATACATAATATTCGCACCGAGAAGTAGGAGTAGACACGCCCGGCTTTCTGTAAAATAATACCACCGAGAGGTTAGGTTGGGTTAGGTTAGGTTATATTACGTTCTACATATATAATGTTCGCACCGAGAAGTACGGACCGGCACGACCGGGAACTTGGAAATTGTTCGCGCCGAGCGGTCGGGACCGACACGACCGGGGACTTTGAAAATATTCCCGCTGTGAGGTCGGGACCGACACGACCGGGGACTTAGAAAATATTCGCGCCGAGCGGTCGGAACCGACACGACTGGGAATTTAGAAAATATTTGCACCGAGCGACCAGGTTGCATTAGGTTAGGTTATATTATGTTATATACATAATATTCGCACCGAGAAGTAGGAGTAGACACGCCCGGCTTTCTGTAAAATAATACCACCGAGAGGTTAGGTTGGGTTAGGTTAGGTTATATTACGTTCTACATATATAATGTTCGCACCGAGAAGTACGGACCGGCACGACCGGGAACTTGGAAATTGTTCGCGCCGAGCGGTCGGAACCGACACGACTGGGAATTTAGAAAATATTCGCACCGAGCGACCAGGTTGCATTAGGTTAGGTTATATTATGTTATATACATAATATTCGCACCGAGAAGTAGGAGTAGACACGCCCGGCTTTCTGTAAAATAATACCACCGAGAGGTTAGGTTGGGTTAGGTTAGGTTATATTACGTTCTACATATATAATGTTCGCACCGAGAAGTACGGACCGGCACGACCGGGAACTTGGAAATTGTTCGCGCCGAGCGGTCGGGACCGACACGACCGGGGACTTTGAAAATATTCCCGCTGTGAGGTCGGGACCGACACGACCGGGGACTTAGAAAATATTCGCGCCGAGCGGTCGGAACCGACACGACTGGGAATTTAGAAAATATTTGCACCGAGCGACCAGGTTGCATTAGGTTAGGTTATATTATGTTATATACATAATATTCGCACCGAGAAGTAGGAGTAGACACGCCCGGCTTTCTGTAAAATAATACCACCGAGAGGTTAGGTTGGGTTAGGTTAGGTTATATTACGTTCTACATATATAATGTTCGCACCGAGAAGTACGGACCGGCACGACCGGGAACTTGGAAATTGTTCGCGCCGAGCGGTCGGGACCGACACGACCGGGGACTTTGAAAATATTCCCGCTGTGAGGTCGGGACCGACACGACCGGGGACTTAGAAAATATTCGCGCCGAGCGGTCGGAACCGACACGACTGGGAATTTAGAAAATATTTGCACCGAGCGACCAGGTTGCATTAGGTTAGGTTATATTATGTTATATACATAATATTCGCACCGAGAAGTAGGAGTAGACACGCCCGGCTTTCTGTAAAATAATACCACCGAGAGGTTAGGTTGGGTTAGGTTAGGTTATATTACGTTCTACATATATAATGTTCGCACCGAGAAGTACGGACCGGCACGACCGGGAACTTGGAAATTGTTCGCGCCGAGCGGTCGGGACCGACACGACCGGGGACTTTGAAAATATTCGCGCCGAGCGGTCGGGACCGACACGACCGGGGACTTTGAAAATATTCCCGCTGTGAGGTCGGGACCGACACGACCGGGGACTTAGAAAATATTCGCGCCGAGCGGTCGGAACCGACACGACTGGGAATTTAGAAAATATTCGCACCGAGCGACCAGGTTGCATTAGGTTAGGTTATATTATGTTATATACATAATATTCGCACCGAGAAGTAGGAGTAGACACGCCCGGCTTTCTGTAAAATAATACCACCGAGAGGTTAGGTTGGGTTAGGTTAAGTTATATTACGTTCTACATATATAATGTTCGCACCGAGAAGTACGGACCGGCACGACCGGGAACTTGGAAATTGTTCGCGCCGAGCGGTCGGGACCGACACGACCGGGGACTTTGAAAATATTCGCGCCGAGCGGTCGGGACCGACACGACCGGGGACTTTGAAAATATTCCCGCTGTGAGGTCGGGACCGACACGACCGGGGACTTAGAAAATATTCGCGCCGAGCGGTCGGAACCGACACGACTGGGAATTTAGAAAATATTCGCACCGAGCGACCAGGTTGCATTAGGTTAGGTTATATTATGTTATATACATAATATTCGCACCGAGAAGTAGGAGTAGACACGCCCGGCTTTCTGTAAAATAATACCACCGAGAGGTTAGGTTGGGTTAGGTTAGGTTATATTACGTTCTACATATATAATGTTCGCACCGAGAAGTACGGACCGGCACGACCGGGAACTTGGAAATTGTTCGCGCCGAGCGGTCGGGACCGACACGACCGGGGACTTTGAAAATATTCCCGCTGTGAGGTCGGGACCGACACGACCGGGGACTTAGAAAATATTCGCGCCGAGCGGTCGGAACCGACACGACTGGGAATTTAGAAAATATTCGCACCGAGCGACCAGGTTGCATTAGGTTAGGTTATATTATGTTATATACATAATATTCGCACCGAGAAGTAGGAGTAGACACGCCCGGCTTTCTGTAAAATAATACCACCGAGAGGTTAGGTTGGGTTAGGTTAGGTTATATTACGTTCTACATATATAATGTTCGCACCGAGAAGTACGGACCGGCACGACCGGGAACTTGGAAATTGTTCGCGCCGAGCGGTCGGGACCGACACGACCGGGGACTTTGAAAATATTCCCGCTGTGAGGTCGGGACCGACACGACCGGGGACTTAGAAAATATTCGCGCCGAGCGGTCGGAACCGACACGACTGGGAATTTAGAAAATATTCGCACCGAGCGACCAGGTTGCATTAGGTTAGGTTATATTATGTTATATACATAATATTCGCACCGAGAAGTAGGAGTAGACACGCCCGGCTTTCTGTAAAATAATACCACCGAGAGGTTAGGTTGGGTTAGGTTAGGTTATATTACGTTCTACATATATAATGTTCGCACCGAGAAGTACGGACCGGCACGACCGGGAACTTGGAAATTGTTCGCGCCGAGCGGTCGGGACCGACACGACCGGGGACTTTGAAAATATTCCCGCTGTGAGGTCGGGACCGACACGACCGGGGACTTAGAAAATATTCGCGCCGAGCGGTCGGAACCGACACGACTGGGAATTTAGAAAATATTCGCACCGAGCGACCAGGTTGCATTAGGTTAGGTTATATTATGTTATATACATAATATTCGCACCGAGAAGTAGGAGTAGACACGCCCGGCTTTCTGTAAAATAATACCACCGAGAGGTTAGGTTGGGTTAGGTTAGGTTATATTACGTTCTACATATATAATGTTCGCACCGAGAAGTACGGACCGGCACGACCGGGAACTTGGAAATTGTTCGCGCCGAGCGGTCGGGACCGACACGACCGGGGACTTTGAAAATATTCCCGCTGTGAGGTCGGGACCGACACGACCGGGGACTTAGAAAATATTCGCGCCGAGCGGTCGGAACCGACACGACTGGGAATTTAGAAAATATTTGCACCGAGCGACCAGGTTGCATTAGGTTAGGTTATATTATGTTATATACATAATATTCGCACCGAGAAGTAGGAGTAGACACGCCCGGCTTTCTG
Source organism: Xylocopa violacea (assembly GCA_963969225.1). NCBI lineage: Eukaryota > Metazoa > Arthropoda > Insecta > Hymenoptera > Apidae > Xylocopa > Xylocopa violacea. The sequence goes on along the minus strand of CAXAJV010000575.1, from coordinate 22,996 downwards.
TAAAATAATACCACCGAGAGGTTAGGTTGGGTTAGGTTAGGTTATATTACGTTCTACATATATAATGTTCGCACCGAGAAGTACGGACCGGCACGACCGGGAACTTGGAAATTGTTCGCGCCGAGCGGTCGGAACCGACACGACTGGGAATTTAGAAAATATTCGCACCGAGCGACCAGGTTGCATTAGGTTAGGTTATATTATGTTATATACATAATATTCGCACCGAGAAGTAGGAGTAGACACGCCCGGCTTTCTGTAAAATAATACCACCGAGAGGTTAGGTTGGGTTAGGTTAGGTTATATTACGTTCTACATATATAATGTTCGCACCGAGAAGTACGGACCGGCACGACCGGGAACTTGGAAATTGTTCGCGCCGAGCGGTCGGGACCGACACGACCGGGGACTTTGAAAATATTCCCGCTGTGAGGTCGGGACCGACACGACCGGGGACTTAGAAAATATTCGCGCCGAGCGGTCGGAACCGACACGACTGGGAATTTAGAAAATATTTGCACCGAGCGACCAGGTTGCATTAGGTTAGGTTATATTATGTTATATACATAATATTCGCACCGAGAAGTAGGAGTAGACACGCCCGGCTTTCTGTAAAATAATACCACCGAGAGGTTAGGTTGGGTTAGGTTAGGTTATATTACGTTCTACATATATAATGTTCGCACCGAGAAGTACGGACCGGCACGACCGGGAACTTGGAAATTGTTCGCGCCGAGCGGTCGGGACCGACACGACCGGGGACTTTGAAAATATTCGCGCCGAGCGGTCGGGACCGACACGACCGGGGACTTTGAAAATATTCCCGCTGTGAGGTCGGGACCGACACGACCGGGGACTTAGAAAATATTCGCGCCGAGCGGTCGGAACCGACACGACTGGGAATTTAGAAAATATTCGCACCGAGCGACCAGGTTGCATTAGGTTAGGTTATATTATGTTATATACATAATATTCGCACCGAGAAGTAGGAGTAGACACGCCCGGCTTTCTGTAAAATAATACCACCGAGAGGTTAGGTTGGGTTAGGTTAAGTTATATTACGTTCTACATATATAATGTTCGCACCGAGAAGTACGGACCGGCACGACCGGGAACTTGGAAATTGTTCGCGCCGAGCGGTCGGGACCGACACGACCGGGGACTTTGAAAATATTCGCGCCGAGCGGTCGGGACCGACACGACCGGGGACTTTGAAAATATTCCCGCTGTGAGGTCGGGACCGACACGACCGGGGACTTAGAAAATATTCGCGCCGAGCGGTCGGAACCGACACGACTGGGAATTTAGAAAATATTCGCACCGAGCGACCAGGTTGCATTAGGTTAGGTTATATTATGTTATATACATAATATTCGCACCGAGAAGTAGGAGTAGACACGCCCGGCTTTCTGTAAAATAATACCACCGAGAGGTTAGGTTGGGTTAGGTTAGGTTATATTACGTTCTACATATATAATGTTCGCACCGAGAAGTACGGACCGGCACGACCGGGAACTTGGAAATTGTTCGCGCCGAGCGGTCGGGACCGACACGACCGGGGACTTTGAAAATATTCCCGCTGTGAGGTCGGGACCGACACGACCGGGGACTTAGAAAATATTCGCGCCGAGCGGTCGGAACCGACACGACTGGGAATTTAGAAAATATTCGCACCGAGCGACCAGGTTGCATTAGGTTAGGTTATATTATGTTATATACATAATATTCGCACCGAGAAGTAGGAGTAGACACGCCCGGCTTTCTGTAAAATAATACCACCGAGAGGTTAGGTTGGGTTAGGTTAGGTTATATTACGTTCTACATATATAATGTTCGCACCGAGAAGTACGGACCGGCACGACCGGGAACTTGGAAATTGTTCGCGCCGAGCGGTCGGGACCGACACGACCGGGGACTTTGAAAATATTCCCGCTGTGAGGTCGGGACCGACACGACCGGGGACTTAGAAAATATTCGCGCCGAGCGGTCGGAACCGACACGACTGGGAATTTAGAAAATATTCGCACCGAGCGACCAGGTTGCATTAGGTTAGGTTATATTATGTTATATACATAATATTCGCACCGAGAAGTAGGAGTAGACACGCCCGGCTTTCTGTAAAATAATACCACCGAGAGGTTAGGTTGGGTTAGGTTAGGTTATATTACGTTCTACATATATAATGTTCGCACCGAGAAGTACGGACCGGCACGACCGGGAACTTGGAAATTGTTCGCGCCGAGCGGTCGGGACCGACACGACCGGGGACTTTGAAAATATTCCCGCTGTGAGGTCGGGACCGACACGACCGGGGACTTATAAAATATTCGCGCCGAGCGGTCGGAACCGACACGACTGGGAATTTAGAAAATATTTGCACCGAGCGACCAGGTTGCATTAGGTTAGGTTATATTATGTTATATACATAATATTCGCACCGAGAAGTAGGAGTAGACACGCCCGGCTTTCTGTAAAATAATACCACCGAGAGGTTAGGTTGGGTTAGGTTAGGTTATATTACGTTCTACATATATAATGTTCGCACCGAGAAGTACGGACCGGCACGACCGGGAACTTGGAAATTGTTCGCGCCGAACGGTCGGGACCGACACGACCGGGGACTTTGAAAATATTCGCGCCGAGCGGTCGGGACCGACACGACCGGGGACTTTGAAAATATTCCCGCTGTGAGGTCGGGACCGACACGACCGGGGACTTAGAAAATATTCGCGCCGAGCGGTCGGAACCGACACGACTGGGAATTTAGAAAATATTCGCACCGAGCGACCAGGTTGCATTAGGTTAGGTTATATTATGTTATATACATAATATTCGCACCGAGAAGTAGGAGTAGACACGCCCGGCTTTCTGTAAAATAATACCACCGAGAGGTTAGGTTGGGTTAGGTTAAGTTATATTACGTTCTACATATATAATGTTCGCACCGAGAAGTACGGACCGGCACGACCGGGAACTTGGAAATTGTTCGCGCCGAGCGGTCGGGACCGACACGACCGGGGACTTAGAAAATATTCGCGCCGAGCGGTCGGAACCGACACGACTGGGAATTTAGAAAATATTCGCACCGAGCGACCAGGTTGCATTAGGTTAGGTTATATTATGTTATATACATAATATTCGCACCGAGAAGTAGGAGTAGACACGCCCGGCTTTCTGTAAAATAATACCACCGAGAGGTTAGGTTGGGTTAGGTTAGGTTATATTACGTTCTACATATATAATGTTCGCACCGAGAAGTACGGACCGGCACGACCGGGAACTTGGAAATTGTTCGCGCCGAGCGGTCGGGACCGACACGACCGGGGACTTAGAAAATATTCGCGCCGAGCGGTCGGAACCGACACGACTGGGAATTTAGAAAATATTCGCACCGAGCGACCAGGTTGCATTAGGTTAGGTTATATTATGTTATATACATAATATTCGCACCGAGAAGTAGGAGTAGACACGCCCGGCTTTCTGTAAAATAATACCACCGAGAGGTTAGGTTGGGTTAGGTTAGGTTATATTACGTTCTACATATATAATGTTCGCACCGAGAAGTACGGACCGGCACGACCGGGAACTTGGAAATTGTTCGCGCCGAGCGGTCGGGACCGACACGACCGGGGACTTTGGAAATATTCCCGCTGTGAGGTCGGGACCGTCACGACCGGGGACTTAGAAAATATTCGCGCCGAGCGGTCGGAACCGACACGACTGGGAATTTAGAAAATATTTGCACCGAGCGACCAGGTTGCATTAGGTTAGGTTATATTATGTTATATACATAATATTCGCACCGAGAAGTAGGAGTAGACACGCCCGGCTTTCTGTAAAATAATACCACCGAGAGGTTAGGTTGGGTTAGGTTAGGTTATATTACGTTCTACATATATAATGTTCGCACCGAGAAGTACGGACCGGCACGACCGGGAACTTGGAAATTGTTCGCGCCGAGCGGTCGGGACCGACACGACCGGGGACTTTGAAAATATTCCCGCTGTGAGGTCGGGACCGACACGACCGGGGACTTAGAAAATATTCGCGCCGAGCGGTCGGAACCGACACGACTGGGAATTTAGAAAATATTTGCACCGAGCGACCAGGTTGCATTAGGTTAGGTTATATTATGTTATATACATAATATTCGCACCGAGAAGTAGGAGTAGACACGCCCGGCTTTCTGTAAAATAATACCACCGAGAGGTTAGGTTGGGTTAGGTTAGGTTATATTACGTTCTACATATATAATGTTCGCACCGAGAAGTACGGACCGGCACGACCGGGAACTTGGAAATTGTTCGCGCCGAGCGGTCGGGACCGACTCGACCGGGGACTTTGAAAATATTCGCGCCGAGCGGTCGGGACCGACACGACCGGGGACTTTGAAAATATTCCCGCTGTGAGGTCGGGACCGACACGACCGGGGACTTAGAAAATATTCGCGCCGAGCGGTCGGAACCGACACGACTGGGAATTTAGAAAATATTCGCACCGAGCGACCAGGTTGCATTAGGTTAGGTTATATTATGTTATATACATAATATTCGCACCGAGAAGTAGGAGTAGACACGCCCGGCTTTCTGTAAAATAATACCACCGAGAGGTTAGGTTGGGTTAGGTTAGGTTATATTACGTTCTACATATATAATGTTCGCACCGAGAAGTACGGACCGGCACGACCGGGAACTTGGAAATTGTTCGCGCCGAGCGGTCGGGACCGACACGACCGGGGACTTTGAAAATATTCGCGCCGAGCGGTCGGGACCGACACGACCGGGGACTTTGAAAATATTCCCGCTGTGAGGTCGGGACCGACACGACCGGGGACTTAGAAAATATTCGCGCCGAGCGGTCGGAACCGACACGACTGGGAATTTAGAAAATATTCGCACCGAGCGACCAGGTTGCATTAGGTTAGGTTATATTATGTTATATACATAATATTCGCACCGAGAAGTAGGAGTAGACACGCCCGGCTTTCTGTAAAATAATACCACCGAGAGGTTAGGTTGGGTTAGGTTAGGTTATATTACGTTCTACATATATAATGTTCGCACCGAGAAGTACGGACCGGCACGACCGGGAACTTGGAAATTGTTCGCGCCGAGCGGTCGGGACCGACACGACCGGGGACTTTGAAAATATTCCCGCTGTGAGGTCGGGACCGACACGACCGGGGACTTAGAAAATATTCGCGCCGAGCGGTCGGAACCGACACGACTGGGAATTTAGAAAATATTTGCACCGAGCGACCAGGTTGCATTAGGTTAGGTTATATTATGTTATATACATAATATTCGCACCGAGAAGTAGGAGTAGACACGCCCGGCTTTCTGTAAAATAATACCACCGAGAGGTTAGGTTGGGTTAGGTTAGGTTATATTACGTTCTACATATATAATGTTCGCACCGAGAAGTACGGACCGGCACGACCGGGAACTTGGAAATTGTTCGCGCCGAGCGGTCGGGACCGACACGACCGGGGACTTTGAAAATATTCCCGCTGTGAGGTCGGGACCGACAGGACCGGGGACTTAGAAAATATTCGCGCCGAGCGGTCGGAACCGACACGACTGGGAATTTAGAAAATATTTGCACCGAGCGACCAGGTTGCATTAGGTTAGGTTATATTATGTTATATACATAATATTCGCACCGAGAAGTAGGAGTAGACACGCCCGGCTTTCTGTAAAATAATACCACCGAGAGGTTAGGTTGGGTTAGGTTAGGTTATATTACGTTCTACATATATAATGTTCGCACCGAGAAGTACGGACCGGCACGACCGGGAACTTGGAAATTGTTCGCGCCGAGCGGTCGGGACCGACACGACCGGGGACTTTGAAAATATTCCCGCTGTGAGGTCGGGACCGACACGACCGGGGACTTAGAAAATATTCGCGCCGAGCGGTCGGAACCGACACGACTGGGAATTTAGAAAATATTTGCACCGAGCGACCAGGTTGCATTAGGTTAGGTTATATTATGTTATATACATAATATTCGCACCGAGAAGTAGGAGTAGACACGCCCGGCTTTCTGTAAAATAATACCACCGAGAGGTTAGGTTGGGTTAGGTTAGGTTATATTACGTTCTACATATATAATGTTCGCACCGAGAAGTACGGACCGGCACGACCGGGAACTTGGAAATTGTTCGCGCCGAGCGGTCGGGACCGACACGACCGGGGACTTTGAAAATATTCCCGCTGTGAGGTCGGGACCGACACGACCGGGGACTTAGAAAATATTCGCGCCGAGCGGTCGGAACCGACACGACTGGGAATTTAGAAAATATTCGCACCGAGCGACCAGGTTGCATTAGGTTAGGTTATATTATGTTATATACATAATATTCGCACCGAGAAGTAGGAGTAGACACGCCCGGCTTTCTGTAAAATAATACCACCGAGAGGTTAGGTTGGGTTAGGTTAGGTTATATTACGTTCTACATATATAATGTTCGCACCGAGAAGTACGGACCGGCACGACCGGGAACTTGGAAATTGTTCGCGCCGAGCGGTCGGGACCGACACGACCGGGGACTTTGAAAATATTCCCGCTGTGAGGTCGGGACCGACAGGACCGGGGACTTAGAAAATATTCGCGCCGAGCGGTCGGAACCGACACGACTGGGAATTTAGAAAATATTTGCACCGAGCGACCAGGTTGCATTAGGTTAGGTTATATTATGTTATATACATAATATTCGCACCGAGAAGTAGGAGTAGACACGCCCGGCTTTCTGTAAAATAATACCACCGAGAGGTTAGGTTGGGTTAGGTTAGGTTATATTACGTTCTACATATATAATGTTCGCACCGAGAAGTACGGACCGGCACGACCGGGAACTTGGAAATTGTTCGCGCCGAGCGGTCGGGACCGACACGACCGGGGACTTTGAAAATATTCCCGCTGTGAGGTCGGGACCGACACGACCGGGGACTTAGAAAATATTCGCGCCGAGCGGTCGGAACCGACACGACTGGGAATTTAGAAAATATTTGCACCGAGCGACCAGGTTGCATTAGGTTAGGTTATATTATGTTATATACATAATATTCGCACCGAGAAGTAGGAGTAGACACGCCCGGCTTTCTGTAAAATAATACCACCGAGAGGTTAGGTTGGGTTAGGTTAGGTTATATTACGTTCTACATATATAATGTTCGCACCGAGAAGTACGGACCGGCACGACCGGGAACTTGGAAATTGTTCGCGCCGAGCGGTCGGGACCGACACGACCGGGGACTTTGAAAATATTCCCGCTGTGAGGTCGGGACCGACACGACCGGGGACTTAGAAAATATTCGCGCCGAGCGGTCGGAACCGACACGACTGGGAATTTAGAAAATATTCGCACCGAGCGACCAGGTTGCATTAGGTTAGGTTATATTATGTTATATACATAATATTCGCACCGAGAAGTAGGAGTAGACACGCCCGGCTTTCTGTAAAATAATACCACCGAGAGGTTAGGTTGGGTTAGGTTAGGTTATATTACGTTCTACATATATAATGTTCGCACCGAGAAGTACGGACCGGCACGACCGGGAACTTGGAAATTGTTCGCGCCGAGCGGTCGGGACCGACACGACCGGGGACTTTGAAAATATTCGCGCCGAGCGGTCGGGACCGACACGACCGGGGACTTTGAAAATATTCCCGCTGTGAGGTCGGGACCGACACGACCGGGGACTTAGAAAATATTCGCGCCGAGCGGTCGGAACCGACACGACTGGGAATTTAGAAAATATTCGCACCGAGCGACCAGGTTGCATTAGGTTAGGTTATATTATGTTATATACATAATATTCGCACCGAGAAGTAGGAGTAGACACACCCGGCTTTCTGTAAAATAATACCACCGAGAGGTTAGGTTGGGTTAGGTTAGGTTATATTACGTTCTACATATATAATGTTCGCACCGAGAAGTACGGACCGGCACGACCGGGAACTTGGAAATTGTTCGCGCCGAGCGGTCGGGACCGACACGACCGGGGACTTTGAAAATATTCCCGCTGTGAGGTCGGGACCGACACGACCGGGGACTTAGAAAATATTCGCGCCGAGCGGTCGGAACCGACACGACTGGGAATTTAGAAAATATTTGCACCGAGCGACCAGGTTGCATTAGGTTAGGTTATATTATGTTATATACATAATATTCGCACCGAGAAGTAGGAGTAGACACGCCCGGCTTTCTGTAAAATAATACCACCGAGAGGTTAGGTTGGGTTAGGTTAGGTTATATTACGTTCTACATATATAATGTTCGCACCGAGAAGTACGGACCGGCACGACCGGGAACTTGGAAATTGTTCGCGCCGAGCGGTCGGGACCGACACGACCGGGGACTTTGAAAATATTCCCGCTGTGAGGTCGGGACCGACACGACCGGGGACTTAGAAAATATTCGCGCCGAGCGGTCGGAACCGACACGACTGGGAATTTAGAAAATATTTGCACCGAGCGACCAGGTTGCATTAGGTTAGGTTATATTATGTTATATACATAATATTCGCACCGAGAAGTAGGAGTAGACACGCCCGGCTTTCTGTAAAATAATACCACCGAGAGGTTAGGTTGGGTTAGGTTAGGTTATATTACGTTCTACATATATAATGTTCGCACCGAGAAGTACGGACCGGCACGACCGGGAACTTGGAAATTGTTCGCGCCGAGCGGTCGGGACCGACACGACCGGGGACTTTGAAAATATTCGCGCCGAGCGGTCGGGACCGACACGACCGGGGACTTTGAAAATATTCCCGCTGTGAGGTCGGGACCGACACGACCGGGGACTTAGAAAATATTCGCGCCGAGCGGTCGGAACCGACACGACTGGGAATTTAGAAAATATTCGCACCGAGCGACCAGGTTGCATTAGGTTAGGTTATATTATGTTATATACATAATATTCGCACCGAGAAGTAGGAGTAGACACGCCCGGCTTTCTGTAAAATAATACCACCGAGAGGTTAGGTTGGGTTAGGTTAGGTTATATTACGTTCTACATATATAATGTTCGCACCGAGAAGTACGGACCGGCACGACCGGGAACTTGGAAATTGTTCGCGCCGAGCGGTCGGGACCGACACGACCGGGGACTTAGAAAATATTCGCGCCGAGCGGTCGGAACCGACACGACTGGGAATTTAGAAAATATTCGCACCGAGCGACCAGGTTGCATTAGGTTAGGTTATATTATGTTATATACATAATATTCGCACCGAGAAGTAGGAGTAGACACACCCGGCTTTCTGTAAAATAATACCACCGAGAGGTTAGGTTGGGTTAGGTTAGGTTATATTACGTTCTACATATATAATGTTCGCACCGAGAAGTACGGACCGGCACGACCGGGAACTTGGAAATTGTTCGCGCCGAGCGGTCGGGACCGACACGACCGGGGACTTTGAAAATATTCCCGCTGTGAGGTCGGGACCGACACGACCGGGGACTTAGAAAATATTCGCGCCGAGCGGTCGGAACCGACACGACTGGGAATTTAGAAAATATTTGCACCGAGCGACCAGGTTGCATTAGGTTAGGTTATATTATGTTATATACATAATATTCGCACCGAGAAGTAGGAGTAGACACGCCCGGCTTTCTGTAAAATAATACCACCGAGAGGTTAGGTTGGGTTAGGTTAGGTTATATTACGTTCTACATATATAATGTTCGCACCGAGAAGTACGGACCGGCACGACCGGGAACTTGGAAATTGTTCGCGCCGAGCGGTCGGGACCGACACGACCGGGGACTTTGAAAATATTCCCGCTGTGAGGTCGGGACCGACACGACCGGGGACTTAGAAAATATTCGCGCCGAGCGGTCGGAACCGACACGACTGGGAATTTAGAAAATATTTGCACCGAGCGACCAGGTTGCATTAGGTTAGGTTATATTATGTTATATACATAATATTCGCACCGAGAAGTAGGAGTAGACACGCCCGGCTTTCTGTAAAATAATACCACCGAGAGGTTAGGTTGGGTTAGGTTAGGTTATATTACGTTCTACATATATAATGTTCGCACCGAGAAGTACGGACCGGCACGACCGGGAACTTGGAAATTGTTCGCGCCGAGCGGTCGGGACCGACACGACCGGGGACTTTGAAAATATTCGCGCCGAGCGGTCGGGACCGACACGACCGGGGACTTTGAAAATATTCCCGCTGTGAGGTCGGGACCGACACGACCGGGGACTTAGAAAATATTCGCGCCGAGCGGTCGGAACCGACACGACTGGGAATTTAGAAAATATTTGCACCGAGCGACCAGGTTGCATTAGGTTAGGTTATATTATGTTATATACATAATATTCGCACCGAGAAGTAGGAGTAGACACGCCCGGCTTTCTGTAAAATAATACCACCGAGAGGTTAGGTTGGGTTAGGTTAGGTTATATTACGTTCTACATATATAATGTTCGCACCGAGAAGTACGGACCGGCACGACCGGGAACTTGGAAATTGTTCGCGCCGAGCGGTCGGGACCGACACGACCGGGGACTTTGAAAATATTCGCGCCGAGCGGTCGGGACCGACACGACCGGGGACTTTGAAAATATTCCCGCTGTGAGGTCGGGACCGACACGACCGGGGACTTAGAAAATATTCGCGCCGAGCGGTCGGAACCGACACGACTGGGAATTTAGAAAATATTCGCACCGAGCGACCAGGTTGCATTAGGTTAGGTTATATTATGTTATATACATAATATTCGCACCGAGAAGTAGGAGTAGACACGCCCGGCTTTCTGTAAAATAATACCACCGAGAGGTTAGGTTGGGTTAGGTTAGGTTATATTACGTTCTACATATATAATGTTCGCACCGAGAAGTACGGACCGGCACGACCGGGAACTTGGAAATTGTTCGCGCCGAGCGGTCGGGACCGACACGACCGGGGACTTAGAAAATATTCGCGCCGAGCGGTCGGAACCGACACGACTGGGAATTTAGAAAATATTCGCACCGAGCGACCAGGTTGCATTAGGTTAGGTTATATTATGTTATATACATAATATTCGCACCGAGAAGTAGGAGTAGACACGCCCGCCTTTCTGTAAAATAATACCACCGAGAGGTTAGGTTGGGTTAGGTTAGGTTATATTACGTTCTACATATATAATGTTCGCACCGAGAAGTACGGACCGGCACGACCGGGAACTTGGAAATTGTTCGCGCCGAGCGGTCGGGACCGACACGACCGGGGACTTTGAAAATATTCCCGCTGTGAGGTCGGGACCGACACGACCGGGGACTTAGAAAATATTCGCGCCGAGCGGTCGGAACCGACACGACTGGGAATTTAGAAAATATTTGCACCGAGCGACCAGGTTGCATTAGGTTAGGTTATATTATGTTATATACATAATATTCGCACCGAGAAGTAGGAGTAGACACGCCCGGCTTTCTGTAAAATAATACCACGGAGAGGTTAGGTTGGGTTAGGTTAGGTTATATTACGTTCTACATATATAATGTTCGCACCGAGAAGTACGGACCGGCACGACCGGGAACTTGGAAATTGTTCGCGCCGAGCGGTCGGGACCGACACGACCGGGGACTTTGAAAATATTCGCGCCGAGCGGTCGGGACCGACACGACCGGGGACTTTGAAAATATTCCCGCTGTGAGGTCGGGACCGACACGACCGGTGACTTAGAAAATATTCGCGCCGAGCGGTCGGAACCGACACGACTGGGAATTTAGAAAATATTCGCACCGAGCGACCAGGTTGCATTAGGTTAGGTTATATTATGTTATATACATAATATTCGCACCGAGAAGTAGGAGTAGACACGCCCGGCTTTCTGTAAAATAATACCACCGAGAGGTTAGGTTGGGTTAGGTTAGGTTATATTACGTTCTACATATATAATGTTCGCACCGAGAAGTACGGACCGGCACGACCGGGAACTTGGAAATTGTTCGCGCCGAGCGGTCGGGACCGACACGACCGGGGACTTTGAAAATATTCGCGCCGAGCGGTCGGGACCGACACGACCGGGGACTTTGAAAATATTCCCGCTGTGAGGTCGGGACCGACACGACCGGGGACTTAGAAAATATTCGCGCCGAGCGGTCGGAACCGACACGACTGGGAATTTAGAAAATATTCGCACCGAGCGACCAGGTTGCATTAGGTTAGGTTATATTATGTTATATACATAATATTCGCACCGAGAAGTAGGAGTAGACACGCCCGGCTTTCTGTAAAATAATACCACCGAGAGGTTAGGTTGGGTTAGGTTAGGTTATATTACGTTCTACATATATAATGTTCGCACCGAGAAGTACGGACCGGCACGACCGGGAACTTGGAAATTGTTCGCGCCGAGCGGTCGGGACCGACACGACCGGGGACTTTGAAAATATTCCCGCTGTGAGGTCGGGACCGACACGACCGGGGACTTAGAAAATATTCGCGCCGAGCGGTCGGAACCGACACGACTGGGAATTTAGAAAATATTTGCACCGAGCGACCAGGTTGCATTAGGTTAGGTTATATTATGTTATATACATAATATTCGCACCGAGAAGTAGGAGTAGACACGCCCGGCTTTCTGTAAAATAATACCACCGAGAGGTTAGGTTGGGTTAGGTTAGGTTATATTACGTTCTACATATATAATGTTCGCACCGAGAAGTACGGACCGGCACGACCGGGAACTTGGAAATTGTTCGCGCCGAGCGGTCGGGACCGACACGACCGGGGACTTAGAAAATATTCGCGCCGAGCGGTCGGAACCGACACGACTGGGAATTTAGAAAATATTCGCACCGAGCGACCAGGTTGCATTAGGTTAGGTTATATTATGTTATATACATAATATTCGCACCGAGAAGTAGGAGTAGACACGCCCGGCTTTCTGTAAAATAATACCACCGAGAGGTTAGGTTGGGTTAGGTTAGGTTATATTACGTTCTACATATATAATGTTCGCACCGAGAAGTACGGACCGGCACGACCGGGAACTTGGAAATTGTTCGCGCCGAGCGGTCGGGACCGACACGACCGGGGACTTTGAAAATATTCCCGCTGTGAGTTCGGGACCGACACGACCGGGGACTTAGAAAATATTCGCGCCGAGCGGTCGGAATCGACACGACTGGGAATTTAGAAAATATTTGCACCGAGCGACCAGGTTGCATTAGGTTAGGTTATATTATGTTATATACATAATATTCGCACCGAGAAGTAGGAGTAGACACGCCCGGCTTTCTGTAAAATAATACCACCGAGAGGTTAGGTTGGGTTAGGTTAGGTTATATTACGTTCTACATATATAATGTTCGCACCGAGAAGTACGGACCGGCACGACCGGGAACTTGGAAATTGTTCGCGCCGAGCGGTCGGGACCGACACGACCGGGGACTTTGAAAATATTCCCGCTGTGAGGTCGGGACCGACACGACCGGGGACTTAGAAAATATTCGCGCCGAGCGGTCGGAACCGACACGACTGGGAATTTAGAAAATATTCGCACCGAGCGACCAGGTTGCATTAGGTTAGGTTATATTATGTTATATACATAATATTCGCACCGAGAAGTAGGAGTAGACACGCCCGGCTTTCTGTAAAATAATACCACCGAGAGGTTAGGTTGGGTTAGGTTAGGTTATATTACGTTCTACATATATAATGTTCGCACCGAGAAGTACGGACCGGCACGACCGGGAACTTGGAAATTGTTCGCGCCGAGCGGTCGGGACCGACACGACCGGGGACTTAGAAAATATTCGCGCCGAGCGGTCGGAACCGACACGACTGGGAATTTAGAAAATATTCGCACCGAGCGACCAGGTTGCATTAGGTTAGGTTATATTATGTTATATACATAATATTCGCACCGAGAAGTAGGAGTAGACACGCCCGGCTTTCTGTAAAATAATACCACCGAGAGGTTAGGTTGGGTTAGGTTAGGTTATATTACGTTCTACATATATAATGTTCGCACCGAGAAGTACGGACCGGCACGACCGGGAACTTGGAAATTGTTCGCGCCGAGCGGTCGGGACCGACACGACCGGGGACTTTGAAAATATTCCCGCTGTGAGGTCGGGACCGACACGACCGGGGACTTAGAAAATATTCGCGCCGAGCGGTCGGAACCGACACGACTGGGAATTTAGAAAATATTCGCACCGAGCGACCAGGTTGCATTAGGTTAGGTTATATTATGTTATATACATAATATTCGCACCGAGAAGTAGGAGTAGACACGCCCGGCTTTCTGTAAAATAATACCACCGAGAGGTTAGGTTGGGTTAGGTTAGGTTATATTACGTTCTACATATATAATGTTCGCACCGAGAAGTACGGACCGGCACGACCGGGAACTTGGAAATTGTTCGCGCCGAGCGGTCGGGACCGACACGACCGGGGACTTTGAAAATATTCCCGCTGTGAGGTCGGGACCGACACGACCGGGGACTTAGAAAATATTCGCGCCGAGCGGTCGGAACCGACACGACTGGGAATTTAGAAAATATTTGCACCGAGCGACCAGGTTGCATTAGGTTAGGTTATATTATGTTATATACATAATATTCGCACCGAGAAGTAGGAGTAGACACGCCCGGCTTTCTGTAAAATAATACCACCGAGAGGTTAGGTTGGGTTAGGTTAGGTTATATTACGTTCTACATATATAATGTTCGCACCGAGAAGTACGGACCGGCACGACCGGGAACTTGGAAATTGTTCGCGCCGAGCGGTCGGGACCGACACGACCGGGGACTTTGAAAATATTCCCGCTGTGAGGTCGGGACCGACACGACCGGGGACTTAGAAAATATTCGCGCCGAGCGGTCGGAACCGACACGACTGGGAATTTAGAAAATATTTGCACCGAGCGACCAGGTTGCATTAGGTTAGGTTATATTATGTTATATACATAATATTCGCACCGAGAAGTAGGAGTAGACACGCCCGGCTTTCTGTAAAATAATACCACGGAGAGGTTAGGTTGGGTTAGGTTAGGTTATATTACGTTCTACATATATAATGTTCGCACCGAGAAGTACGGACCGGCACGACCGGGAACTTGGAAATTGTTCGCGCCGAGCGGTCGGGACGGACACGACCGGGGACTTTGAAAATATTCGCGCCGAGCGGTCGGGACCGACACGACCGGGGACTTTGAAAATATTCCCGCTGTGAGGTCGGGACCGACACGACCGGGGACTTAGAAAATATTCGCGCCGAGCGGTCGGAACCGACACGACTGGGAATTTAGAAAATATTCGCACCGAGCGACCAGGTTGCATTAGGTTAGGTTATATTATGTTATATACATAATATTCGCACCGAGAAGTAGGAGTAGACACGCCCGGCTTTCTGTAAAATAATACCACCGAGAGGTTAGGTTGGGTTAGGTTAGGTTATATTACGTTCTACATATATAATGTTCGCACCGAGAAGTACGGACCGGCACGACCGGGAACTTGGAAATTGTTCGCGCCGAGCGGTCGGGACCGACACGACCGGGGACTTTGAAAATATTCCCGCTTTGAGGTCGGGACCGACACGACCGGGGACTTAGAAAATATTCGCGCCGAGCGGTCGGAACCGACACGACTGGGAATTTAGAAAATATTCGCACCGAGCGACCAGGTTGCATTAGGTTAGGTTATATTATGTTATATACATAATATTCGCACCGAGAAGTAGGAGTAGACACGCCCGGCTTTCTGTAAAATAATACCACCGAGAGGTTAGGTTGGGTTAGGTTAGGTTATATTACGTTCTACATATATAATGTTCGCACCGAGAAGTACGGACCGGCACGACCGGGAACTTGGAAATTGTTCGCGCCGAGCGGTCGGGACCGACACGACCGGGGACTTTGAAAATATTCCCGCTGTGAGGTCGGGACCGACACGACCGGGGACTTAGAAAATATTCGCGCCGAGCGGTCGGAACCGACACGACTGGGAATTTAGAAAATATTCGCACCGAGCGACCAGGTTGCATTAGGTTAGGTTATATTATGTTATATACATAATATTCGCACCGAGAAGTAGGAGTAGACACGCCCGGCTTTCTGTAAAATAATACCACGGAGAGGTTAGGTTGGGTTAGGTTAGGTTATATTACGTTCTACATATATAATGTTCGCACCGAGAAGTACGGACCGGCACGACCGGGAACTTGGAAATTGTTCGCGCCGAGCGGTCGGGACCGACACGACCGGGGACTTTGAAAATATTCCCGCTGTGAGGTCGGGACCGACACGACCGGGGACTTAGAAAATATTCGCGCCGAGCGGTCGGAACCGACACGACTGGGAATTTAGAAAATATTTGCACCGAGCGACCAGGTTGCATTAGGTTAGGTTATATTATGTTATATACATAATATTCGCACCGAGAAGTAGGAGTAGACACGCCCGGCTTTCTGTAAAATAATACCACCGAGAGGTTAGGTTGGGTTAGGTTAGGTTATATTACGTTCTACATATATAATGTTCGCACCGAGAAGTACGGACCGGCACGACCGGGAACTTGGAAATTGTTCGCGCCGAGCGGTCGGGACCGACACGACCGGGGACTTTGAAAATATTCCCGCTGTGAGGTCGGGACCGACACGACCGGGGACTTAGAAAATATTCGCGCCGAGCGGTCGGAACCGACACGACTGGGAATTTAGAAAATATTTGCACCGAGCGACCAGGTTGCATTAGGTTAGGTTATATTATGTTATATACATAATATTCGCACCGAGAAGTAGGAGTAGACACGCCCGGCTTCTGTAAAATAATACCACCGAGAGGTTAGGTTGGGTTAGGTTAGGTTATATTACGTTCTACATATATAATGTTCGCACCGAGAAGTACGGACCGGCACGACCGGGAACTTGGAAATTGTTCGCGCCGAGCGGTCGGGACCGACACGACCGGGGACTTAGAAAATATTCGCGCCGAGCGGTCGGAACCGACACGACTGGGAATTTAGAAAATATTCGCACCGAGCGACCAGGTTGCATTAGGTTAGGTTATATTATGTTATATACATAATATTCGCACCGAGAAGTAGGAGTAGACACGCCCGCCTTTCTGTAAAATAATACCACCGAGAGGTTAGGTTGGGTTAGGTTAGGTTATATTACGTTCTACATATATAATGTTCGCACCGAGAAGTACGGACCGGCACGACCGGGAACTTGGAAATTGTTCGCGCCGAGCGGTCGGGACCGACACGACCGGGGACTTTGAAAATATTCCCGCTGTGAGGTCGGGACCGACACGACCGGGGACTTAGAAAATATTCGCGCCGAGCGGTCGGAACCGACACGACTGGGAATTTAGAAAATATTTGCACCGAGCGACCAGGTTGCATTAGGTTAGGTTATATTATGTTATATACATAATATTCGCACCGAGAAGTAGGAGTAGACACGCCCGGCTTTCTGTAAAATAATACCACGGAGAGGTTAGGTTGGGTTAGGTTAGGTTATATTACGTTCTACATATATAATGTTCGCACCGAGAAGTACGGACCGGCACGACCGGGAACTTGGAAATTGTTCGCGCCGAGCGGTCGGGACCGACACGACCGGGGACTTTGAAAATATTCCCGCTGTGAGGTCGGGACCGACACGACCGGGGACTTAGAAAATATTCGCACCGAGCGACCAGGTTGCATTAGGTTAGGTTATATTATGTTATATACATAATATTCGCACCGAGAAGTAGGAGTAGACACGCCCGCCTTTCTGTAAAATAATACCACCGAGAGGTTAGGTTGGGTTAGGTTAGGTTATATTACGTTCTACATATATAATGTTCGCACCGAGAAGTACGGACCGGCACGACCGGGAACTTGGAAATTGTTCGCGCCGAGCGGTCGGGACCGACACGACCGGGGACTTTGAAAATATTCCCGCTGTGAGGTCGGGACCGACACGACCGGGGACTTAGAAAATATTCGCGCCGAGCGGTCGGAACCGACACGACTGGGAATTTAGAAAATATTTGCACCGAGCGACCAGGTTGCATTAGGTTAGGTTATATTATGTTATATACATAATATTCGCACCGAGAAGTAGGAGTAGACACGCCCGGCTTTCTGTAAAATAATACCACGGAGAGGTTAGGTTGGGTTAGGTTAGGTTATATTACGTTCTACATATATAATGTTCGCACCGAGAAGTACGGACCGGCACGACCGGGAACTTGGAAATTGTTCGCGCCGAGCGGTCGGGACCGACACGACCGGGGACTTTGAAAATATTCCCGCTGTGAGGTCGGGACCGACACGACCGGGGACTTAGAAAATATTCGCGCCGAGCGGTCGGAACCGACACGACTGGGAATTTAGAAAATATTTGCACCGAGCGACCAGGTTGCATTAGGTTAGGTTATATTATGTTATATACATAATATTCGCACCGAGAAGTAGGAGTAGACACGCCCGGCTTTCTGTAAAATAATACCACCGAGAGGTTAGGTTGGGTTAGGTTAGGTTATATTACGTTCTACATATATAATGTTCGCACCGAGAAGTACGGACCGGCACGACCGGGAACTTGGAAATTGTTCGCGCCGAGCGGTCGGGACCGACACGACCGGGGACTTTGAAAATATTCCCGCTGTGAGGTCGGGACCGACACGACCGGGGACTTAGAAAATATTCGCGCCGAGCGGTCGGAACCGACACGACTGGGAATTTAGAAAATATTCGCACCGAGCGACCAGGTTGCATTAGGTTAGGTTATATTATGTTATATACATAATATTCGCACCGAGAAGTAGGAGTAGACACGCCCGGCTTTCTGTAAAATAATACCACCGAGAGGTTAGGTTGGGTTAGGTTAGGTTATATTACGTTCTACATATATAATGTTCGCACCGAGAAGTACGGAACGGCACGACCGGGAACTTGGAAATTGTTCGCGCCGAGCGGTCGGGACCGACACGACCGGGGACTTTGAAAATATTCCCGCTGTGAGGTCGGGACCGACACGACCGGGGACTTAGAAAATATTCGCGCCGAGCGGTCGGAACCGACACGACTGGGAATTTAGAAAATATTTGCACCGAGCGACCAGGTTGCATTAGGTTAGGTTATATTATGTTATATACATAATATTCGCACCGAGAAGTAGGAGTAGACACGCCCGGCTTTCTGTAAAATAATACCACCGAGAGGTTAGGTTGGGTTAGGTTAGGTTATATTACGTTCTACATATATAATGTTCGCACCGAGAAGTACGGACCGGCACGACCGGGAACTTGGAAATTGTTCGCGCCGAGCGGTCGGGACCGACACGACCGGGGACTTTGAAAATATTCCCGCTGTGAGGTCGGGACCGACACGACCGGGGACTTAGAAAATATTCGCGCCGAGCGGTCGGAACCGACACGACTGGGAATTTAGAAAATATTTGCACCGAGCGACCAGGTTGCATTAGGTTAGGTTATATTATGTTATATACATAATATTCGCACCGAGAAGTAGGAGTAGACACGCCCGGCTTTCTGTAAAATAATACCACGGAGAGGTTAGGTTGGGTTAGGTTAGGTTATATTACGTTCTACATATATAATGTTCGCACCGAGAAGTACGGACCGGCACGACCGGGAACTTGGAAATTGTTCGCGCCGAGCGGTCGGGACGGACACGACCGGGGACTTTGAAAATATTCGCGCCGAGCGGTCGGGACCGACACGACCGGGGACTTTGAAAATATTCCCGCTGTGAGGTCGGGACCGACACGACCGGGGACTTAGAAAATATTCGCGCCGAGCGGTCGGAACCGACACGACTGGGAATTTAGAAAATATTCGCACCGAGCGACCAGGTTGCATTAGGTTAGGTTATATTATGTTATATACATAATATTCGCACCGAGAAGTAGGAGTAGACACGCCCGGCTTTCTGTAAAATAATACCACCGAGAGGTTAGGTTGGGTTAGGTTAGGTTATATTACGTTCTACATATATAATGTTCGCACCGAGAAGTACGGACCGGCACGACCGGGAACTTGGAAATTGTTCGCGCCGAGCGGTCGGGACCGACACGACCGGGGACTTTGAAAATATTCCCGCTTTGAGGTCGGGACCGACACGACCGGGGACTTAGAAAATATTCGCGCCGAGCGGTCGGAACCGACACGACTGGGAATTTAGAAAATATTCGCACCGAGCGACCAGGTTGCATTAGGTTAGGTTATATTATGTTATATACATAATATTCGCACCGAGAAGTAGGAGTAGACACGCCCGGCTTTCTGTAAAATAATACCACCGAGAGGTTAGGTTGGGTTAGGTTAGGTTATATTACGTTCTACATATATAATGTTCGCACCGAGAAGTACGGACCGGCACGACCGGGAACTTGGAAATTGTTCGCGCCGAGCGGTCGGGACCGACACGACCGGGGACTTTGAAAATATTCCCGCTGTGAGGTCGGGACCGACACGACCGGGGACTTAGAAAATATTCGCGCCGAGCGGTCGGAACCGACACGACTGGGAATTTAGAAAATATTCGCACCGAGCGACCAGGTTGCATTAGGTTAGGTTATATTATGTTATATACATAATATTCGCACCGAGAAGTAGGAGTAGACACGCCCGGCTTTCTGTAAAATAATACCACGGAGAGGTTAGGTTGGGTTAGGTTAGGTTATATTACGTTCTACATATATAATGTTCGCACCGAGAAGTACGGACCGGCACGACCGGGAACTTGGAAATTGTTCGCGCCGAGCGGTCGGGACCGACACGACCGGGGACTTTGAAAATATTCCCGCTGTGAGGTCGGGACCGACACGACCGGGGACTTAGAAAATATTCGCGCCGAGCGGTCGGAACCGACACGACTGGGAATTTAGAAAATATTTGCACCGAGCGACCAGGTTGCATTAGGTTAGGTTATATTATGTTATATACATAATATTCGCACCGAGAAGTAGGAGTAGACACGCCCGGCTTTCTGTAAAATAATACCACCGAGAGGTTAGGTTGGGTTAGGTTAGGTTATATTACGTTCTACATATATAATGTTCGCACCGAGAAGTACGGACCGGCACGACCGGGAACTTGGAAATTGTTCGCGCCGAGCGGTCGGGACCGACACGACCGGGGACTTTGAAAATATTCCCGCTGTGAGGTCGGGACCGACACGACCGGGGACTTAGAAAATATTCGCGCCGAGCGGTCGGAACCGACACGACTGGGAATTTAGAAAATATTTGCACCGAGCGACCAGGTTGCATTAGGTTAGGTTATATTATGTTATATACATAATATTCGCACCGAGAAGTAGGAGTAGACACGCCCGGCTTCTGTAAAATAATACCACCGAGAGGTTAGGTTGGGTTAGGTTAGGTTATATTACGTTCTACATATATAATGTTCGCACCGAGAAGTACGGACCGGCACGACCGGGAACTTGGAAATTGTTCGCGCCGAGCGGTCGGGACCGACACGACCGGGGACTTAGAAAATATTCGCGCCGAGCGGTCGGAACCGACACGACTGGGAATTTAGAAAATATTCGCACCGAGCGACCAGGTTGCATTAGGTTAGGTTATATTATGTTATATACATAATATTCGCACCGAGAAGTAGGAGTAGACACGCCCGCCTTTCTGTAAAATAATACCACCGAGAGGTTAGGTTGGGTTAGGTTAGGTTATATTACGTTCTACATATATAATGTTCGCACCGAGAAGTACGGACCGGCACGACCGGGAACTTGGAAATTGTTCGCGCCGAGCGGTCGGGACCGACACGACCGGGGACTTTGAAAATATTCCCGCTGTGAGGTCGGGACCGACACGACCGGGGACTTAGAAAATATTCGCGCCGAGCGGTCGGAACCGACACGACTGGGAATTTAGAAAATATTTGCACCGAGCGACCAGGTTGCATTAGGTTAGGTTATATTATGTTATATACATAATATTCGCACCGAGAAGTAGGAGTAGACACGCCCGGCTTTCTGTAAAATAATACCACGGAGAGGTTAGGTTGGGTTAGGTTAGGTTATATTACGTTCTACATATATAATGTTCGCACCGAGAAGTACGGACCGGCACGACCGGGAACTTGGAAATTGTTCGCGCCGAGCGGTCGGGACCGACACGACCGGGGACTTTGAAAATATTCCCGCTGTGAGGTCGGGACCGACACGACCGGGGACTTAGAAAATATTCGCACCGAGCGACCAGGTTGCATTAGGTTAGGTTATATTATGTTATATACATAATATTCGCACCGAGAAGTAGGAGTAGACACGCCCGCCTTTCTGTAAAATAATACCACCGAGAGGTTAGGTTGGGTTAGGTTAGGTTATATTACGTTCTACATATATAATGTTCGCACCGAGAAGTACGGACCGGCACGACCGGGAACTTGGAAATTGTTCGCGCCGAGCGGTCGGGACCGACACGACCGGGGACTTTGAAAATATTCCCGCTGTGAGGTCGGGACCGACACGACCGGGGACTTAGAAAATATTCGCGCCGAGCGGTCGGAACCGACACGACTGGGAATTTAGAAAATATTTGCACCGAGCGACCAGGTTGCATTAGGTTAGGTTATATTATGTTATATACATAATATTCGCACCGAGAAGTAGGAGTAGACACGCCCGGCTTTCTGTAAAATAATACCACCGAGAGGTTAGGTTGGGTTAGGTTAGGTTATATTACGTTCTACATATATAATGTTCGCACCGAGAAGTACGGACCGGCACGACCGGGAACTTGGAAATTGTTCGCGCCGAGCGGTCGGGACCGACACGACCGGGGACTTTGAAAATATTCCCGCTGTGAGGTCGGGACCGACACGACCGGGGACTTAGAAAATATTCGCGCCGAGCGGTCGGAACCGACACGACTGGGAATTTAGAAAATATTTGCACCGAGCGACCAGGTTGCATTAGGTTAGGTTATATTATGTTATATACATAATATTCGCACCGAGAAGTAGGAGTAGACACGCCCGGCTTTCTGTAAAAT
>CAXAJV010000574.1:0-53000 GCA_963969225.1 Xylocopa violacea | reverse complement strand
ACGCGCTATCTCAGAGTTTGACAACATTCCTGGCGAGTTGGCCTCTACGTCTCCGTGGGACCTTTATATACATCCATAACATAATATAAGCCAGCCTATCCCAATCTAACATCTCGGCGGTAATATTTGACCACATTCCTCGCTTGTTGGCCTCTACGTCTCCGTGGGACCTTTATATACATCAATAACGTAATATAACCTAACCTAACCCAACCAAACATCTCGGCGGTAATATTTGACATCATTCCTGGCGAGTTGGCCTCTACTTCTCCGTTTGACCTTCATATACATCAATAACGTAATATAACATAACCTAATCCAACCTATCATCTCGGCGGTAATATTTGACAACATTCCTGGCGAGTTGGCCTCTACGTCTCCGTGGGACCTTTATATACATCCATAACATAATATAAGCCAGCCTATCCCAATCTAACATCTCGGCGGTAATATTTGACCACATTCCTGGCGAGTTGGCCTCTACGTCTCCGTGGGACCTTTACATACTTCAATAACGTAATATAACCTAATCTAAGCCAACCTAACATCTCGGCGGTAATATTTGACATCATTCCTGGCGAGTTGGCCTCTACTTCTCCGTTTGACCTTCATATACATCAATAACGTAATATAACGTAACCTAACCCAACCTATCATCTCGGCGGTAATATTTGACCACATTCCTGGCTTGTTGGTCTCTACGTCTCCGTGGGACCTTTATATACATCAATAACGTAATATAACCTAACCTAGCCCAACCTAACATCTCGGCGGTAATATTTGACGTCATTCCTGGCGAGTTGGCCTCTATGTCTCCGTTTGACCTTCATATACATTAATAACGTAATATAACGTAACCTAACCCAACCTATCATCTCGGCGGTAATATTTGACAACATTCCTGGCGAGTTGGCCTCTACGTCTCCGTGGGACCTTTACATAGTTCAATAACGTAATATAACCTAACCTAACCCAACCTAACATCTCAGCGGTAATATTTGACATCATTCCTGGCGAGTTGGCCTCCTACTTCTCCGTTTGACCTTCATATACATAAATAACGTAATATAACCTAACCTAACCCAACCTAACATCTCGGCGGTAATATTTGACAACGTTCCTGTCGAGATGGCTTCTCCGTCTCCGCGGGACCTTTATGTACGTCAATAACGTAATATAACCTAACCTAACCCAACCTAAGATCTCGGCGGTAATATTTGGCAACATTCCTGACGAGTTGGCATCTACGTCTCCGTGGGACCTTTATATACATCCATAACGTAATATAACGTAACCTAACCCAACCAATCATCTCGGCGGTAATATTTGACAACATTCCTGGCGAGTGGGCCTCTACGTCTCCGTGGGACCTTTATATACATCAATAACGTAATATAACCTAACCTAACCCAACCTAACATCTCGGCGGTAATATTTGACGTCATTCCTGGCGAGTTGGCCTCTACGTCTCCGTTTGACCTTCATATACATTAGTAACGTAATATAACGTAACCTAACCCAACCTATCATCTCGGCGGTAATATTTGACAACATTCCTAGCGAGTTGGCCTCTACGTCTCCGTGGGACCTTTACATAGTTCAATAACGTAATATAACCTAACCTAACCCAACCTAACATCTCGCCGGTAATATTTGACATCATTCCTGGCGAGTTGGCCTCTACGTCTCCGTGGGACCTTTATATACGTCAATAACGTAATATAATCTAACCTAACCCAACCTAACATCACGGCGCTAAATTTGACCACATTCCTGGCTTGTTGGCCTCTACGTCTCCGTGGGACCTTCATATACATAAATAACGTAATATAACGTAACCTAACCCAACCAATCATCTCGGCGGTAATATTTGACAACGTTCCTGGCGAGTTGGCTTCTCCGTCTCCGCGGGACCTTTATGTACGTCAATAACGTAATATAACCTAACCTAACCCAACCTAACATCTCGGCGGTAATATTTGATATCACTCCTGGCGAGTTGGCCTCTACGTCTCCGTTTGACCTTCATATATATCAATAACGTAATATAACCTACCCTAACCCAACCTAACATCTCGGCGGTAATATTTGACATCATTCCTGGCGAGTTGGCCTCTACTGCTCCGTGGGACCTTTATATACGTCAGTAACGTAATATAACCTAACCTAACCCAACCAATCATCTCGGCTGTAATATTTGACCACATTCCTGGCTTGTTGGCCTCTACGTCTCCGTGGGACCTTTATATACATCAATAACGTAATATAACCTAAACTAACCCAACCAAACATCTCGGCGGTAATATTTGACATCATTCCTGGCGAGTTGGCCTCTATGTCTCCGTTTGACCTTCATATACATTAATAACGTAATATAACGTAACCTAACCCAACCTATCATCTCGGCGGTAATATTTGACAACATTCCTGGCGAGTTGGCCTCTACGTCTCCGTGGGACCTTTACATAGTTCAATAACGTAATATAACCTAACCTAACCCAACCTAACATCTCAGCGGTAATATTTGACATCATTCCTGGCGAGTTGGCCTCTACTTCTCCGTTTGACCTTCATATACATAAATAACGTAATATAACCTAACCTAACCCAACCTAACATCTCGGCGGTAATATTTGACAACGTTCCTGTCGAGATGGCTTCTCCGTCTCCGCGGGACCTTTATGTACGTCAATAACGTAATATAACCTAACCTAACCCAACCTAACATCTCGGCGGTAATATTTGACAACATTCCTGACGAGTTGGCATCTACGTCTCCGTGGGACCTTTATATACATCCATAACGTAATATAACGTAACCTAACCCAACCAATCGTCTCGGCGGTAATATTTGACAACATTCCTGGCGAGTGGGCCTCTACGTCTCTGTGGGACCTTTATATACGTCAATAACGTAATATAACCTAACCTAACCCAACCTAACATCTCGGCGCTAAATTTGACCACATTCCTGGCTTGTTGGCCTCTGCGTCTCCGTTTGACCTTCATATACATCAATAACGTAATATAACCTACCCTAACCCAACCTAACATCTCGGCGGTAATATTTGACATCATTCCTGGCGAGTTGGCCTCTACTGCTCCGTATGACCTTCATATACATCAATAACGTAATATAACGTAACCTAACCCAACCTATCATCTCGGCGGTAATATTTGACATCATTCCTGGCGAGTTTGCCTCTACTTCTCCGTTTGACCTTCATATACATAAATAACGTAATATAACCTAACCTAACCCAACCTAACATCTCGGCGGTAATATTTGACAACGTTCCTGTCGAGATGGCTTCTCCGTCTCCGCGGGACCTTTATGTACGTCAATAACGTAATATAACCTAACCTAACCCAACCTAACATCTCGGCGGTAATATTTGACAACATTCCTGACGAGTTGGCATCTACGTCTCCGTGGGACCTTTATATACATCCATAACGTAATATAACGTAACCTAACCCAACCAATCATCTCGGCGGTAATATTTGACAACATTCCTGGCGAGTGGGCCTCTACGTCTCTGTGGGACCTTTATATACGTCAATAACGTAATATAACCTAACCTAACCCAACCTAACATCTCGGTGCTAAATTTGACCACATTCCTGGCTTGTTGGCCTCTGCGTCTCCGTTTGACCTTCATATACATCAATAACGTAATATAACCTACCCTAACCCAACCTAACATCTCGGCGGTAATATTTGACATCATTCCTGGCGAGTTGGCCTCTACTGCTCCGTTTGACCTTCATATACATCAATAACGTAATATAACGTAACCTAACCCAACCTATCATCTCGGCGGTAATGTTTGACAACATTCCTGGCGAGTTGGCCTCTACGTCTCCGTGGGACCTTTACATACTTCAATAACGTAATATAACCTAATCTAACCCAACCTAACATCTCGGCGGTAATATTTGACCACATTCCTGGCTTGTTGGCCTCTACGTCTCCGTGGGACCTTTATATACATCAATAACGTAATATAACCTAACCTAACCCAACCAAACATCTCGGCGGTAATATTTGACATCATTCCTGGCGAGTTGGCCTCTACTTCTCCGTTTGACCTTCATATACATCAATAACGTAATATAACGTAACCTAACCCAACCTATCATCTCGGCGGTAATATTTGACAACATTCCTGGCGAGTTGGCCTCTACGTCTCCGTGGGACCTTTATATACATCCATAACATAATATAAGCCAGCCTATCCCAATCTAACATCTCGGCGGTAATATTTGACCACATTCCTCGCTTGTTGGCCTCTACGTCTCCGTGGGACCTTTATATACATCAATAACGTAATATAACCTAACCTAACCCAACCAAACATCTCGGCGGTAATATTTGACATCATTCCTGGCGAGTTGGCCTCTACTTCTCCGTTTGACCTTCATATACATCAATAACGTAATATAACATAACCTAATCCAACCTATCATCTCGGCGGTAATATTTGACAACATTCCTGGCGAGTTGGCCTCTACGTCTCCGTGGGACCTTTATATACATCCATAACATAATATAAGCCAGCCTATCCCAATCTAACATCTCGGCGGTAATATTTGACCACATTCCTGGCGAGTTGGCCTCTACGTCTCCGTGGGACCTTTACATACTTCAATAACGTAATATAACCTAATCTAAGCCAACCTAACATCTCGGCGGTAATATTTGACATCATTCCTGGCGAGTTGGCCTCTACTTCTCCGTTTGACCTTCATATACATCAATAACGTAATATAACGTAACCTAACCCAACCTATCATCTCGGCGGTAATATTTGACCACATTCCTGGCTTGTTGGTCTCTACGTCTCCGTGGGACCTTTATATACATCAATAACGTAATATAACCTAACCTAGCCCAACCTAACATCTCGGCGGTAATATTTGACGTCATTCCTGGCGAGTTGGCCTCTATGTCTCCGTTTGACCTTCATATACATTAATAACGTAATATAACGTAACCTAACCCAACCTATCATCTCGGCGGTAATATTTGACAACATTCCTGGCGAGTTGGCCTCTACGTCTCCGTGGGACCTTTACATAGTTCAATAACGTAATATAACCTAACCTAACCCAACCTAACATCTCAGCGGTAATATTTGACATCATTCCTGGCGAGTTGGCCTCCTACTTCTCCGTTTGACCTTCATATACATAAATAACGTAATATAACCTAACCTAACCCAACCTAACATCTCGGCGGTAATATTTGACAACGTTCCTGTCGAGATGGCTTCTCCGTCTCCGCGGGACCTTTATGTACGTCAATAACGTAATATAACCTAACCTAACCCAACCTAAGATCTCGGCGGTAATATTTGGCAACATTCCTGACGAGTTGGCATCTACGTCTCCGTGGGACCTTTATATACATCCATAACGTAATATAACGTAACCTAACCCAACCAATCATCTCGGCGGTAATATTTGACAACATTCCTGGCGAGTGGGCCTCTACGTCTCCGTGGGACCTTTATATACATCAATAACGTAATATAACCTAACCTAACCCAACCTAACATCTCGGCGGTAATATTTGACGTCATTCCTGGCGAGTTGGCCTCTACGTCTCCGTTTGACCTTCATATACATTAGTAACGTAATATAACGTAACCTAACCCAACCTATCATCTCGGCGGTAATATTTGACAACATTCCTAGCGAGTTGGCCTCTACGTCTCCGTGGGACCTTTACATAGTTCAATAACGTAATATAACCTAACCTAACCCAACCTAACATCTCGCCGGTAATATTTGACATCATTCCTGGCGAGTTGGCCTCTACGTCTCCGTGGGACCTTTATATACGTCAATAACGTAATATAATCTAACCTAACCCAACCTAACATCACGGCGCTAAATTTGACCACATTCCTGGCTTGTTGGCCTCTACGTCTCCGTGGGACCTTCATATACATAAATAACGTAATATAACGTAACCTAACCCAACCAATCATCTCGGCGGTAATATTTGACAACGTTCCTGGCGAGTTGGCTTCTCCGTCTCCGCGGGACCTTTATGTACGTCAATAACGTAATATAACCTAACCTAACCCAACCTAACATCTCGGCGGTAATATTTGATATCACTCCTGGCGAGTTGGCCTCTACGTCTCCGTTTGACCTTCATATATATCAATAACGTAATATAACCTACCCTAACCCAACCTAACATCTCGGCGGTAATATTTGACATCATTCCTGGCGAGTTGGCCTCTACTGCTCCGTGGGACCTTTATATACGTCAGTAACGTAATATAACCTAACCTAACCCAACCAATCATCTCGGCTGTAATATTTGACCACATTCCTGGCTTGTTGGCCTCTACGTCTCCGTGGGACCTTTATATACATCAATAACGTAATATAACCTAAACTAACCCAACCAAACATCTCGGCGGTAATATTTGACATCATTCCTGGCGAGTTGGCCTCTATGTCTCCGTTTGACCTTCATATACATTAATAACGTAATATAACGTAACCTAACCCAACCTATCATCTCGGCGGTAATATTTGACAACATTCCTGGCGAGTTGGCCTCTACGTCTCCGTGGGACCTTTACATAGTTCAATAACGTAATATAACCTAACCTAACCCAACCTAACATCTCAGCGGTAATATTTGACATCATTCCTGGCGAGTTGGCCTCTACTTCTCCGTTTGACCTTCATATACATAAATAACGTAATATAACCTAACCTAACCCAACCTAACATCTCGGCGGTAATATTTGACAACGTTCCTGTCGAGATGGCTTCTCCGTCTCCGCGGGACCTTTATGTACGTCAATAACGTAATATAACCTAACCTAACCCAACCTAACATCTCGGCGGTAATATTTGACAACATTCCTGACGAGTTGGCATCTACGTCTCCGTGGGACCTTTATATACATCCATAACGTAATATAACGTAACCTAACCCAACCAATCGTCTCGGCGGTAATATTTGACAACATTCCTGGCGAGTGGGCCTCTACGTCTCTGTGGGACCTTTATATACGTCAATAACGTAATATAACCTAACCTAACCCAACCTAACATCTCGGCGCTAAATTTGACCACATTCCTGGCTTGTTGGCCTCTGCGTCTCCGTTTGACCTTCATATACATCAATAACGTAATATAACCTACCCTAACCCAACCTAACATCTCGGCGGTAATATTTGACATCATTCCTGGCGAGTTGGCCTCTACTGCTCCGTATGACCTTCATATACATCAATAACGTAATATAACGTAACCTAACCCAACCTATCATCTCGGCGGTAATATTTGACATCATTCCTGGCGAGTTTGCCTCTACTTCTCCGTTTGACCTTCATATACATAAATAACGTAATATAACCTAACCTAACCCAACCTAACATCTCGGCGGTAATATTTGACAACGTTCCTGTCGAGATGGCTTCTCCGTCTCCGCGGGACCTTTATGTACGTCAATAACGTAATATAACCTAACCTAACCCAACCTAACATCTCGGCGGTAATATTTGACAACATTCCTGACGAGTTGGCATCTACGTCTCCGTGGGACCTTTATATACATCCATAACGTAATATAACGTAACCTAACCCAACCAATCATCTCGGCGGTAATATTTGACAACATTCCTGGCGAGTGGGCCTCTACGTCTCTGTGGGACCTTTATATACGTCAATAACGTAATATAACCTAACCTAACCCAACCTAACATCTCGGTGCTAAATTTGACCACATTCCTGGCTTGTTGGCCTCTGCGTCTCCGTTTGACCTTCATATACATCAATAACGTAATATAACCTACCCTAACCCAACCTAACATCTCGGCGGTAATATTTGACATCATTCCTGGCGAGTTGGCCTCTACTGCTCCGTTTGACCTTCATATACATCAATAACGTAATATAACGTAACCTAACCCAACCTATCATCTCGGCGGTAATGTTTGACAACATTCCTGGCGAGTTGGCCTCTACGTCTCCGTGGGACCTTTACATACTTCAATAACGTAATATAACCTAATCTAACCCAACCTAACATCTCGGCGGTAATATTTGACCACATTCCTGGCTTGTTGGCCTCTACGTCTCCGTGGGACCTTTATATACATCAATAACGTAATATAACCTAACCTAACCCAACCAAACATCTCGGCGGTAATATTTGACATCATTCCTGGCGAGTTGGCCTCTACTTCTCCGTTTGACCTTCATATACATCAATAACGTAATATAACGTAACCTAACCCAACCTATCATCTCGGCGGTAATATTTGACAACATTCCTGGCGAGTTGGCCTCTACGTCTCCGTGGGACCTTTATATACATCCATAACATAATATAAGCCAGCCTATCCCAATCTAACATCTCGGCGGTAATATTTGACCACATTCCTGGCTTGTTGGCCTCTACGCCTCCGTGGGACCTTTACATACTTCAATAACGTAATATAACCTAACCTAACCCAACCTAACGTCTCGGCGGTAATATTTGACATCATTTCTGGCGAGTTGGACTCTACGTCTCCGTTTGACCTTCATATACATAAATAACGTAATATAACGTAACCTAACCCAACCAATCATCTCGGCGGTAATATTTGACAACGTTCCTGGCGAGTTGGCTTCTCCGTCTCCGCGGGACCTTTATGTACGTCAATAACGTAATATAACCTAACCTAACCCAACCTAACATCTCGGCGGTAATATTTGACATCATTCCTGGCGAGTTGGCCTCTACTTCTCCGTTTGACCTTCATATACATCAATAACGTAATATAACGTAACCTAACCCAACCTATCATCTCGGCGGTAATATTTGACAACATTCCTGGCGAGTTGGCCTCTACGTCTCCGTGGGACCTTTATATACATCCATAACATAATATAAGACAGCCTATCCCAATCTAACATCTCGGCGGTAATATTTGACCACATTCCTGGCTTGTTGGCCTCTACGCCTCCGTGGGACCTTTACATACTTCAATAACGTAATATAACCTAACCTAACCCAACCTAACGTCTCGGCGGTAATATTTGACATCATTTCTGGCGAGTTGGACTCTACGTCTCCGTTTGACCTTCATATACATAAATAACGTAATATAACGTAACCTAACCCAACCAATCATCTCGGCGGTAATATTTGACAACGTTCCTGTCGAGATGGCTTCTCCGTCTCCGCGGGACCTTTATGTACGTCAATAACGTAATATAACCTAACCTAACCCAACCTAACATCTCGGCGGTAATATTTGACAACATTCCTGGCGAGTTGGCCTCTACGTGTCCGTGGGACCTTTATATACATCAAAATGTAATATAACCTAAGCTAACCCAACCTATCATCTCGGCGGTAATATTTGACAACGTTCCTGGGGAGTTGGCTTCTCCGTCTCCGTGGGACCTTTATATACGTCAGTAACGTAATATAACCTAACCTAACCCAACCAATCATCTCGGCTGTAATATTTGACCACATTCCTGGCTTGTTGGCCTCTACGTCTCCGTGGGACCTTTATATACATCAATAACGTAATATAACCTAAACTAACCCAACCAAACATCTCGGCGGTAATATTTGACATCATTCCTGGCGAGTTGGCCTCTACTTCTCCGTCTGACCTTCATATACATCAATAACGTAATATAACGTAACCTAACCCAACCTATCATCTCGGCGGTAATATTTGACAACATTCCTGGCGAGTTGGCCTCTACGTCTCCGTGGGACCTTTACATACTTCAATAACGTAATATAACCTAATTAAACCCAACCTAACATCTCGGCGGTAATATTTGACATCATTCCTGGCTTGTTGGCCTCTACGTCTCCGTGGGACCTTCATATATATCAATAACGTAATATAACCTACCCTAACCCAACCTATCATCTCGGCGGTAATATTTGACAACATTCCTGGCGAGTTGGCATCTACGTCTCCGTGGGACCTTTATATACATCCATAACGTAATATAACGTAACCTAACCCAACCAATCATCTCGGCGGTAATATTTGACAACATTCCTGGCGAGTTGGCCTCTACGTCTCCGTGGGACCTTTATATACGTCAATAACGTAATATAACCTAACCTAACCCAACCTAACATCTCGGCGCTAAATTTGACCACATTCCTGGCTTGTTGGCCTCTACGTCTCCGTGGGACCTTCATGTACATCAATAACGTAATATAACCTACCCTAACCCAACCTATTATCTCGGCGGTAATATTTGACAACATTCCTGGCGAGTTGGCCTCTACGTCTCCGTGGGACCTTTATATACATCCATAACATAATATAAGCCAGCCTATCCCAATCTAACATCTCGGCGGTAATATTTGACCACATTCCTCGCTTGTTGGCCTCTACGTCTCCGTGGGACCTTTATATACATCAATAACGTAATATAACCTAACCTAACCCAACCAAACATCTCGGCGGTAATATTTGACATCATTCCTGGCGAGTTGGCCTCTACTTCTCCGTTTGACCTTCATATACATCAATAACGTAATATAACATAACCTAATCCAACCTAACATCTCGGCGGTAATATTTGACCACATTCCTGGCTTGTTGGCCTCTACGTCTCCGTGGGACCTTTATATACATCAATAACGTAATATAACCTAACCTAACCCAACCAAACATCTCGGCGGTAATATTTGACATCATTCCTGGCGAGTTGGCCTCTACTTCTCCGTTTGACCTTCATATACATCAATAACGTAATATAACGTAACCTAACCCAACCTATCATCTCGGCGGTAATATTTGACGTCATTCCTGGCGAGTTGGCCTCTATGTCTCCGTTTGACCTTCATATACATTAATAACGTAATATAACGTAACCTAACCCAACCTATCATCTCGGCGGTAATATTTGACAACATTCCTGGCGAGTTGGCCTCTACGTCTCCGTGGGACCTTTACATAGTTCAATAACGTAATATAACCTAACCTAACCCAACCTAACATCTCAGCGGTAATATTTGACATCATTCCTGGCGAGTTGGCCTCCTACTTCTCCGTTTGACCTTCATATACATAAATAACGTAATATAACCTAACCTAACCCAACCTAACATCTCGGCGGTAATATTTGACAACGTTCCTGTCGAGATGGCTTCTCCGTCTCCGCGGGACCTTTATGTACGTCAATAACGTAATATAACCTAACCTAACCCAACCTAAGATCTCGGCGGTAATATTTGGCAACATTCCTGACGAGTTGGCATCTACGTCTCCGTGGGACCTTTATATACATCCATAACGTAATATAACGTAACCTAACCCAACCAATCATCTCGGCGGTAATATTTGACAACATTCCTGGCGAGTGGGCCTCTACGTCTCCGTGGGACCTTTATATACATCAATAACGTAATATAACCTAACCTAACCCAACCTAACATCTCGGCGGTAATATTTGACGTCATTCCTGGCGAGTTGGCCTCTACGTCTCCGTTTGACCTTCATATACATTAGTAACGTAATATAACGTAACCTAACCCAACCTATCATCTCGGCGGTAATATTTGACAACATTCCTAGCGAGTTGGCCTCTACGTCTCCGTGGGACCTTTACATAGTTCAATAACGTAATATAACCTAACCTAACCCAACCTAACATCTCGCCGGTAATATTTGACATCATTCCTGGCGAGTTGGCCTCTACGTCTCCGTGGGACCTTTATATACGTCAATAACGTAATATAATCTAACCTAACCCAACCTAACATCACGGCGCTAAATTTGACCACATTCCTGGCTTGTTGGCCTCTACGTCTCCGTGGGACCTTCATATACATAAATAACGTAATATAACGTAACCTAACCCAACCAATCATCTCGGCGGTAATATTTGACAACGTTCCTGGCGAGTTGGCTTCTCCGTCTCCGCGGGACCTTTATGTACGTCAATAACGTAATATAACCTAACCTAACCCAACCTAACATCTCGGCGGTAATATTTGATATCACTCCTGGCGAGTTGGCCTCTACGTCTCCGTTTGACCTTCATATATATCAATAACGTAATATAACCTACCCTAACCCAACCTAACATCTCGGCGGTAATATTTGACATCATTCCTGGCGAGTTGGCCTCTACTGCTCCGTGGGACCTTTATATACGTCAGTAACGTAATATAACCTAACCTAACCCAACCAATCATCTCGGCTGTAATATTTGACCACATTCCTGGCTTGTTGGCCTCTACGTCTCCGTGGGACCTTTATATACATCAATAACGTAATATAACCTAAACTAACCCAACCAAACATCTCGGCGGTAATATTTGACATCATTCCTGGCGAGTTGGCCTCTATGTCTCCGTTTGACCTTCATATACATTAATAACGTAATATAACGTAACCTAACCCAACCTATCATCTCGGCGGTAATATTTGACAACATTCCTGGCGAGTTGGCCTCTACGTCTCCGTGGGACCTTTACATAGTTCAATAACGTAATATAACCTAACCTAACCCAACCTAACATCTCAGCGGTAATATTTGACATCATTCCTGGCGAGTTGGCCTCTACTTCTCCGTTTGACCTTCATATACATAAATAACGTAATATAACCTAACCTAACCCAACCTAACATCTCGGCGGTAATATTTGACAACGTTCCTGTCGAGATGGCTTCTCCGTCTCCGCGGGACCTTTATGTACGTCAATAACGTAATATAACCTAACCTAACCCAACCTAACATCTCGGCGGTAATATTTGACAACATTCCTGACGAGTTGGCATCTACGTCTCCGTGGGACCTTTATATACATCCATAACGTAATATAACGTAACCTAACCCAACCAATCATCTCGGCGGTAATATTTGACAACATTCCTGGCGAGTGGGCCTCTACGTCTCTGTGGGACCTTTATATACGTCAATAACGTAATATAACCTAACCTAACCCAACCTAACATCTCGGCGCTAAATTTGACCACATTCCTGGCTTGTTGGCCTCTGCGTCTCCGTTTGACCTTCATATACATCAATAACGTAATATAACCTACCCTAACCCAACCTAACATCTCGGCGGTAATATTTGACATCATTCCTGGCGAGTTGGCCTCTACTGCTCCGTATGACCTTCATATACATCAATAACGTAATATAACGTAACCTAACCCAACCTATCATCTCGGCGGTAATATTTGACATCATTCCTGGCGAGTTTGCCTCTACTTCTCCGTTTGACCTTCATATACATAAATAACGTAATATAACCTAACCTAACCCAACCTAACATCTCGGCGGTAATATTTGACAACGTTCCTGTCGAGATGGCTTCTCCGTCTCCGCGGGACCTTTATGTACGTCAATAACGTAATATAACCTAACCTAACCCAACCTAACATCTCGGCGGTAATATTTGACAACATTCCTGACGAGTTGGCATCTACGTCTCCGTGGGACCTTTATATACATCCATAACGTAATATAACGTAACCTAACCCAACCAATCATCTCGGCGGTAATATTTGACAACATTCCTGGCGAGTGGGCCTCTACGTCTCTGTGGGACCTTTATATACGTCAATAACGTAATATAACCTAACCTAACCCAACCTAACATCTCGGTGCTAAATTTGACCACATTCCTGGCTTGTTGGCCTCTGCGTCTCCGTTTGACCTTCATATACATCAATAACGTAATATAACCTACCCTAACCCAACCTAACATCTCGGCGGTAATATTTGACATCATTCCTGGCGAGTTGGCCTCTACTGCTCCGTTTGACCTTCATATACATCAATAACGTAATATAACGTAACCTAACCCAACCTATCATCTCGGCGGTAATGTTTGACAACATTCCTGGCGAGTTGGCCTCTACGTCTCCGTGGGACCTTTACATACTTCAATAACGTAATATAACCTAATCTAACCCAACCTAACATCTCGGCGGTAATATTTGACCACATTCCTGGCTTGTTGGCCTCTACGTCTCCGTGGGACCTTTATATACATCAATAACGTAATATAACCTAACCTAACCCAACCAAACATCTCGGCGGTAATATTTGACATCATTCCTGGCGAGTTGGCCTCTACTTCTCCGTTTGACCTTCATATACATCAATAACGTAATATAACGTAACCTAACCCAACCTATCATCTCGGCGGTAATATTTGACAACATTCCTGGCGAGTTGGCCTCTACGTCTCCGTGGGACCTTTATATACATCCATAACATAATATAAGCCAGCCTATCCCAATCTAACATCTCGGCGGTAATATTTGACCACATTCCTGGCTTGTTGGCCTCTACGCCTCCGTGGGACCTTTACATACTTCAATAACGTAATATAACCTAACCTAACCCAACCTAACGTCTCGGCGGTAATATTTGACATCATTTCTGGCGAGTTGGACTCTACGTCTCCGTTTGACCTTCATATACATAAATAACGTAATATAACGTAACCTAACCCAACCAATCATCTCGGCGGTAATATTTGACAACGTTCCTGGCGAGTTGGCTTCTCCGTCTCCGCGGGACCTTTATGTACGTCAATAACGTAATATAACCTAACCTAACCCAACCTAACATCTCGGCGGTAATATTTGACATCATTCCTGGCGAGTTGGCCTCTACTTCTCCGTTTGACCTTCATATACATCAATAACGTAATATAACGTAACCTAACCCAACCTATCATCTCGGCGGTAATATTTGACAACATTCCTGGCGAGTTGGCCTCTACGTCTCCGTGGGACCTTTATATACATCCATAACATAATATAAGACAGCCTATCCCAATCTAACATCTCGGCGGTAATATTTGACCACATTCCTGGCTTGTTGGCCTCTACGCCTCCGTGGGACCTTTACATACTTCAATAACGTAATATAACCTAACCTAACCCAACCTAACGTCTCGGCGGTAATATTTGACATCATTTCTGGCGAGTTGGACTCTACGTCTCCGTTTGACCTTCACATACATAAATAACGTAATATAACGTAACCTAAGCCAACCAATCATCTCGGCGGTAATATTTGACAACGTTCCTGGCGAGTTGGCTTCTCCGTCTCCGCGGGACCTTTATGTACGTCAATAACGTAATATAACCTAACCTAACCCAACCTAACATCTCGGCGGTAATATTTGATATCATTCCTGGCGAGTTGGCATCTACGTCTCCGTTTGACCTTCATATACATCAATAACGTAATATAACCTACCCTAACCCAACCTAACATCTCGGCGGTAATATTTGACATCATTCCTGGCGAGTTGGCCTCTACTGCTCCGTTTGACCTTCATATACATCAATAACGTAATATAACGTAACCTAACCCAACCTATCATCTCGGCGGTAATATTTGACCACATTCCTGGCGAGTTGGCCTCTACGTCTCCGTGGGACCTTTACATAGTTCAATAACGTAATATAACCTAACCTAACCCAACCTAACATCTCAGCGGTAATATTTGACATCATTCCTGGCGAGTTGGCCTCTACTTCTCCGTTTGACCTTCATATACATAAATAACGTAATATAACCTAACCTAACCCAACCTAACATCTCGGCGGTAATATTTGACAACGTTCCTGTCGAGATGGCTTCTCCGTCTCCGCGGGACCTTTATGTACGTCAATAACGTAATATAACCTAACCTAACCCAACCTAACATCTCGGCGGTAATATTTGACAACATTCCTGGCGAGTTGGCCTCTACGTGTCCGTGGGACCTTTATATACATCAAAATGTAATATAACCTAAGCTAACCCAACCTATCATCTCGGCTGTAATATTTGACCACATTCCTGGCTTGTTGGCCTCTACGTCTCCGTGGGACCTTTATATACATCAATAACGTAATATAACCTAAACTAACCCAACCAAACATCTCGGCGGTAATATTTGACATCATTCCTGGCGAGTTGGCCTCTACTTCTCCGTCTGACCTTCATATACATCAATAACGTAATATAACGTAACCTAACCCAACCTATCATCTCGGCGGTAATATTTGACAACATTCCTGGCGAGTTGGCCTCTACGTCTCCGTGGGACCTTTACATACTTCAATAACGTAATATAACCTAATTAAACCCAACCTAACATCTCGGCGGTAATATTTGACATCATTCCTGGCTTGTTGGCCTCTACGTCTCCGTGGGACCTTCATATATATCAATAACGTAATATAACCTACCCTAACCCAACCTATCATCTCGGCGGTAATATTTGACAACATTCCTGGCGAGTTGGCATCTACGTCTCCGTGGGACCTTTATATACATCCATAACGTAATATAACGTAACCTAACCCAACCAATCATCTCGGCGGTAATATTTGACAACATTCCTGGCGAGTTGGCCTCTACGTCTCCGTGGGACCTTTATATACGTCAATAACGTAATATAACCTAACCTAACCCAACCTAACATCTCGGCGCTAAATTTGACCACATTCCTGGCTTGTTGGCCTCTACGTCTCCGTGGGACCTTCATGTACATCAATAACGTAATATAACCTACCCTAACCCAACCTATTATCTCGGCGGTAATATTTGACAACATTCCTGGCGAGTTGGCCTCTACGTCTCCGTGGGACCTTTATATACATCCATAACATAATATAAGCCAGCCTATCCCAATCTAACATCTCGGCGGTAATATTTGACCACATTCCTCGCTTGTTGGCCTCTACGTCTCCGTGGGACCTTTATATACATCAATAACGTAATATAACCTAACCTAACCCAACCAAACATCTCGGCGGTAATATTTGACATCATTCCTGGCGAGTTGGCCTCTACTTCTCCGTTTGACCTTCATATACATCAATAACGTAATATAACATAACCTAATCCAACCTAACATCTCGGCGGTAATATTTGACCACATTCCTGGCTTGTTGGCCTCTACGTCTCCGTGGGACCTTTATATACATCAATAACGTAATATAACCTAACCTAACCCAACCAAACATCTCGGCGGTAATATTTGACATCATTCCTGGCGAGTTGGCCTCTACTTCTCCGTTTGACCTTCATATACATCAATAACGTAATATAACGTAACCTAACCCAACCTATCATCTCGGCGGTAATATTTGACAACATTCCTGCCGAGTTGGCCTCTACGTCTCCGTGGGACCTTTATATACATCCATAACATAATATAAGCCAGCCTATCCCAATCTAACATCTCGGCGGTAATATTTGACCACATTCCTGGCTTGTTGGCCTCTACGCCTCCGTGGGACCTTTACATACTTCAATAACGTAATATAACCTAACCTAACCCAACCTAACGTCTCGGCGGTAATATTTGACATCATTTCTGGCGAGTTGGACTCTACGTCTCCGTTTGACCTTCATATACATAAATAACGTAATATAACGTAACCTAACCCAACCAATCATCTCGGCGGTAATATTTGACAACGTTCCTGGCGAGTTGGCTTCTCCGTCTCCGCGGGACCTTTATGTACGTCAATAACGTAATATAACCTAACCTAACCCAACCTAACATCTCGGCGGTATTATTTGACATCATTCCTGGCGAGTTGGCCTCTACTTCTCCGTTTGACCTTCATATACATCAATAACGTAATATAACGTAACCTAACCCAACCTATCATCTCGGCGGTAATATTTGACAACATTCCTGGCGAGTTGGCCTCTACGTCTCCGTGGGACCTTTACATACTTCAATAACGTAATATAACCTAATTAAACCCAACCTAACATCTCGGCGGTAATATTTGACATCATTCCTGGCTTGTTGGCCTCTACGTCTCCGTGGGACCTTCATATATATCAATAACGTAATATAACCTACCCTAACCCAACCTATCATCTCGGCGGTAATATTTGACAACATTCCTGGCGAGTTGGCATCTACGTCTCCGTGGGACCTTTATATACATCCATAACGTAATATAACCTAACCTAACCCAACCTAACATCTCGGCGGTAATATTTGACATCATTCCTGGCGAGTTCGCCTCTACGTCTCCGTTTGACCTTCATATACATCAATAACGTAATATAACGTAACCTAACCCAACCTATTATCTCGGCGGTAATATTTGACATCATTCGTGGCGAGTTGGCCTCCACGTCTCCGTTTGACCTTCATATACATCAATAACGTAATATAAGCCAGCCTATCCCAATCTAACATCTCGGCGGTAATATTTGACAACATTCCTGGCGAGTTGGCCTCTACGTCTCCGTGGGACCTTTATATACATCCATAACATAATATAAGCCAGCCTATCCCAATCTAACATCTCGGCGGTAATATTTGACCACATTCCTCGCTTGTTGGCCTCTACGTCTCCGTGGGACCTTTATATACATCAATAACGTAATATAACCTAACCTAACCCAACCAAACATCTCGGCGGTAATATTTGACATCATTCCTGGCGAGTTGGCCTCTACTTCTCCGTTTGACCTTCATATACATCAATAACGTAATATAACATAACCTAATCCAACCTATCATCTCGGCGGTAATATTTGACAACATTCCTGGCGAGTTGGCCTCTACGTCTCCGTGGGACCTTTATATACATCCATAACATAATATAAGCCAGCCTATCCCAATCTAACATCTCGGCGGTAATATTTGACCACATTCCTGGCGAGTTGGCCTCTACGTCTCCGTGGGACCTTTACATACTTCAATAACGTAATATAACCTAATCTAAGCCAACCTAACATCTCGGCGGTAATATTTGACATCATTCCTGGCGAGTTGGCCTCTACTTCTCCGTTTGACCTTCATATACATCAATAACGTAATATAACGTAACCTAACCCAACCTATCATCTCGGCGGTAATATTTGACCACATTCCTGGCTTGTTGGTCTCTACGTCTCCGTGGGACCTTTATATACATCAATAACGTAATATAACCTAACCTAGCCCAACCTAACATCTCGGCGGTAATATTTGACGTCATTCCTGGCGAGTTGGCCTCTATGTCTCCGTTTGACCTTCATATACATTAATAACGTAATATAACGTAACCTAACACAACCTATCATCTCGGCGGTAATATTTGACAACATTCCTGGCGAGTTGGCCTCTACGTCTCCGTGGGACCTTTACATAGTTCAATAACGTAATATAACCTAACCTAACCCAACCTAACATCTCAGCGGTAATATTTGACATCATTCCTGGCGAGTTGGCCTCCTACTTCTCCGTTTGACCTTCATATACATAAATAACGTAATATAACCTAACCTAACCCAACCTAACATCTCGGCGGTAATATTTGACAACGTTCCTGTCGAGATGGCTTCTCCGTCTCCGCGGGACCTTTATGTACGTCAATAACGTAATATAACCTAACCTAACCCAACCTAAGATCTCGGCGGTAATATTTGGCAACATTCCTGACGAGTTGGCATCTACGTCTCCGTGGGACCTTTATATACATCCATAACGTAATATAACGTAACCTAACCCAACCAATCATCTCGGCGGTAATATTTGACAACATTCCTGGCGAGTGGGCCTCTACGTCTCCGTGGGACCTTTATATACATCAATAACGTAATATAACCTAACCTAACCCAACCTAACATCTCGGCGGTAATATTTGACGTCATTCCTGGCGAGTTGGCCTCTACGTC
Source organism: Xylocopa violacea (assembly GCA_963969225.1). Taxonomy (NCBI): domain Eukaryota; kingdom Metazoa; phylum Arthropoda; class Insecta; order Hymenoptera; family Apidae; genus Xylocopa; species Xylocopa violacea. The sequence goes on along the minus strand of CAXAJV010000574.1, from coordinate 33,338 downwards.
TCCGTTTGACCTTCATATACATTAGTAACGTAATATAACGTAACCTAACCCAACCTATCATCTCGGCGGTAATATTTGACAACATTCCTAGCGAGTTGGCCTCTACGTCTCCGTGGGACCTTTACATAGTTCAATAACGTAATATAACCTAACCTAACCCAACCTAACATCTCGCCGGTAATATTTGACATCATTCCTGGCGAGTTGGCCTCTACGTCTCCGTGGGACCTTTATATACGTCAATAACGTAATATAATCTAACCTAACCCAACCTAACATCACGGCGCTAAATTTGACCACATTCCTGGCTTGTTGGCCTCTACGTCTCCGTGGGACCTTCATATACATAAATAACGTAATATAACGTAACCTAACCCAACCAATCATCTCGGCGGTAATATTTGACAACGTTCCTGGCGAGTTGGCTTCTCCGTCTCCGCGGGACCTTTATGTACGTCAATAACGTAATATAACCTAACCTAACCCAACCTAACATCTCGGCGGTAATATTTGATATCACTCCTGGCGAGTTGGCCTCTACGTCTCCGTTTGACCTTCATATATATCAATAACGTAATATAACCTACCCTAACCCAACCTAACATCTCGGCGGTAATATTTGACATCATTCCTGGCGAGTTGGCCTCTACTGCTCCGTGGGACCTTTATATACGTCAGTAACGTAATATAACCTAACCTAACCCAACCAATCATCTCGGCTGTAATATTTGACCACATTCCTGGCTTGTTGGCCTCTACGTCTCCGTGGGACCTTTATATACATCAATAACGTAATATAACCTAAACTAACCCAACCAAACATCTCGGCGGTAATATTTGACATCATTCCTGGCGAGTTGGCCTCTACTTCTCCGTCTGACCTTCATATACATCAATAACGTAATATAACGTAACCTAACCCAACCTATCATCTCGGCGGTAATATTTGACAACATTCCTGGCGAGTTGGCCTCTACGTCTCCGTGGGACCTTTACATACTTCAATAACGTAATATAACCTAATTAAACCCAACCTAACATCTCGGCGGTAATATTTGACATCATTCCTGGCTTGTTGGCCTCTACGTCTCCGTGGGACCTTCATATATATCAATAACGTAATATAACCTACCCTAACCCAACCTATCATCTCGGCGGTAATATTTGACAACATTCCTGGCGAGTTGGCATCTACGTCTCCGTGGGACCTTTATATACATCCATAACGTAATATAACGTAACCTAACCCAACCAAACATCTCGGCGGTAATATTTGACAACATTCCTGGCGAGTTGGCCTCTACGTCTCCGTGGGACCTTTATATACGTCAATAACGTAATATAACCTAACCTAACCCAACCTAACATCTCGGCGCTAAATTTGACCACATTCCTGGCTTGTTGGCCTCTACGTCTCCGTGGGACCTTCATGTACATCAATAACGTAATATAACCTACCCTAACCCAACCTATCATCTCGGCGGTAATGTTTGACAACATTCCTGGCGAGTTGGCCTCTACGTCTCCGTGGGACCTTTATATACATCCATAACATAATATAAGCCAGCCTATCCCAATCTAACATCTCGGCGGTAATATTTGACCACATTCCTCGCTTGTTGTCCTCTACGTCTCCGTGGGACCTTTATATACATCAATAACGTAATATAACCTAACCTAACCCAACCAAACATCTCGGCGGTAATATTTGACATCATTCCTGGCGAGTTGGCCTCTACTTCTCCGTTTGACCTTCATATACATCAATAACGTAATATAACATAACCTAATCCAACCTATCATCTCGGCGGTAATATTTGACAACATTCCTGGCGAGTTGGCCTCTACGTCTCCGTGGGACCTTTATATACATCCATAACATAATATAAGCCAGCCTATCCCAATCTAACATCTCGGCGGTAATATTTGACCACATTCCTGGCGAGTTGGCCTCTACGTCTCCGTGGGACCTTTACATAGTTCAATAACGTAATATAACCTAACCTAACCCAACCTAACATCTCAGCGGTAATATTTGACATCATTCCTGGCGAGTTGGCCTCTACTTCTCCGTTTGACCTTCATATACATAAATAACGTAATATAACCTAACCTAACCCAACCTAACATCTCGGCGGTAATATTTGACAACGTTCCTGTCGAGATGGCTTCTCCGTCTCCGCGGGACCTTTATGTACGTCAATAACGTAATATAACCTAACCTAACCCAACCTAACATCTCGGCGGTAATATTTGACAACATTCCTGGCGAGTTGGCCTCTACGTGTCCGTGGGACCTTTATATACATCAAAATGTAATATAACCTAAGCTAACCCAACCTATCATCTCGGCGGTAATATTTGACAACGTTCCTGGGGAGTTGGCTTCTCCGTCTCCGTGGGACCTTTATATACGTCAGTAACGTAATATAACCTAACCTAACCCAACCAATCATCTCGGCTGTAATATTTGACCACATTCCTGGCTTGTTGGCCTCTACGTCTCCGTGGGACCTTTATATACATCAATAACGTAATATAACCTAAACTAACCCAACCAAACATCTCGGCGGTAATATTTGACATCATTCCTGGCGAGTTGGCCTCTACTTCTCCGTCTGACCTTCATATACATCAATAACGTAATATAACGTAACCTAACCCAACCTATCATCTCGGCGGTAATATTTGACAACATTCCTGGCGAGTTGGCCTCTACGTCTCCGTGGGACCTTTACATACTTCAATAACGTAATATAACCTAATTAAACCCAACCTAACATCTCGGCGGTAATATTTGACATCATTCCTGGCTTGTTGGCCTCTACGTCTCCGTGGGACCTTCATATATATCAATAACGTAATATAACCTACCCTAACCCAACCTATCATCTCGGCGGTAATATTTGACAACATTCCTGGCGAGTTGGCATCTACGTCTCCGTGGGACCTTTATATACATCCATAACGTAATATAACGTAACCTAACCCAACCAATCATCTCGGCGGTAATATTTGACAACATTCCTGGCGAGTTGGCCTCTACGTCTCCGTGGGACCTTTATATACGTCAATAACGTAATATAACCTAACCTAACCCAACCTAACATCTCGGCGCTAAATTTGACCACATTCCTGGCTTGTTGGCCTCTACGTCTCCGTGGGACCTTCATGTACATCAATAACGTAATATAACCTACCCTAACCCAACCTATCATCTCGGCGGTAATATTTGACAACATTCCTGGCGAGTTGGCCTCTACGTCTCCGTGGGACCTTTATATACATCCATAACATAATATAAGCCAGCCTATCCCAATCTAACATCTCGGCGGTAATATTTGACCACATTCCTCGCTTGTTGGCCTCTACGTCTCCGTGGGACCTTTATATACATCAATAACGTAATATAACCTAACCTAACCCAACCAAACATCTCGGCGGTAATATTTGACATCATTCCTGGCGAGTTGGCCTCTACTTCTCCGTTTGACCTTCATATACATCAATAACGTAATATAACATAACCTAATCCAACCTAACATCTCGGCGGTAATATTTGACCACATTCCTGGCTTGTTGGCCTCTACGTCTCCGTGGGACCTTTATATACATCAATAACGTAATATAACCTAACCTAACCCAACCAAACATCTCGGCGGTAATATTTGACATCATTCCTGGCGAGTTGGCCTCTACTTCTCCGTTTGACCTTCATATACATCAATAACGTAATATAACGTAACCTAACCCAACCTATCATCTCGGCGGTAATATTTGACAACATTCCTGGCGAGTTGGCCTCTACGTCTCCGTGGGACCTTTATATACATCCATAACATAATATAAGCCAGCCTATCCCAATCTAACATCTCGGCGGTAATATTTGACCACATTCCTGGCTTGTTGGCCTCTACGCCTCCGTGGGACCTTTACATACTTCAATAACGTAATATAACCTAACCTAACCCAACCTAACGTCTCGGCGGTAATATTTGACATCATTTCTGGCGAGTTGGACTCTACGTCTCCGTTTGACCTTCATATACATAAATAACGTAATATAACGTAACCTAACCCAACCAATCATCTCGGCGGTAATATTTGACAACGTTCCTGGCGAGTTGGCTTCTCCGTCTCCGCGGGACCTTTATGTACGTCAATAACGTAATATAACCTAACCTAACCCAACCTAACATCTCGGCGGTAATATTTGACATCATTCCTGGCGAGTTGGCCTCTACTTCTCCGTTTGACCTTCATATACATCAATAACGTAATATAACGTAACCTAACCCAACCTATCATCTCGGCGGTAATATTTGACAACATTCCTGGCGAGTTGGCCTCTACGTCTCCGTGGGACCTTTACATTCTTCAATAACGTAATATAACCTAATTAAACCCAACCTAACATCTCGGCGGTAATATTTGACATCATTCCTGGCTTGTTGGCCTCTACGTCTCCGTGGGACCTTCATATATATCAATAACGTAATATAACCTACCCTAACCCAACCTATCATCTCGGCGGTAATATTTGACAACATTCCTGGCGAGTTGGCATCTACGTCTCCGTGGGACCTTTATATACATCCATAACGTAATATAACGTAACCTAACCCAACCAATCATCTCGGCGGTAATATTTGACAACATTCCTGGCGAGTTGGCCTCTACGTCTCCGTGGGACCTTTATATACGTCAATAACGTAATATAACCTAACCTAACCCAACCTAACATCTCGGCGCTAAATTTGACCACATTCCTGGCTTGTTGGCCTCTACGTCTCCGTGGGACCTTCATGTACATCAATAACGTAATATAACCTACCCTAACCCAACCTATCATCTCGGCGGTAATATTTGACAACATTCCTGGCGAGTTGGCCTCTACGTCTCCGTGGGACCTTTATATACATCCATAACATAATATAAGCCAGCCTATCCCAATCTAACATCTCGGCGGTAATATTTGACCACATTCCTCGCTTGTTGGCCTCTACGTCTCCGTGGGACCTTTATATACATCAATAACGTAATATAACCTAACCTAACCCAACCAAACATCTCGGCGGTAATATTTGACATCATTCCTGGCGAGTTGGCCTCTACTTCTCCGTTTGACCTTCATATACATCAATAACGTAATATAACATAACCTAATCCAACCTATCATCTCGGCGGTAATATTTGACAACATTCCTGGCGAGTTGGCCTCTACGTCTCCGTGGGACCTTTATATACATCCATAACATAATATAAGCCAGCCTATCCCAATCTAACATCTCGGCGGTAATATTTGACCACATTCCTGGCGAGTTGGCCTCTACGTCTCCGTGGGACCTTTACATACTTCAATAACGTAATATAACCTAATCTAAGCCAACCTAACATCTCGGCGGTAATATTTGACATCATTCCTGGCGAGTTGGCCTCTACTTCTCCGTTTGACCTTCATATACATCAATAACGTAATATAACGTAACCTAACCCAACCTATCATCTCGGCGGTAATATTTGACCACATTCCTGGCTTGTTGGTCTCTACGTCTCCGTGGGACCTTTATATACATCAATAACGTAATATAACCTAACCTAGCCCAACCTAACATCTCGGCGGTAATATTTGACGTCATTCCTGGCGAGTTGGCCTCTATGTCTCCGTTTGACCTTCATATACATTAATAACGTAATATAACGTAACCTAACCCAACCTATCATCTCGGCGGTAATATTTGACAACATTCCTGGCGAGTTGGCCTCTACGTCTCCGTGGGACCTTTACATAGTTCAATAACGTAATATAACCTAACCTAACCCAACCTAACATCTCAGCGGTAATATTTGACATCATTCCTGGCGAGTTGGCCTCCTACTTCTCCGTTTGACCTTCATATACATAAATAACGTAATATAACCTAACCTAACCCAACCTAACATCTCGGCGGTAATATTTGACAACGTTCCTGTCGAGATGGCTTCTCCGTCTCCGCGGGACCTTTATGTACGTCAATAACGTAATATAACCTAACCTAACCCAACCTAAGATCTCGGCGGTAATATTTGGCAACATTCCTGACGAGTTGGCATCTACGTCTCCGTGGGACCTTTATATACATAGATAACGTAATATAACGTAACCTAACCCAACCAATCATCTCGGCGGTAATATTTGACAACATTCCTGGCGAGTTGGCCTCTACGTCTCCGTGGGACCTTTATATACGTCAATAACGTAATATAACCTAACCTAACCCAACCTAACATCTCGGCGCTAAATTTGACCACATTCCTGGCTTGTTGGCCTCTACGTCTCCGTGGGACCTTCATGTACATCAATAACGTAATATAACCTACCCTAACCCAACCTATCATCTCGGCGGTAATGTTTGACAACATTCCTGGCGAGTTGGCCTCTACGTCTCCGTGGGACCTTTATATACATCCATAACATAATATAAGCCAGCCTATCCCAATCTAACATCTCGGCGGTAATATTTGACCACATTCCTCGCTTGTTGGCCTCTACGTCTCCGTGGGACCTTTATATACATCAATAACGTAATATAACCTAACCTAACCCAACCAAACATCTCGGCGGTAATATTTGACATCATTCCTGGCGAGTTGGCCTCTACTTCTCCGTTTGACCTTCATATACATCAATAACGTAATATAACATAACCTAATCCAACCTATCATCTCGGCGGTAATATTTGACAACATTCCTGGCGAGTTGGCCTCTACGTCTCCGTGGGACCTTTATATACATCCATAACATAATATAAGCCAGCCTATCCCAATCTAACATCTCGGCGGTAATATTTGACCACATTCCTGGCGAGTTGGCCTCTACGTCTCCGTGGGACCTTTACATAGTTCAATAACGTAATATAACCTAACCTAACCCAACCTAACATCTCAGCGGTAATATTTGACATCATTCCTGGCGAGTTGGCCTCTACTTCTCCGTTTGACCTTCATATACATAAATAACGTAATATAACCTAACCTAACCCAACCTAACATCTCGGCGGTAATATTTGACAACGTTCCTGTCGAGATGGCTTCTCCGTCTCCGCGGGACCTTTATGTACGTCAGTAACGTAATATAACCTAACCTAACCCAACCTAACATCTCGGCGGTAATATTTGACAACATTCCTGGCGAGTTGGCCTCTACGTGTCCGTGGGACCTTTATATACATCAAAATGTAATATAACCTAAGCTAACCCAACCTATCATCTCGGCGGTAATATTTGACAACGTTCCTGGGGAGTTGGCTTCTCCGTCTCCGTGGGACCTTTATATACGTCAGTAACGTAATATAACCTAACCTAACCCAACCAATCATCTCGGCTGTAATATTTGACCACATTCCTGGCTTGTTGGCCTCTACGTCTCCGTGGGACCTTTATATACATCAATAACGTAATATAACCTAAACTAACCCAACCAAACATCTCGGCGGTAATATTTGACCACATTCCTGGCTTGTTGGCCTCTACGCCTCCGTGGGACCTTTACATACTTCAATAACGTAATATAACCTAACCTAACCCAACCTAACGTCTCGGCGGTAATATTTGACATCATTTCTGGCGAGTTGGACTCTACGTCTCCGTTTGACCTTCATATACATAAATAACGTAATATAACGTAACCTAACCCAACCAATCATCTCGGCGGTAATATTTGACAACGTTCCTGGCGAGTTGGCTTCTCCGTCTCCGCGGGACCTTTATGTACGTCAATAACGTAATATAACCTAACCTAACCCAACCTAACATCTCGGCGGTATTATTTGACATCATTCCTGGCGAGTTGGCCTCTACTTCTCCGTTTGACCTTCATATACATCAATAACGTAATATAACGTAACCTAACCCAACCTATCATCTCGGCGGTAATATTTGACAACATTCCTGGCGAGTTGGCCTCTACGTCTCCGTGGGACCTTTACATACTTCAATAACGTAATATAACCTAATTAAACCCAACCTAACATCTCGGCGGTAATATTTGACATCATTCCTGGCTTGTTGGCCTCTACGTCTCCGTGGGACCTTCATATATATCAATAACGTAATATAACCTACCCTAACCCAACCTATCATCTCGGCGGTAATATTTGACAACATTCCTGGCGAGTTGGCATCTACGTCTCCGTGGGACCTTTATATACATCCATAACGTAATATAACCTAACCTAACCCAACCTAACATCTCGGCGGTAATATTTGACATCATTCCTGGCGAGTTCGCCTCTACGTCTCCGTTTGACCTTCATATACATCAATAACGTAATATAACGTAACCTAACCCAACCTATTATCTCGGCGGTAATATTTGACATCATTCGTGGCGAGTTGGCCTCCACGTCTCCGTTTGACCTTCATATACATCAATAACGTAATATAAGCCAGCCTATCCCAATCTAACATCTCGGCGGTAATATTTGACAACATTCCTGGCGAGTTGGCCTCTACGTCTCCGTGGGACCTTTATATACATCCATAACATAATATAAGCCAGCCTATCCCAATCTAACATCTCGGCGGTAATATTTGACCACATTCCTCGCTTGTTGGCCTCTACGTCTCCGTGGGACCTTTATATACATCAATAACGTAATATAACCTAACCTAACCCAACCAAACATCTCGGCGGTAATATTTGACATCATTCCTGGCGAGTTGGCCTCTACTTCTCCGTTTGACCTTCATATACATCAATAACGTAATATAACATAACCTAATCCAACCTATCATCTCGGCGGTAATATTTGACAACATTCCTGGCGAGTTGGCCTCTACGTCTCCGTGGGACCTTTATATACATCCATAACATAATATAAGCCAGCCTATCCCAATCTAACATCTCGGCGGTAATATTTGACCACATTCCTGGCGAGTTGGCCTCTACGTCTCCGTGGGACCTTTACATACTTCAATAACGTAATATAACCTAATCTAAGCCAACCTAACATCTCGGCGGTAATATTTGACATCATTCCTGGCGAGTTGGCCTCTACTTCTCCGTTTGACCTTCATATACATCAATAACGTAATATAACGTAACCTAACCCAACCTATCATCTCGGCGGTAATATTTGACCACATTCCTGGCTTGTTGGTCTCTACGTCTCCGTGGGACCTTTATATACATCAATAACGTAATATAACCTAACCTAGCCCAACCTAACATCTCGGCGGTAATATTTGACGTCATTCCTGGCGAGTTGGCCTCTATGTCTCCGTTTGACCTTCATATACATTAATAACGTAATATAACGTAACCTAACACAACCTATCATCTCGGCGGTAATATTTGACAACATTCCTGGCGAGTTGGCCTCTACGTCTCCGTGGGACCTTTACATAGTTCAATAACGTAATATAACCTAACCTAACCCAACCTAACATCTCAGCGGTAATATTTGACATCATTCCTGGCGAGTTGGCCTCCTACTTCTCCGTTTGACCTTCATATACATAAATAACGTAATATAACCTAACCTAACCCAACCTAACATCTCGGCGGTAATATTTGACAACGTTCCTGTCGAGATGGCTTCTCCGTCTCCGCGGGACCTTTATGTACGTCAATAACGTAATATAACCTAACCTAACCCAACCTAAGATCTCGGCGGTAATATTTGGCAACATTCCTGACGAGTTGGCATCTACGTCTCCGTCGGACCTTTATATACATCCATAACGTAATATAACGTAACCTAACCCAACCAATCATCTCGGCGGTAATATTTGACAACATTCCTGGCGAGTGGGCCTCTACGTCTCCGTGGGACCTTTATATACATCAATAACGTAATATAACCTAACCTAACCCAACCTAACATCTCGGCGGTAATATTTGACGTCATTCCTGGCGAGTTGGCCTCTACGTCTCCGTTTGACCTTCATATACATTAGTAACGTAATATAACGTAACCTAACCCAACCTATCATCTCGGCGGTAATATTTGACAACATTCCTAGCGAGTTGGCCTCTACGTCTCCGTGGGACCTTTACATAGTTCAATAACGTAATATAACCTAACCTAACCCAACCTAACATCTCGCCGGTAATATTTGACATCATTCCTGGCGAGTTGGCCTCTACGTCTCCGTGGGACCTTTATATACGTCAATAACGTAATATAATCTAACCTAACCCAACCTAACATCACGGCGCTAAATTTGACCACATTCCTGGCTTGTTGGCCTCTACGTCTCCGTGGGACCTTCATATACATAAATAACGTAATATAACGTAACCTAACCCAACCAATCATCTCGGCGGTAATATTTGACAACGTTCCTGGCGAGTTGGCTTCTCCGTCTCCGCGGGACCTTTATGTACGTCAATAACGTAATATAACCTAACCTAACCCAACCTAACATCTCGGCGGTAATATTTGATATCACTCCTGGCGAGTTGGCCTCTACGTCTCCGTTTGACCTTCATATATATCAATAACGTAATATAACCTACCCTAACCCAACCTAACATCTCGGCGGTAATATTTGACATCATTCCTGGCGAGTTGGCCTCTACTGCTCCGTGGGACCTTTATATACGTCAGTAACGTAATATAACCTAACCTAACCCAACCAATCATCTCGGCTGTAATATTTGACCACATTCCTGGCTTGTTGGCCTCTACGTCTCCGTGGGACCTTTATATACATCAATAACGTAATATAACCTAAACTAACCCAACCAAACATCTCGGCGGTAATATTTGACATCATTCCTGGCGAGTTGGCCTCTACTTCTCCGTCTGACCTTCATATACATCAATAACGTAATATAACGTAACCTAACCCAACCTATCATCTCGGCGGTAATATTTGACAACATTCCTGGCGAGTTGGCCTCTACGTCTCCGTGGGACCTTTACATACTTCAATAACGTAATATAACCTAATTAAACCCAACCTAACATCTCGGCGGTAATATTTGACATCATTCCTGGCTTGTTGGCCTCTACGTCTCCGTGGGACCTTCATATATATCAATAACGTAATATAACCTACCCTAACCCAACCTATCATCTCGGCGGTAATATTTGACAACATTCCTGGCGAGTTGGCATCTACGTCTCCGTGGGACCTTTATATACATCCATAACGTAATATAACGTAACCTAACCCAACCAAACATCTCGGCGGTAATATTTGACAACATTCCTGGCGAGTTGGCCTCTACGTCTCCGTGGGACCTTTATATACGTCAATAACGTAATATAACCTAACCTAACCCAACCTAACATCTCGGCGCTAAATTTGACCACATTCCTGGCTTGTTGGCCTCTACGTCTCCGTGGGACCTTCATGTACATCAATAACGTAATATAACCTACCCTAACCCAACCTATCATCTCGGCGGTAATGTTTGACAACATTCCTGGCGAGTTGGCCTCTACGTCTCCGTGGGACCTTTATATACATCCATAACATAATATAAGCCAGCCTATCCCAATCTAACATCTCGGCGGTAATATTTGACCACATTCCTCGCTTGTTGGCCTCTACGTCTCCGTGGGACCTTTATATACATCAATAACGTAATATAACCTAACCTAACCCAACCAAACATCTCGGCGGTAATATTTGACATCATTCCTGGCGAGTTGGCCTCTACTTCTCCGTTTGACCTTCATATACATCAATAACGTAATATAACATAACCTAATCCAACCTATCATCTCGGCGGTAATATTTGACAACATTCCTGGCGAGTTGGCCTCTACGTCTCCGTGGGACCTTTATATACATCCATAACATAATATAAGCCAGCCTATCCCAATCTAACATCTCGGCGGTAATATTTGACCACATTCCTGGCGAGTTGGCCTCTACGTCTCCGTGGGACCTTTACATAGTTCAATAACGTAATATAACCTAACCTAACCCAACCTAACATCTCAGCGGTAATATTTGACATCATTCCTGGCGAGTTGGCCTCTACTTCTCCGTTTGACCTTCATATACATAAATAACGTAATATAACCTAACCTAACCCAACCTAACATCTCGGCGGTAATATTTGACAACGTTCCTGTCGAGATGGCTTCTCCGTCTCCGCGGGACCTTTATGTACGTCAATAACGTAATATAACCTAACCTAACCCAACCTAACATCTCGGCGGTAATATTTGACAACATTCCTGGCGAGTTGGCCTCTACGTGTCCGTGGGACCTTTATATACATCAAAATGTAATATAACCTAAGCTAACCCAACCTATCATCTCGGCGGTAATATTTGACAACGTTCCTGGGGAGTTGGCTTCTCCGTCTCCGTGGGACCTTTATATACGTCAGTAACGTAATATAACCTAACCTAACCCAACCAATCATCTCGGCTGTAATATTTGACCACATTCCTGGCTTGTTGGCCTCTACGTCTCCGTGGGACCTTTATATACATCAATAACGTAATATAACCTAAACTAACCCAACCAAACATCTCGGCGGTAATATTTGACATCATTCCTGGCGAGTTGGCCTCTACTTCTCCGTCTGACCTTCATATACATCAATAACGTAATATAACGTAACCTAACCCAACCTATCATCTCGGCGGTAATATTTGACAACATTCCTGGCGAGTTGGCCTCTACGTCTCCGTGGGACCTTTACATACTTCAATAACGTAATATAACCTAATTAAACCCAACCTAACATCTCGGCGGTAATATTTGACATCATTCCTGGCTTGTTGGCCTCTACGTCTCCGTGGGACCTTCATATATATCAATAACGTAATATAACCTACCCTAACCCAACCTATCATCTCGGCGGTAATATTTGACAACATTCCTGGCGAGTTGGCATCTACGTCTCCGTGGGACCTTTATATACATCCATAACGTAATATAACGTAACCTAACCCAACCAATCATCTCGGCGGTAATATTTGACAACATTCCTGGCGAGTTGGCCTCTACGTCTCCGTGGGACCTTTATATACGTCAATAACGTAATATAACCTAACCTAACCCAACCTAACATCTCGGCGCTAAATTTGACCACATTCCTGGCTTGTTGGCCTCTACGTCTCCGTGGGACCTTCATGTACATCAATAACGTAATATAACCTACCCTAACCCAACCTATCATCTCGGCGGTAATATTTGACAACATTCCTGGCGAGTTGGCCTCTACGTCTCCGTGGGACCTTTATATACATCCATAACATAATATAAGCCAGCCTATCCCAATCTAACATCTCGGCGGTAATATTTGACCACATTCCTCGCTTGTTGGCCTCTACGTCTCCGTGGGACCTTTATATACATCAATAACGTAATATAACCTAACCTAACCCAACCAAACATCTCGGCGGTAATATTTGACATCATTCCTGGCGAGTTGGCCTCTACTTCTCCGTTTGACCTTCATATACATCAATAACGTAATATAACATAACCTAATCCAACCTAACATCTCGGCGGTAATATTTGACCACATTCCTGGCTTGTTGGCCTCTACGTCTCCGTGGGACCTTTATATACATCAATAACGTAATATAACCTAACCTAACCCAACCAAACATCTCGGCGGTAATATTTGACATCATTCCTGGCGAGTTGGCCTCTACTTCTCCGTTTGACCTTCATATACATCAATAACGTAATATAACGTAACCTAACCCAACCTATCATCTCGGCGGTAATATTTGACAACATTCCTGGCGAGTTGGCCTCTACGTCTCCGTGGGACCTTTATATACATCCATAACATAATATAAGCCAGCCTATCCCAATCTAACATCTCGGCGGTAATATTTGACCACATTCCTGGCTTGTTGGCCTCTACGCCTCCGTGGGACCTTTACATACTTCAATAACGTAATATAACCTAACCTAACCCAACCTAACGTCTCGGCGGTAATATTTGACATCATTTCTGGCGAGTTGGACTCTACGTCTCCGTTTGACCTTCATATACATAAATAACGTAATATAACGTAACCTAACCCAACCAATCATCTCGGCGGTAATATTTGACAACGTTCCTGGCGAGTTGGCTTCTCCGTCTCCGCGGGACCTTTATGTACGTCAATAACGTAATATAACCTAACCTAACCCAACCTAACATCTCGGCGGTAATATTTGACATCATTCCTGGCGAGTTGGCCTCTACTTCTCCGTTTGACCTTCATATACATCAATAACGTAATATAACGTAACCTAACCCAACCTATCATCTCGGCGGTAATATTTGACAACATTCCTGGCGAGTTGGCCTCTACGTCTCCGTGGGACCTTTACATTCTTCAATAACGTAATATAACCTAATTAAACCCAACCTAACATCTCGGCGGTAATATTTGACATCATTCCTGGCTTGTTGGCCTCTACGTCTCCGTGGGACCTTCATATATATCAATAACGTAATATAACCTACCCTAACCCAACCTATCATCTCGGCGGTAATATTTGACAACATTCCTGGCGAGTTGGCATCTACGTCTCCGTGGGACCTTTATATACATCCATAACGTAATATAACGTAACCTAACCCAACCAATCATCTCGGCGGTAATATTTGACAACATTCCTGGCGAGTTGGCCTCTACGTCTCCGTGGGACCTTTATATACGTCAATAACGTAATATAACCTAACCTAACCCAACCTAACATCTCGGCGCTAAATTTGACCACATTCCTGGCTTGTTGGCCTCTACGTCTCCGTGGGACCTTCATGTACATCAATAACGTAATATAACCTACCCTAACCCAACCTATCATCTCGGCGGTAATATTTGACAACATTCCTGGCGAGTTGGCCTCTACGTCTCCGTGGGACCTTTATATACATCCATAACATAATATAAGCCAGCCTATCCCAATCTAACATCTCGGCGGTAATATTTGACCACATTCCTCGCTTGTTGGCCTCTACGTCTCCGTGGGACCTTTATATACATCAATAACGTAATATAACCTAACCTAACCCAACCAAACATCTCGGCGGTAATATTTGACATCATTCCTGGCGAGTTGGCCTCTACTTCTCCGTTTGACCTTCATATACATCAATAACGTAATATAACATAACCTAATCCAACCTATCATCTCGGCGGTAATATTTGACAACATTCCTGGCGAGTTGGCCTCTACGTCTCCGTGGGACCTTTATATACATCCATAACATAATATAAGCCAGCCTATCCCAATCTAACATCTCGGCGGTAATATTTGACCACATTCCTGGCGAGTTGGCCTCTACGTCTCCGTGGGACCTTTACATACTTCAATAACGTAATATAACCTAATCTAAGCCAACCTAACATCTCGGCGGTAATATTTGACATCATTCCTGGCGAGTTGGCCTCTACTTCTCCGTTTGACCTTCATATACATCAATAACGTAATATAACGTAACCTAACCCAACCTATCATCTCGGCGGTAATATTTGACCACATTCCTGGCTTGTTGGTCTCTACGTCTCCGTGGGACCTTTATATACATCAATAACGTAATATAACCTAACCTAGCCCAACCTAACATCTCGGCGGTAATATTTGACGTCATTCCTGGCGAGTTGGCCTCTATGTCTCCGTTTGACCTTCATATACATTAATAACGTAATATAACGTAACCTAACCCAACCTATCATCTCGGCGGTAATATTTGACAACATTCCTGGCGAGTTGGCCTCTACGTCTCCGTGGGACCTTTACATAGTTCAATAACGTAATATAACCTAACCTAACCCAACCTAACATCTCAGCGGTAATATTTGACATCATTCCTGGCGAGTTGGCCTCCTACTTCTCCGTTTGACCTTCATATACATAAATAACGTAATATAACCTAACCTAACCCAACCTAACATCTCGGCGGTAATATTTGACAACGTTCCTGTCGAGATGGCTTCTCCGTCTCCGCGGGACCTTTATGTACGTCAATAACGTAATATAACCTAACCTAACCCAACCTAAGATCTCGGCGGTAATATTTGGCAACATTCCTGACGAGTTGGCATCTACGTCTCCGTGGGACCTTTATATACATAGATAACGTAATATAACGTAACCTAACCCAACCAATCATCTCGGCGGTAATATTTGACAACATTCCTGGCGAGTTGGCCTCTACGTCTCCGTGGGACCTTTATATACGTCAATAACGTAATATAACCTAACCTAACCCAACCTAACATCTCGGCGCTAAATTTGACCACATTCCTGGCTTGTTGGCCTCTACGTCTCCGTGGGACCTTCATGTACATCAATAACGTAATATAACCTACCCTAACCCAACCTATCATCTCGGCGGTAATGTTTGACAACATTCCTGGCGAGTTGGCCTCTACGTCTCCGTGGGACCTTTATATACATCCATAACATAATATAAGCCAGCCTATCCCAATCTAACATCTCGGCGGTAATATTTGACCACATTCCTCGCTTGTTGGCCTCTACGTCTCCGTGGGACCTTTATATACATCAATAACGTAATATAACCTAACCTAACCCAACCAAACATCTCGGCGGTAATATTTGACATCATTCCTGGCGAGTTGGCCTCTACTTCTCCGTTTGACCTTCATATACATCAATAACGTAATATAACATAACCTAATCCAACCTATCATCTCGGCGGTAATATTTGACAACATTCCTGGCGAGTTGGCCTCTACGTCTCCGTGGGACCTTTATATACATCCATAACATAATATAAGCCAGCCTATCCCAATCTAACATCTCGGCGGTAATATTTGACCACATTCCTGGCGAGTTGGCCTCTACGTCTCCGTGGGACCTTTACATAGTTCAATAACGTAATATAACCTAACCTAACCCAACCTAACATCTCAGCGGTAATATTTGACATCATTCCTGGCGAGTTGGCCTCTACTTCTCCGTTTGACCTTCATATACATAAATAACGTAATATAACCTAACCTAACCCAACCTAACATCTCGGCGGTAATATTTGACAACGTTCCTGTCGAGATGGCTTCTCCGTCTCCGCGGGACCTTTATGTACGTCAGTAACGTAATATAACCTAACCTAACCCAACCTAACATCTCGGCGGTAATATTTGACAACATTCCTGGCGAGTTGGCCTCTACGTGTCCGTGGGACCTTTATATACATCAAAATGTAATATAACCTAAGCTAACCCAACCTATCATCTCGGCGGTAATATTTGACAACGTTCCTGGGGAGTTGGCTTCTCCGTCTCCGTGGGACCTTTATATACGTCAGTAACGTAATATAACCTAACCTAACCCAACCAATCATCTCGGCTGTAATATTTGACCACATTCCTGGCTTGTTGGCCTCTACGTCTCCGTGGGACCTTTATATACATCAATAACGTAATATAACCTAAACTAACCCAACCAAACATCTCGGCGGTAATATTTGACATCATTCCTGGCGAGTTGGCCTCTACTTCTCCGTCTGACCTTCATATACATCAATAACGTAATATAACGTAACCTAACCCAACCTATCATCTCGGCGGTAATATTTGACAACATTCCTGGCGAGTTGGCCTCTACGTCTCCGTGGGACCTTTACATACTTCAATAACGTAATATAACCTAATTAAACCCAACCTAACATCTCGGCGGTAATATTTGACATCATTCCTGGCTTGTTGGCCTCTACGTCTCCGTGGGACCTTCATATATATCAATAACGTAATATAACCTACCCTAACCCAACCTATCATCTCGGCGGTAATATTTGACAACATTCCTGGCGAGTTGGCATCTACGTCTCCGTGGGACCTTTATATACATCCATAACGTAATATAACGTAACCTAACCCAACCAATCATCTCGGCGGTAATATTTGACAACATTCCTGGCGAGTTGGCCTCTACGTCTCCGTGGGACCTTTATATACGTCAATAACGTAATATAACCTAACCTAACCCAACCTAACATCTCGGCGCTAAATTTGACCACATTCCTGGCTTGTTGGCCTCTACGTCTCCGTGGGACCTTCATGTACATCAATAACGTAATATAACCTACCCTAACCCAACCTATCATCTCGGCGGTAATATTTGACAACATTCCTGGCGAGTTGGCCTCTACGTCTCCGTGGGACCTTTATATACATCCATAACATAATATAAGCCAGCCTATCCCAATCTAACATCTCGGCGGTAATATTTGACCACATTCCTCGCTTGTTGGCCTCTACGTCTCCGTGGGACCTTTATATACATCAATAACGTAATATAACCTAACCTAACCCAACCAAACATCTCGGCGGTAATATTTGACATCATTCCTGGCGAGTTGGCCTCTACTTCTCCGTTTGACCTTCATATACATCAATAACGTAATATAACATAACCTAATCCAACCTAACATCTCGGCGGTAATATTTGACCACATTCCTGGCTTGTTGGCCTCTACGTCTCCGTGGGACCTTTATATACATCAATAACGTAATATAACCTAACCTAACCCAACCAAACATCTCGGCGGTAATATTTGACATCATTCCTGGCGAGTTGGCCTCTACTTCTCCGTTTGACCTTCATATACATCAATAACGTAATATAACGTAACCTAACCCAACCTATCATCTCGGCGGTAATATTTGACAACATTCCTGGCGAGTTGGCCTCTACGTCTCCGTGGGACCTTTATATACATCCATAACATAATATAAGCCAGCCTATCCCAATCTAACATCTCGGCGGTAATATTTGACCACATTCCTGGCTTGTTGGCCTCTACGCCTCCGTGGGACCTTTACATACTTCAATAACGTAATATAACCTAACCTAACCCAACCTAACGTCTCGGCGGTAATATTTGACATCATTTCTGGCGAGTTGGACTCTACGTCTCCGTTTGACCTTCATATACATAAATAACGTAATATAACGTAACCTAACCCAACCAATCATCTCGGCGGTAATATTTGACAACGTTCCTGGCGAGTTGGCTTCTCCGTCTCCGCGGGACCTTTATGTACGTCAATAACGTAATATAACCTAACCTAACCCAACCTAACATCTCGGCGGTAATATTTGACATCATTCCTGGCGAGTTGGCCTCTACTTCTCCGTTTGACCTTCATATACATCAATAACGTAATATAACGTAACCTAACCCAACCTATCATCTCGGCGGTAATATTTGACAACATTCCTGGCGAGTTGGCCTCTACGTCTCCGTGGGACCTTTACATACTTCAATAACGTAATATAACCTAATTAAACCCAACCTAACATCTCGGCGGTAATATTTGACATCATTCCTGGCTTGTTGGCCTCTACGTCTCCGTGGGACCTTCATATATATCAATAACGTAATATAACCTACCCTAACCCAACCTATCATCTCGGCGGTAATATTTGACAACATTCCTGGCGAGTTGGCATCTACGTCTCCGTGGGACCTTTATATACATCCATAACGTAATATAACGTAACCTAACCCAACCAATCATCTCGGCGGTAATATTTGACAACATTCCTGGCGAGTTGGCCTCTACGTCTCCGTGGGACCTTTATATACGTCAATAACGTAATATAACCTAACCTAACCCAACCTAACATCTCGGCGCTAAATTTGACCACATTCCTGGCTTGTTGGCCTCTACGTCTCCGTGGGACCTTCATGTACATCAATAACGTAATATAACCTACCCTAACCCAACCTATCATCTCGGCGGTAATATTTGACAACATTCCTGGCGAGTTGGCCTCTACGTCTCCGTGGGACCTTTATATACATCCATAACATAATATAAGCCAGCCTATCCCAATCTAACATCTCGGCGGTAATATTTGACCACATTCCTCGCTTGTTGGCCTCTACGTCTCCGTGGGACCTTTATATACATCAATAACGTAATATAACCTAACCTAACCCAACCAAACATCTCGGCGGTAATATTTGACATCATTCCTGGCGAGTTGGCCTCTACTTCTCCGTTTGACCTTCATATACATCAATAACGTAATATAACATAACCTAATCCAACCTATCATCTCGGCGGTAATATTTGACAACATTCCTGGCGAGTTGGCCTCTACGTCTCCGTGGGACCTTTATATACATCCATAACATAATATAAGCCAGCCTATCCCAATCTAACATCTCGGCGGTAATATTTGACCACATTCCTGGCGAGTTGGCCTCTACGTCTCCGTGGGACCTTTACATACTTCAATAACGTAATATAACCTAATCTAAGCCAACCTAACATCTCGGCGGTAATATTTGACATCATTCCTGGCGAGTTGGCCTCTACTTCTCCGTTTGACCTTCATATACATAAATAACGTAATATAACCTAACCTAACCCAACCTAACATCTCGGCGGTAATATTTGACAACGTTCCTGTCGAGATGGCTTCTCCGTCTCCGCGGGACCTTTATGTACGTCAATAACGTAATATAACCTAACCTAACCCAACCTAAGATCTCGGCGGTAATATTTGGCAACATTCCTGACGAGTTGGCATCTACGTCTCCGTGGGACCTTTATATACATAGATAACGTAATATAACGTAACCTAACCCAACCAATCATCTCGGCGGTAATATTTGACAACATTCCTGGCGAGTGGGCCTCTACGTCTCCGTGGGACCTTTATATACATCAATAACGTAATATAACCTAACCTAACCCAACCTAACATCTCGGCGGTAATATTTGACGTCATTCCTGGCGAGTTGGCCTCTACGTCTCCGTTTGACCTTCATATACATTAGTAACGTAATATAACGTAACCTAACCCAACCTATCATCTCGGCGGTAATATTTGACAACATTCCTAGCGAGTTGGCCTCTACGTCTCCGTGGGACCTTTACATAGTTCAATAACGTAATATAACCTAACCTAACCCAACCTAACATCTCGCCGGTAATATTTGACATCATTCCTGGCGAGTTGGCCTCTACGTCTCCGTGGGACCTTTATATACGTCAATAACGTAATATAATCTAACCTAACCCAACCTAACATCACGGCGCTAAATTTGACCACATTCCTGGCTTGTTGGCCTCTACGTCTCCGTGGGACCTTCATATACATAAATAACGTAATATAACGTAACCTAACCCAACCAATCATCTCGGCGGTAATATTTGACAACGTTCCTGGCGAGTTGGCTTCTCCGTCTCCGCGGGACCTTTATGTACGTCAATAACGTAATATAACCTAACCTAACCCAACCGAACATCTCGGCGGTAATATTTGATATCACTCCTGGCGAGTTGGCCTCTACGTCTCCGTTTGACCTTCATATATATCAATAACGTAATATAACCTACCCTAACCCAACCTAACATCTCGGCGGTAATATTTGACATCATTCCTGGCGAGTTGGCCTCTACTGCTCCGTGGGACCTTTATATACGTCAGTAACGTAATATAACCTAACCTAACCCAACCAATCATCTCGGCTGTAATATTTGACCACATTCCTGGCTTGTTGGCCTCTACGTCTCCGTGGGACCTTTATATACATCAATAACGTAATATAACCTAAACTAACCCAACCAAACATCTCGGCGGTAATATTTGACATCATTCCTGGCGAGTTGGCCTCTACTTCTCCGTCTGACCTTCATATACATCAATAACGTAATATAACGTAACCTAACCCAACCTATCATCTCGGCGGTAATATTTGACAACATTCCTGGCGAGTTGGCCTCTACGTCTCCGTGGGACCTTTACATACTTCAATAACGTAATATAACCTAATTAAACCCAACCTAACATCTCGGCGGTAATATTTGACAACATTCCTGGCGAGTTGGCATCTACGTCTCCGTGGGACCTTTATATACATCCATAACGTAATATAACGTAACCTAACCCAACCAAACATCTCGGCGGTAATATTTGACAACATTCCTGGCGAGTTGGCCTCTACGTCTCCGTGGGACCTTCATGTACATCAATAACGTAATATAACCTACCCTAACCCAACCTATCATCTCGGCGGTAATGTTTGACAACATTCCTGGCGAGTTGGCCTCTACGTCTCCGTGGGACCTTTATATACATCCATAACATAATATAAGCCAGCCTATCCCAATCTAACATCTCGGCGGTAATATTTGACCACATTCCTCGCTTGTTGGCCTCTACGTCTCCGTGGGACCTTTATATACATCAATAACGTAATATAACCTAACCTAACCCAACCAAACATCTCGGCGGTAATATTTGACATCATTCCTGGCGAGTTGGCCTCTACTTCTCCGTTTGACCTTCATATACATCAATAACGTAATATAACATAACCTAATCCAACCTATCATCTCGGCGGTAATATTTGACAACATTCCTGGCGAGTTGGCCTCTACGTCTCCGTGGGACCTTTATATACATCCATAACATAATATAAGCCAGCCTATCCCAATCTAACATCTCGGCGGTAATATTTGACCACATTCCTGGCGAGTTGGCCTCTACGTCTCCGTGGGACCTTTACATACTTCAATAACGTAATATAACCTAATCTAAGCCAACCTAACATCTCGGCGGTAATATTTGACATCATTCCTGGCGAGTTGGCCTCTACTTCTCCGTTTGACCTTCATATACATCAATAACGTAATATAACGTAACCTAACCCAACCTATCATCTCGGCGGTAATATTTGACCACATTCCTGGCTTGTTGGTCTCTACGTCTCCGTGGGACCTTTATATACATCAATAACGTAATATAACCTAACCTAGCCCAACCTAACATCTCGGCGGTAATATTTGACGTCATTCCTGGCGAGTTGGCCTCTACGTCTCCGTTTGACCTTCATATACATTAATAACGTAATATAACGTAACCTAACCCAACCTATCATCTCGGCGGTAATATTTGACAACATTCCTGGCGAGTTGGCCTCTACGTCTCCGTGGGACCTTTACATATTTCAATAACGTAATATAACCTAACCTAACCCAACCTAACATCTCAGCGGTAATATTTGACATCATTCCTGGCGAGTTGGCCTCCTACTTCTCCGTTTGACCTTCATATACATAAATAACGTAATATAACCTAACCTAACCCAACCTAACAACTCGGCGGTAATATTTGACAACGTTCCTGTCGAGATGGCTTCTCCGTCTCCGCGGGACCTTTATGTACGTCAATAACGTAATATAACCTAACCTAACCCAACCTAAGATCTCGGCGGTAATATTTGGCAACATTCCTGACGAGTTGGCATCTACGTCTCCGTGGGACCTTTATATACATCCATAACGTAATATAACGTAACCTAACCCAACCAATCATCTCGGCGGTAATATTTGACAACATTCCTGGCTTGTTGGTCTCTACGTCTCCGTGGGACCTTTATATACATCAATAACGTAATATAACCTAACCTAGCCCAACCTAACATCTCGGCGGTAATATTTGACGTCATTCCTGGCGAGTTGGCCTCTATGTCTCCGTTTGACCTTCATATACATTAATAACGTAATATAACGTAACCTAACCCAACCTATCATCTCGGCGGTAATATTTGACAACATTCCTGGCGAGTTGGCCTCTACGTCTCCGTGGGACCTTTACATAGTTCAATAACGTAATATAACCTAACCTAACCCAACCTAACATCTCAGCGGTAATATTTGACATCATTCCTGGCGAGTTGGCCTCCTACTTCTCCGTTTGACCTTCATATACATAAATAACGTAATATAACCTAACCTAACCCAACCTAACATCTCGGCGGTAATATTTGACAACGTTCCTGTCGAGATGGCTTCTCCGTCTCCGCGGGACCTTTATGTACGTCAATAACGTAATATAACCTAACCTAACCCAACCTAAGATCTCGGCGGTAATATTTGGCAACATTCCTGACGAGTTGGCATCTACGTCTCCGTGGGACCTTTATATACATCCATAACGTAATATAACGTAACCTAACCCAACCAATCATCTCGGCGGTAATATTTGACAACATTCCTGGCGAGTGGGCCTCTACGTCTCCGTGGGACCTTTATATACATCAATAACGTAATATAACCTAACCTAACCCAACCTAACATCTCGGCGCTAAATTTGACCACATTCCTGGCTTGTTGGCCTCTACGTCTCCGTGGGACCTTCATGTACATCAATAACGTAATATAACCTACCCTAACCCAACCTATCATCTCGGCGGTAATATTTGACAACATTCCTGGCGAGTTGGCCTCTACGTCTCCGTGGGACCTTTATATACATCCATAACATAATATAAGCCAGCCTATCCCAATCTAACATCTCGGCGGTAATATTTGACCACATTCCTCGCTTGTTGGCCTCTACGTCTCCGTGGGACCTTTATATACATCAATAACGTAATATAACCTAACCTAACCCAACCAAACATCTCGGCGGTAATATTTGACATCATTCCTGGCGAGTTGGCCTCTACTTCTCCGTTTGACCTTCATATACATCAATAACGTAATATAACATAACCTAATCCAACCTATCATCTCGGCGGTAATATTTGACAACATTCCTGGCGAGTTGGCCTCTACGTCTCCGTGGGACCTTTATATACATCCATAACATAATATAAGCCAGCCTATCCCAATCTAACATCTCGGCGGTAATATTTGACCACATTCCTGGCGAGTTGGCCTCTACGTCTCCGTGGGACCTTTACATACTTCAATAACGTAATATAACCTAATCTAAGCCAACCTAACATCTCGGCGGTAATATTTGACATCATTCCTGGCGAGTTGGCCTCTACTTCTCCGTTTGACCTTCATATACATCAATAACGTAATATAACGTAACCTAACCCAACCTATCATCTCGGCGGTAATATTTGACCACATTCCTGGCTTGTTGGTCTCTACGTCTCCGTGGGACCTTTATATACATCAATAACGTAATATAACCTAACCTAGCCCAACCTAACATCTCGGCGGTAATATTTGACGTCATTCCTGGCGAGGTGGCCTCTATGTCTCCGTTTGACCTTCATATACATTAATAACGTAATATAACGTAACCTAACCCAACCTATCATCTCGGCGGTAATATTTGACAACATTCCTGGCGAGTTGGCCTCTACGTCTCCGTGGGACCTTTACATAGTTCAATAACGTAATATAACCTAACCTAACCCAACCTAACATCTCAGCGGTAATATTTGACATCATTCCTGGCGAGTTGGCCTCCTACTTCTCCGTTTGACCTTCATATACATAAATAACGTAATATAACCTAACCTAACCCAACCTAACATCTCGGCGGTAATATTTGACAACGTTCCTGTCGAGATGGCTTCTCCGTCTCCGCGGGACCTTTATGTACGTCAATAACGTAATATAACCTAACCTAACCCAACCTAAGATCTCGGCGGTAATATTTGGCAACATTCCTGACGAGTTGGCATCTACGTCTCCGTGGGACCTTTATATACATCCATAACGTAATATAACGTAACCTAACCCAACCAATCATCTCGGCGGTAATATTTGACAACATTCCTGGCGAGTGGGCCTCTACGTCTCCGTGGGACCTTTATATACATCAATAACGTAATATAACCTAACCTAACCCAACCTAACATCTCGGCGGTAATATTTGACGTCATTCCTGGCGAGTTGGCCTCTACGTCTCCGTTTGACCTTCATATACATTAGTAACGTAATATAACGTAACCTAACCCAACCTATCATCTCGGCGGTAATATTTGACAACATTCCTAGCGAGTTGGCCTCTACGTCTCCGTGGGACCTTTATATACGTCAATAACGTAATATAATCTAACCTAACCCAACCTAACATCACGGCGCTAAATTTGACCACATTCCTGGCTTGTTGGCCTCTACGTCTCCGTGGGACCTTCATATACATAAATAACGTAATATAACGTAACCTAACCCAACCAATCATCTCGGCGGTAATATTTGACAACGTTCCTGGCGAGTTGGCTTCTCCGTCTCCGCGGGTCCTTTATGTACGTCAATAACGTAATATAACCTAACCTAACCCAACCTAACATCTCGGCGGTAATATTTGACATCATTCCTGGCTTGTTGGCCTCTACGTCTCCGTGGGACCTTAATATATATCAATAACGTAATATAACCTACCCTAACCCAACCTATCATCTCGGCGGTAATATTTGACAACATTCCTGGCGAGTTGGCCTCTACGTCTCCGTGGGACCTTTATATACATCCATAACATAATATAAGCCAGCCTATCCCAATCTAACATCTCGGCGGTAATATTTGACCACATTCCTCGCTTGTTGGCCTCTACGTCTCCGTGGGACCTTTATATACATCAATAACGTAATATTATATACATCAATAACGTAATATAACCTAACCTAACCCAACCAAACATCTCGGCGGTAATATTTGACATCATTCCTGGCGAGTTGGCCTCTACTTCTCCGTTTGACCTTCATATACATCAATAACGTAATATAACATAACCTAATCCAACCTATCATCTCGGCGGTAATATTTGACAACATTCCTGGCGAGTTGGCCTCTACGTCTCCGTGGGACCTTTATATACATCCATAACATAATATAAGCCAGCCTATCCCAATCTAACATCTCGGCGGTAATATTTGACCACATTCCTGGCGAGTTGGCCTCTACGTCTCCGTGGGACCTTTACATACTTCAATAACGTAATATAACCTAATCTAAGCCAACCTAACATCTCGGCGGTAATATTTGACATCATTCCTGGCGAGTTGGCCTCTACTTCTCCGTTTGACCTTCATATACATCAATAACGTAATATAACGTAACCTAACCCAACCTATCATCTCGGCGGTAATATTTGACCACATTCCTGGCTTGTTGGTCTCTACGTCTCCGTGGGACCTTTATATACATCAATAACGTAATATAACCTAACCTAGCCCAACCTAACATCTCGGCGGTAATATTTGACGTCATTCCTGGCGAGTTGGCCTCTATGTCTCCGTTTGACCTTCATATACATTAATAACGTAATATAACGTAACCTAACCCAACCTATCATCTCGGCGGTAATATTTGACAACATTCCTGGCGAGTTGGCCTCTACGTCTCCGTGGGACCTTTACATAGTTCAATAACGTAATATAACCTAACCTAACCCAACCTAACATCTCAGCGGTAATATTTGACATCATTCCTGGCGAGTTGGCCTCTACTTCTCCGTTTGACCTTCATATACATAAATAACGTAATATAACCTAACCTAACCCAACCTAACATCTCGGCGGTAATATTTGACAACGTTCCTGTCGAGATGGCTTCTCCGTCTCCGCGGGACCTTTATGTACGTCAATAACGTAATATAACCTAACCTAACCCAACCTAACATCTCGGCGGTAATATTTGACAACATTCCTGACGAGTTGGCATCTACGTCTCCGTGGGACCTTTATATACATCCATAACGTAATATAACGTAACCTAACCCAACCAATCATCTCGGCGGTAATATTTGACAACATTCCTGGCGAGTGGGCCTCTACGTCTCTGTCGGACCTTTATATACGTCAATAACGTAATATAACCTACCCTAACCCAACCTAACATCTCGGCGGTAATATTTGACATCATTCCTGGCGAGTTGGCCTCTACTGCTCCGTTTGACCTTCATATACATCAATAACGTAATATAACGTAACCTAACCCAACCTATCATCTCGGCGGTAATATTTGACAACATTCCTGGCGAGTTGGCCTCTACGTCTCCGTGGGACCTTTATATACATCCATAACATAATATAAGCCAGCCTATCCCAATCTAACATCTCGGCGGTAATATTTGACCACATTCCTGGCTTGTTGGCCTCTACGCCTCCGTGGGACCTTTACATACTTCAATAACGTAATATAACCTAACCTAACCCAACCTAACGTCTCGGCGGGAATATTTGACATCATTTCTGGCGAGTTGGACTCTACGTCTCCGTTTGACCTTCATATACATAAATAACGTAATATAACGTAACCTAACCCAACCAATCATCTCGGCGGTAATATTTGACAACGTTCCTGGCGAGTTGGCTTCTCCGTCTCCGCGGGACCTTTATGTACGTCAATAACGTAATATAACCTAACCTAACCCAACCTAACATCTCGGCGGTAATATTTGATATCATTCCTGGCGAGTTGGCATCTACGTCTCCGTTTGACCTTCATATACATCAATAACGTAATATAACCTACCCTAACCCAACCTAACATCTCGGCGGTAATATTTGACATCATTCCTGGCGAGTTGGCCTCTACTGCTCCGTTTGACCTTCATATACATCAATAACGTAATATAACGTAACCTAACCCAACCTATCATCTCGGCGGTAATATTTGACCACATTCCTGGCTTGTTGGCCTCTACGTCTCCGTGGGACCTTTATATACATCAATAACGTAATATAACCTAACCTAACCCAACCAAACATCTCGGCGGTAATATTTGACATCACTCCTGGCGAGTTGGCCTCTACTTCTCCGTCTGACCTTCATATACATCAATAACGTAATATAACGTAACCTAACCCAACCTATCATCTCGGCGGTAATATTTGACAACATTCCTGGAGAGTTGGCCTCTACGTCTCCGTGGGACCTTTATATACATCCATAACATAATATAAGCCAGCCTATCCCAATCTAACATCTCGGCGGTAATATTTGACCACATTCCTGGCGAGTTGGCCTCTACGTCTCCGTGGGACCTTTACATAGTTCAATAACGTAATATAACCTAACCTAACCCAACCTAACATCCCAGCGGTAATATTTGACATCATTCCTGGCGAGTTGGCCTCTACTTCTCCGTTTGACCTTCATATACATAAATAACGTAATATAACCTAACCTAACCCAACCTAACATCTCGGCGGTAATATTTGACAACGTTCCTGTCGAGATGGCTTCTCCGTCTCCGCGGGACCTTTATGTACGTCAATAACGTAATATAACCTAACCTAACCCAACCTAACATCTCGGCGGTAATATTTGACAACATTCCTGGCGAGTTGGCCTCTACGTGTCCGTGGGACCTTTATATACATCAAAATGTAATATAACCTAAGCTAACCCAACCTATCATCTCGGCGGTAATATTTGACAACGTTCCTGGGGAGTTGGCTTCTCCGTCTCCGTGGGACCTTTATATACGTCAGTAACGTAATATAACCTAACCTAACCCAACCAATCATCTCGGCTGTAATATTTGACAACATTTCTGGCGAGTTGGCTTCTCCGTCTCCGTGGGACCTTTATATACGTCAGTAACGTAATATAACCTAACCTAACCCAACCAATCATCTCGGCTGTAATATTTGACAACATTTCTGGCGAGTTGGCTTCTCCGTCTCCGTGGGACCTTTATATACGTCAATAACGTAATATAACCTAACCTAACCCAACCTAACATCTCGGCGGCAATATTTGACATCATTCCTGGCGAGTTGGACTCTACGTCTCCGTTTGACCTTCATATACATCAATAACGTAATATAACGTAACCTAACCCAACCTATCATCTCGGCGGTAATATTTGACAACATTCCTGGCGAGTTGGCCTCTACGTCTCCGTGGGACCTTTATATACATCCATAACATAATATAAGCCAGCCTATCCCAATCTAACATCTCGGCGGTAATATTTGACCACATTCCTGGCTTGTTGGCCTCTACGCCTCCGTGGGACATTTACATACTTCAATAACGTAATATAACCTAACCTAACCCAACCTAACGTCTCGGCGGTAATATTTGACATCATTTCTGGCGAGTTGGACTCTACGTCTCCGTTTGACCTTCATATACATAAATAACGTAATATAACGTAACCTAACCCAACCAATCATCTCGGCGGTAATATTTGACAACGTTCCTGGCGAGTTGGCTTCTCCGTCTCCGCGGGACCTTTATGTACGTCAATAACGTAATATAACCTAACCTAACCCAACCTAACATCTCGGTGGTAATATTTGATATCATTCCTGGCGAGTTGGCATCTACGTCTCCGTTTGACCTTCATATACATCAATAACGTAATATAACCTACCCTAACCCAACCTAACATCTCGGCGGTAATATTTGACATCATTCCTGGCGAGTTGGCCTCTACTGCTCCGTTTGACCTTCATATACATCAATAACGTAATATAACGTAACCTAACCCAACCTATCATCTCGGCGGTAATATTTGACAACATTCCTGGTGAGTTGGCCTCTACGTCTCCGTGGGACCTTTATATACATCCATAACATAATATAAGCCAGCCTATCCCAATCTAACATCTCGGCGGTAATATTTGACCACATTCCTGGCGAGTTGGCCTCTACGTCTCCGTGGGACCTTTACATACTTCAATAACGTAATATAACCTAATCTAAGCCAACCTAACATCTCGGCGGTAATATTTGATCACATTCCTGGCTTGTTGGTCTCTACGTGTCCGTGGGACCTTTATATACATCAATAACGTAATATAACCTAACCTAACCCAACCTAACATCTTGGCGGTAATATTTGACATCATTTCTGGCGAGTTGGACTCTACGTCTCCGTTTGACCTTCATATACATAAGTAACGTAATATAACGTAACCTAACCGAACCTATCATCTCGGCGGTAATATTTGACAACATTCCTCGCTTGTTGGCCTCTACGTCTCCGTGGGACCTTTATATACATCAATAACGTAATATAACCTAACCTAACCCAACCTAACATCTCGGCGGTAATATTTGACGTCATTCCTGGCGAGTTGGCCTCTACGTCTCCGTTTGACCTTCATATACATTAATAACGTAATATAACCTAACCTAACCCAACCTAACATCTCGGCGGTAATATTTGACGTCATTCCTGGCGAGTTGGCCTCTACGTCTCCGTTTGACGTTCATATACATCAATAACGTAATATAACGTAACCTAACCCAACCTATCATCTCGGCGGTAATATTTGACAACATTCCTGGCGAGTTGGCCTCTACGTCTCCGTGGGACCTTTATATACATCCATAACATAATATAAGCCAGCCTATCCCAATCTAACATCTCGGCGGTAATATTTGACCACATTCCTCGCTTGTTGGCCTCTACGTCTCCGTGGGACCTTTATATACATCAATAACGTAATATAACCTAACCTAACCCAACCTAACATCTCGGCGGTAATATTTGACGTCATTCCTGGCGAGTTGGCCTCTACGTCTCCGTTTGACCTTCATATACATTAATAACGTAATATAACGTAACCTAACCCAACCTATCATCTCGGCGGTAATATTTGACAACATTCCTGGCGAGTTGGCCTCTACGTCTCCGTGGGACCTTTACATAGTTCAATAACGTAATATAACGTAACCTAACCCAACCAATCATCTCGGCGGTAATATTTGACAACATTCCTGGCGAGTTGGCCTCTACGTCTCCGTGGGACCTTTATATACGTCAATAACGTAATATAACCTAACCTAACCCAACCTAACATCTCGGCGCTAAATTTGACCACATTCCTGGCTTGTTGGCCTCTACGTCTCCGTTTGACCTTCATATACATCAATAACGTAATATAACCTACCCTAACCCAACCTATCATCTCGGCGGTAATATTTGACAACATTCCTGGCGAGTTGGCCTCTACGTCTCCGTGGGAACTTTATATACATCCATAACATAATATAAGCCAGCCTATCCCAATCTAACATCTCGGCGGTAATATTTGACCACATTCCTCGCTTGTTGGACTCTACGTCTCCGTGGGACCTTTATATACATCAATAACGTAATATAACCTAATCAAACCCAACCTAACATCTCGGCGGTAATATTTGATATCATTCCTGGCGAGTTGGCCTCTACGTCTCCGTTTGACCTTCATATACATCAATAACGTAATATAACGTAACCTAACCCAACCTATCATCTCGGCGGTAATATTTGACAACATTCCTGGCGAGTGGGCATCTACGTCTCCGTGGGACCTTTATATACGTCAATAACGTAATATAACCTAACCTAACCCAACCTAACATCTCGGCGCTAAATTTGACCACATTCCTGGCTTGTTGGCCTCTGCGTCTCCGTTTGACCTTCATATACATCAATAACGTAATATAACCTACCCTAACCCAACCTAACATCTCGGCGGTAATATTTGACATCATTCCTGGCGAGTTGGCCTCTACTGCTCCGTTTGACCTTCATATACATCAATAACGTAATATAACCTAATCTAACCCAACCAATCATCTCGGCGGTAATATTTGACAACGTTCCTGGCGAGTTGGCTTCTCCGTCTCCGCGGGACCTTTATGTACGTCAATAACGTAATATAACCTAACCTAACCCAACCTATCATCTCGGCGGTAATATTTGACAACATTCCTGGCGAGTTGGCCTCTACGTCTCCGTGGGACCTTTATATACATCCATAACGTAATATAACGTAACCTAACCCAACCAATAATCTCGGCGGTAATATTTGACAACATTCCTGGCGAGTGGGCCTCTACGTCTCAGTGGGACCTTTATATACGTCAATAACGTAATATAACCTAACCTAACCCAACCTAACATCTCGGCGCTAAATTTGACCACATTCCTGGCTTGTTGGCCTCTGCGTCTCCGTTTGACCTTCATATACATCAATAACGTAATATAACCTACCCTAACCCAACCTATCATCTCGGCGGTAATATTTGACAACATTCCTGGCGAGTTGGCCTCTACGTCTCCGTGGGACCTTTATATACATCCATAACATAATATAAGCCAGCCTATCCCAATCTAACATCTTGGCGGTAATATTTGACCACATTCCTCGCTTGTTGGCCTCTACGTCTCCGTGGGACCTTTATATACATCAATAACGTAATATAACCTAACCTAACCCAACCTAACATCTCGGCGGTAATATTTGACGTCATTCCTGGCGAGTTGGCCTCTACGTCTCCGTTTGACCTTCATATACATTAATAACGTAATATAACGTAACCTAACCCAACCTATCATCTCGGCGGTAATATTTGACAACATTCCTGGCGAGTTGGCCTCTACGTCTCCGTGGGACCTTTACATAGTTCAATAACGTAATATAACCTAACCTAACCCAACCTAACATCTCGGCGGTAATATTTGACATCATTCCTGGCGAGTTGGCCTCTACGTCTCCGTGGGACATTTATATACATCAATAACGTAATATAACCTAACCTAACCCAACCTCACATCTCGGCGGTAATATTTGACGTCGTTCCTGGCGAGTTGGCCTCTACGTCTCCGTTTGACCTTCATATACATTAATAACGTAATATAACGTAACTTAACCCAACCTATCATCTCGGCGGTAATATTTGTCAACATTC
>CAXAJV010000572.1:0-14000 GCA_963969225.1 Xylocopa violacea | reverse complement strand
CATACGAGGTGTTAGATTGCCCTAGGTTAGGGCACATAACCTTATAGACGTACATAATGTTCCCACCGTGAAGTAGATGCCGACACGCCACGAACGTTGTGAAATATTACATCCGAGATGATAGGTTTGCTTAGGTTAGGACATATAACGTTATATACGTACATAATTTTCCCACCAAGAAGAAGGGGCCGACACGCAAGGAATGTTGTAAAATATTACATCCGAGATGTTAGGTTGCCTTAGGTTAGGACATATAACGTTATAGCCGTACATAATGTTCCCACCGAGAAGTAGGGGCCGACACGCAAGGAATGTTGTAAAATATTACATCCGAGATGTTAGGTTGCCCTTGGATAGGACATATAACGTTATAGACGTATATAATGTTACCACAGAAAAGTAGGTGCCGACACGCCACGAATGTTGGAAAATATTACATACGAGGTGTTAGGTTGCCTTAGGTTAGGACATATAACGTTATAGACGTGCATAATGTTCCCACCGAGAAGTAGAGGCCTACACGCCACGAATGTTGTAAAATATTACATACGGGGTGTTAGGTGCCTTAGGTTAGGGCACATAACGTTATAGACGTACATAATGTTCCCACCGAGAAGTAGAGGCCGACACGCCACGAATGTTGTGAAATATTACATCCGAGATGATAGGTTTGCTTAGGTTAGGACATATAACGTTATATATGTACATAATGTTCCCACAAAGAAGTAGGGGCCGACACGCAAGGAATGTTGTAAAATATTACATCCGAGATGTTAGGTTGCCTTAGGTTAGGATATATAACGTTATAGCTGCAAATAATGTTCCCACCGAGAAGTAGAGGCCGACACGCAAGGAATGTTGTAAAATATTACATCCGAGATGTTAGGTTGCCTTAGGTTAGGATATATAACGTTATAGCTGCACATAATGTTCCCACCGAGAAGTAGAGGCCGACACGCCACGAATGTTGTAAAATATCACGTCCGAGATGTTATGTTGCCTTAGGTTAGGGCACATAACATTATAGACGTACATAATGTGCCCACCGAGAAGTAGGGGCCGACACGCAAGGAATGTTGTAAAATATTACATCCGAGATGTTAGGTTGCCTTAGGTTAGGACATATAACGTTATATACGTACATAATGTTCCCACCAAGAAGTAGGGGCCGACACGCCACGAATGTTGTAGAATATAACGTCCGCGATGTTATGTCGCCTTCGGTTAGGATATATAACGTTATAGAAGTGTATAATGTTCCCACGGATAAGTAGGAGCCGACACGCAAGTAATGTTGTAAAATATTACGTCCGAGATGTTAGGTTGCCTTAGGTTAGTATATATAAGGTTATAGACGTATATAATATTCCCACGGAACCGTATGCGCCGACACGCAAGGAATGTTGTAAAATATTACATCCGAGATGTTAGGCTGCCTTAGGTTAGGACATATTACGTTGTAGCTGCACATAATGTTCCCACCGAGATGTAGTGGCCGACACGCCACGAATGTTGTTAAATATTACATCCGAGGTGTTAGGTTGCCTTAGGTTAGGACATATAACGTTATGAGCCGTATATAATGTTCCCACCGAGAAGTAGGGGCCGACACGAAAGGAATGTTGTAAAATATTACATCCGAGATGTTAGGTTGCCCTAGGATAGAACATATAACGTTATAGCCGTATATAATGTTACCACCGAAAAGTAGGTGCCGACACGCCACGAATATTGTAAAATATTACATACGAGGTGTTAGGTTGCCTTAGGATAGGACATATAACGTTATAGACGTGTATAATGTTCCCACCGAGAAGTAGGGGCCGACACGCAAGGAATGTTGTAAAATATTACATCCGAGATGTTAGGTTGCCCTAGGATAGAACATATAACGTTATAGACGCACATAATGTTCCCACCGAGAAGTAGGTGCCGACACGCAAGGAATGTTGGAAAATATTAAATCCGAGATGTTAGGTTGCCTTACGTTAGGATATATAACGTTATAGAAGTACATAATGTTCCCACCGAGAAGTAGGTGCCAATACGCCACGAATGTTGTAAAATATTACATACGAGGTGTTAGGTTGCCTTAGGTTAGGGCACATAACGTTATAGACGTATATAATGTTCCCACCGAGATGTAGAGGCCGACACGCCACGAATGTTGTGAAATATTACATCCGAGATGTTAGGTTTGCTTAGGGTAGGACATATAACGTTATATACGTACACAATGTTCCCACCAAGAAGTAGGGGCCGACACGCAAGGAATGTTGTAAAATATTACATCCGAGATGTTAGGTTGCCCTAGGATAGAACATATAACGTTATAGACGCACATAATGTTCCCACCGAGTAGTAGGTGCCGACACGCAAGGAATGTTGGAAAATATTAAATCCGAGATGTTAGGTTGCCTTACGTTAGGATATATAACGTTATAGAAGTACATAATGTTCCCACCGAGAAGTAGGTGCCAATACGCCACGAATGTTGTAAAATATTACATACGAGGTGTTAGGTTGCCTTAGGTTAGGGCACATAACGTTATAGACGTATATAATGTTCCCACCGAGATGTAGAGGCCGACACGCCACGAATGTTGTGAAATATTACATCCGAGATGTTAGGTTTGCTTAGGGTAGGACATATAACGTTATATACGTACACAATGTTCCCACCAAGAAGTAGGGGCCGACACGCAAGGAATGTTGTAAAATATTACATCCGAGATGTTAGGTTGCCCTAGGATAGGACATATAACGTTATAGACGTATATAATGTTACCACAAAGAAGTAGGGGCCGACACGCAAGGAATGTTGTGAAATATTACATCCGAGATGTTAGGTTGCCTTAGGTTAGGATATATAACGATATAGCTGCACATAATGTTCCCACCGAGAAGTAGGGGCCGACACGCAAGGAATGTTGTAAAATATTACATCCGAGACGTTAGGTTGCCCTAGGATAGGACATATAACGTTATAGCCGTACATAATGTTCCCACCGAGAAGTAGGGGCCGACACGCAAGGAATGTTGTAAAATATTACATCCGAGATGTTAGGTGGCCCTAGGATAGGATATATAACGTTATAGACATATATAATGTTACCACCGAAAAGTAGGTGCCGACGCGCAAGGAATGCTGTAAAATATTACATCCGAGATGTTATGTTCCCTTAGGATAGGACATATAACGTTATATACGTACATAATGTTCCCACCAAGAAGTAGGGGCCGACACGCCACGAATGTTGTAGAATATAACGTCCGAGATGTTAGGTTGCCTCACGTTAGGATATATAACGTTATAGACGTACATAATGTTCCCACCGAGAAGTAGAGGCCTACACGCCACGAATGTTGTAAAATATTACATACGAGGTGTTAGGTTGCCTTAGGTTAGGGCACATAACGTTATAGACGTACATAATGTTCCCACCGAGAAGTAGAGGCCGACACGCCACGAATGTTGTGAAATATTACGTCCGAGATGTTAGGTTTGCTTAGGTTAGGACATATAACGTTATATACGTACATAATGTTCCCACCAAGAAGTAGGGCCGGACACGCAAGGAATGTTGTAAAATATTACATCCGAGATGTTAGGTTGCCCTAGGATAGAACATATAACGTTATAGACGTATATAATGTTACCACCGAAAAGTAGGTGCCGACACGCCACGAATGTTGTAAAATATTACATACGAGGTGTTAGGTTGCCTTAGGTTAGGACATATAACGTTATAGACGTGCATAATGTTCCACCGAGAAGTAGAGGCCTACACGCCACGAATGTTGTAAAATATGACAAACGAGGTGTTAGGTTGCCTTAGGTTAGGGCACATATCGTTATAGACGTACATAATGTTCCCACCGAGAAGTAGAGGCCGACACGCCACGAATGTTGTGAAATATAACATCCGAGATGTTAGGTTTGCTTAGGTTAGGACATATAACGTTATATACGTACATAATGTTGCCACCGAGAAGTAGAGGCCGACACGCCACGAATGTTGTGAAATATTTCATCCGAGATGTTAGGTTTGCTTAGGTTAGGACATATAACGTTACATACGTACATAACGTTCCCACAAAGAAGGAGGGGCCAACACGCAAGTAATGTTGTAAAATATTACATCCGAGATGTTAGGTTGCCTTAGGTTAGGACATATAACGTTATAGACGTATATAATGTCACCACCGAAAAGTAGGTGCCGACGCGCAAGGAATGCTGTAAAATATTACATCCGAGATGTTAGGTTCCCTTAGGATAGGACATATAACGTTATATACGTACATAATGATCCCACCAAGAAGTAGGGGCCGACACGCCACGAATGTTGTAGAATATAACGTCCGAGATGTTATGTTGCCTTCGGTTAGGATATATAACGTTATAGAAGTGTATAGTGTTCCCACGGATAAGTAGGAGCCGACACGCAAGTAATGTTGTAAAATATTACATCCGAGATGTTAGGTTGCCTTAGGTTAGTATATATAAGCTTATAGACGTATATAATATTCCCACGGAGCAGTATGCGCCGACACGCAAGGAATGTTGTAAAATATTACATCCGAGATGTTAGGCTGCCTTAGGTTAGGACATATTACGTTGTAGCTGCACATAATGTTCCCACCGAGATGTAGTGGCCGACACGCCACGAATGTTGTTAAATATTACATCCGAGGTGTTAGGTTGCCTTAGGTTAGGACATATAACGTTATGAGCCGTATATAATGTTCCCACCGAGAAGTAGGGGCCGACACGAAAGGAATGTTGTAAAATATTACATCCGAGATGTTAGGTTGCCCTAGGATAGAACATATAACGTTATAGCCGTATATAATGTTACCACCGAAAAGTAGGTGCCGACACGCCACGAATATTGTAAAATATTACATACGAGGTGTTAGGTTGCCTTAGGATAGGACATATAACGTTATAGACGTGCATAATGTTCCCACCGAGAAGTAGGGGCCGACACGCAAAGAATGTTGTAAAATATTACATCCGAGATGTTAGGTTGCCCTAGGATAGGACATATAACGTTATAGACGTATATAATGTTACCACCGAAAAGTAGGTGCCGACACGCCACGAATGTTGTAAAATATTACAAACGAGGTGTTAGGTTGCCTTAGGTTAGGACATACAACGTTATAGACGTGCATAATGTTCCCACCGAGAAGTAGAGGCCTACACGCCACGAATGTTGTAAAATATTACATACGAGGTGTTAGGTTGCCTTACGTTAGGGCACATATCGTTATAGACGTACATAATGTTCCCACCAAGAAGTAGGGGCCGACACGCCACGAATGTTGTAGCATATAACGTCCGAGATGTTAGGTTGCTCTAGGATAGGATATATAACGTTATAGACGTATGTAATGTTCCCACCGAGAAGTAGGTGCCGACACGCAAGGAATGTTGGAAAATATTACATCCGAGATGTTAGGTTGCCTTAGGTTAGGATATATAACGTTATAGCTGCACATAATGTTCTCACCGAGAAGTAGAGGCCGACACGCAAGGAATGTTGTAAAATACTACATCCGAGATGTTAGGTTGCCTTAGGTTAGGATATATAACGTTATAGCTGCACATAATGTTCCCACCGAGAAGTAGAGGCCGACACGCCACGAATGTTGTAAAATATCACGTCCGAGATGTTATGTTGCCTTCGGTTAGGATATATAACGTTATAGAAGTATATAATGTTCCCACGGATAAGTAGGCGCCGACACGCAAGGAATGTTGTAAAATATTACATCCGAGATGTTAGGTTGCCTTAGGTTAGGACATATAACGTTATAGCCGTACATAATGTTCCCACCGAGAAGTAGAGGCCTACACGCCACGAATGTTGTAAAATATTACATACGAGGTGTTAGGTTGCCCTAGGTTAGGGCACATAACCTTATAGACGTACATAATGTTCCCACCGTGAAGTAGATGCCGACACGCCACGAACGTTGTGAAATATTACATCCGAGATGATAGGTTTGCTTAGGTTAGGACATATAACGTTATATACGTACATAATTTTCCCACCAAGAAGAAGGGGCCGACACGCAAGGAATGTTGTAAAATATTACATCCGAGATGTTAGGTTGCCTTAGGTTAGGACATATAACGTTATAGCCGTACATAATGTTCCCACCGAGAAGTAGGGGCCGACACGCAAGGAATGTTGTAAAATATTACATCCGAGATGTTAGGTTGCCCTTGGATAGGACATATAACGTTATAGACGTATATAATGTTACCACAGAAAAGTAGGTGCCGACACGCCACGAATGTTGTAAAATATTACATACGAGGTGTTAGGTTGCCTTAGGTTAGGACATATAACGTTATAGACGTGCATAATGTTCCCACCGAGAAGTAGAGGCCTACACGCCACGAATGTTGTAAAATATTACATACGGGGTGTTAGGTGCCTTAGGTTAGGGCACATAACGTTATAGACGTACATAATGTTCCCACCGAGAAGTAGAGGCCGACACGCCACGAATGTTGTGAAATATTACATCCGAGATGATAGGTTTGCTTAGGTTAGGACATATAACGTTATATACGTACATAATGTTCCCACAAAGAAGTAGGGGCCGACACGCAAGGAATGTTGTAAAATATTACATCCGAGATGTTAGGTTGCCCTAGGATAGGACATATAACGTTATAGACGTATATAATGTTACCACAAAGAAGTAGGGGCCGACACGCAAGGAATGTTGTGAAATATTACATCCGAGATGTTAGGTTGCCCTAGGATAGGACATATAACGTTATAGCCGTACATAATGTTCCCACCGAGAAGTAGGGGCCGACACGCAAGGAATGTTGTAAAATATTACATCCGAGATGTTAGGTGGCCCTAGGATAGGATATATAACGTTATTGACATATATAATGTTACCACCGAAAAGTAGGTGCCGACGCGCAAGGAATGCTGTAAAATATTACATCCGAGATGTTATGTTCCCTTAGGATAGGACATATAACGTTATATACGTACATAATGTTCCCACCAAGAAGTAGGGGCCGACACGCCACGAATGTTGTAGAATATAACGTCCGAGATGTTAGGTTGCCTCACGTTAGGATATATAACGTTATAGACGTACATAATGTTCCCACCGAGAAGTAGAGGCCTACACGCCACGAATGTTGTAAAATATTACATACGAGGTGTTAGGTTGCCTTAGGTTAGGGCACATAACGTTATAGACGTACATAATGTTCCCACCGAGAAGTAGAGGCCGACACGCCACGAATGTTGTGAAATATTACGTCCGAGATGTTAGGTTTGCTTAGGTTAGGACATATAACGTTATATACGTACATAATGTTCCCACCAAGAAGTAGGGCCGGACACGCAAGGAATGTTGTAAAATATTACATCCGAGATGTTAGGTTGCCCTAGGATAGAACATATAACGTTATAGACGTATATAATGTTACCACCGAAAAGTAGGTGCCGACACGCCACGAATGTTGTAAAATATTACATACGAGGTGTTAGGTTGCCTTAGGTTAGGACATATAACGTTATAGACGTGCATAATGTTCCACCGAGAAGTAGAGGCCTACACGCCACGAATGTTGTAAAATATGACAAACGAGGTGTTAGGTTGCCTTAGGTTAGGGCACATATCGTTATAGACGTACATAATGTTCCCACCGAGAAGTAGAGGCCGACACGCCACGAATGTTGTGAAATATAACATCCGAGATGTTAGGTTTGCTTAGGTTAGGACATATAACGTTATATACGTACATAATGTTGCCACCGAGAAGTAGAGGCCGACACGCCACGAATGTTGTGAAATATTTCATCCGAGATGTTAGGTTTGCTTAGGTTAGGACATATAACGTTACATACGTACATAACGTTCCCACAAAGAAGGAGGGGCCAACACGCAAGTAATGTTGTAAAATATTACATCCGAGATGTTAGGTTGCCTTAGGTTAGGACATATAACGTTATAGACGTATATAATGTCACCACCGAAAAGTAGGTGCCGACGCGCAAGGAATGCTGTAAAATATTACATCCGAGATGTTAGGTTCCCTTAGGATAGGACATATAACGTTATATACGTACATAATGATCCCACCAAGAAGTAGGGGCCGACACGCCACGAATGTTGTAGAATATAACGTCCGAGATGTTATGTTGCCTTCGGTTAGGATATATAACGTTATAGAAGTGTATAGTGTTCCCACGGATAAGTAGGAGCCGACACGCAAGTAATGTTGTAAAATATTACATCCGAGATGTTAGGTTGCCTTAGGTTAGTATATATAAGCTTATAGACGTATATAATATTCCCACGGAGCAGTATGCGCCGACACGCAAGGAATGTTGTAAAATATTACATCCGAGATGTTAGGCTGCCTTAGGTTAGGACATATTACGTTGTAGCTGCACATAATGTTCCCACCGAGATGTAGTGGCCGACACGCCACGAATGTTGTTAAATATTACATCCGAGGTGTTAGGTTGCCTTAGGTTAGGACATATAACGTTATGAGCCGTATATAATGTTCCCACCGAGAAGTAGGGGCCGACACGAAAGGAATGTTGTAAAATATTACATCCGAGATGTTAGGTTGCCCTAGGATAGAACATATAACGTTATAGCCGTATATAATGTTACCACCGAAAAGTAGGTGCCGACACGCCACGAATATTGTAAAATATTACATACGAGGTGTTAGGTTGCCTTAGGATAGGACATATAACGTTATAGACGTGCATAATGTTCCCACCGAGAAGTAGGGGCCGACACGCAAAGAATGTTGTAAAATATTACATCCGAGATGTTAGGTTGCCCTAGGATAGGACATATAACGTTATAGACGTATATAATGTTACCACCGAAAAGTAGGTGCCGACACGCCACGAATGTTGTAAAATATTACATACGAGGTGTTAGGTTGCCTTAGGTTAGGACATACAACGTTATAGACGTGCATAATGTTCCCACCGAGAAGTAGAGGCCTACACGCCACGAATGTTGTAAAATATTACATACGAGGTGTTAGGTTGCCTTACGTTAGGGCACATATCGTTATAGACGTACATAATGTTCCCACCAAGAAGTAGGGGCCGACACGCCACGAATGTTGTAGCATATAACGTCCGAGATGTTAGGTTGCTCTAGGATAGGATATATAACGTTATAGACGTATGTAATGTTCCCACCGAGAAGTAGGTGCCGACACGCAAGGAATGTTGGAAAATATTACATCCGAGATGTTAGGTTGCCTTAGGTTAGGATATATAACGTTATAGCTGCACATAATGTTCTCACCGAGAAGTAGAGGCCGACACGCAAGGAATGTTGTAAAATATTACATCCGAGATGTTAGGTTGCCTTAGGTTAGGACATATAACGTTATAGCCGTACATAATGTTCCCACCGAGAAGTAGAGGCCTACACGCCACGAATGTTGTAAAATATTACATACGAGGTGTTAGGTTGCCCTAGGTTAGGGCACATAACCTTATAGACGTACATAATGTTCCCACCGTGAAGTAGATGCCGACACGCCACGAACGTTGTGAAATATTACATCCGAGATGATAGGTTTGCTTAGGTTAGGACATATAACGTTATATACGTACATAATTTTCCCACCAAGAAGAAGGGGCCGACACGCAAGGAATGTTGTAAAATATTACATCCGAGATGTTAGGTTGCCTTAGGTTAGGACATATAACGTTATAGCCGTACATAATGTTCCCACCGAGAAGTAGGGGCCGACACGCAAGGAATGTTGTAAAATATTACATCCGAGATGTTAGGTTGCCCTTGGATAGGACATATAACGTTATAGACGTATATAATGTTACCACAGAAAAGTAGGTGCCGACACGCCACGAATGTTGTAAAATATTACATACGAGGTGTTAGGTTGCCTTAGGTTAGGACATATAACGTTATAGACGTGCATAATGTTCCCACCGAGAAGTAGAGGCCTACACGCCACGAATGTTGTAAAATATTACATACGGGGTG
Source organism: Xylocopa violacea (assembly GCA_963969225.1). Lineage (NCBI taxonomy): Eukaryota > Metazoa > Arthropoda > Insecta > Hymenoptera > Apidae > Xylocopa > Xylocopa violacea. The sequence continues at coordinate 3,962 of CAXAJV010000572.1, read as the reverse complement.
TTAGGTGCCTTAGGTTAGGGCACATAACGTTATAGACGTACATAATGTTCCCACCGAGAAGTAGAGGCCGACACGCCACGAATGTTGTGAAATATTACATCCGAGATGATAGGTTTGCTTACTTTAGGACATATAACGTTATATACGTACATAATGTTCCCACAAAGAAGTAGGGGCCGACACGCAAGGAATGTTGTAAAATATTACATCCGAGATGTTAGGTTGCCCTAGGATAGGACATATAACGTTATAGACGTATATAATGTTACCACAAAGAAGTAGGGGCCGACACGCAAGGAATGTTGTGAAATATTACATCCGAGATGTTAGGTTGCCTTAGGTTAGGATATATAACGATATAGCTGCACATAATGTTCCCACCGAGAAGTAGGGGCCGACACGCAAGGAATGTTGTAAAATATTACATCCGAGACGTTAGGTTGCCCTAGGATAGGACATATAACGTTATAGCCGTACATAATGTTCCCACCGAGAAGTAGGGGCCGACACGCAATGAATGTTGTAAAATATTACATCCGAGATGTTAGGTGGCCCTAGGATAGGATATATAACGTTATTGACATATATAATGTTACCACCGAAAAGTAGGTGCCGACGCGCAAGGAATGCTGTAAAATATTACATCCGAGATGTTATGTTCCCTTAGGATAGGACATATAACGTTATATACGTACATAATGTTCCCACCAAGAAGTAGGGGCCGACACGCCACGAATGTTGTAGAATATAACGTCCGAGATGTTAGGTTGCCTCACGTTAGGATATATAACGTTATAGACGTACACAATGTTCCCACCGAGAAGTAGAGGCCTACACGCCACGAATGTTGTAAAATATTACATACAAGGTGTTAGGTTGCCTTAGGTTAGGGCACATAACGTTATAGACGTACATAATGTTCCCACCGAGAAGTAGAGGCCGACACGCCACGAATGTTGTGAAATATTACGTCCGAGATGTTAGGTTGGCTTAGGTTAGGACATATAACGTTATATACGTACATAATGTTCCCACCAAGAAGTAGGGCCGGACACGCAAGGAATGTTGTAAAATATTACATCCGAGATGTTAGGTTGCCCTAGGATAGAACATATAACGTTATAGACGTATATAATGTTACCACCGAAAAGTAGGTGCCGACACGCCACGAATGTTTTAAAATATTACATACGAGGTGTTAGGTTGCCTTAGGTTAGGACATATAACGTTATAGACGTGCATAATGTTCCACCGAGAAGTAGAGGCCTACACGCCACGAATGTTGTAAAATATGACAAACGAGGTGTTAGGTTGCCTTAGGTTAGGGCACATATCGTTATAGACGTACATAATGTTCCCACCGAGAAGTAGAGGCCGACACGCCACGAATGTTGTGAAATATAACATCCGAGATGTTAGGTTGCCTTAGGTTAGTATATATAAGCTTATAGACGTATATAATATTCCCACGGAGCAGTATGCGCCGACACGCAAGGAATGTTGTAAAATATTACATCCGAGATGTTAGGCTGCCTTAGGTTAGGACATATTACGTTGTAGCTGCACATAATGTTCCCACCGAGATGTAGTGGCCGACACGCCACGAATGTTGTTAAATATTACATCCGAGGTGTTAGGTTGCCTTAGGTTAGGACATATAACGTTATGAGCCGTATATAATGTTCCCACCGAGAAGTAGGGGCCGACACGAAAGGAATGTTGTAAAATATTACATCCGAGATGTTAGGTTGCCCTAGGATAGAACATATAACGTTATAGCCGTATATAATGTTACCACCGAAAAGTAGGTGCCGACACGCCACGAATATTGTAAAATATTACATACGAGGTGTTAGGTTGCCTTAGGATAGGACATATAACGTTATAGACGTGCATAATGTTCCCACCGAGAAGTAGGGGCCGACACGCAAAGAATGTTGTAAAATATTACATCCGAGATGTTAGGTTGCCCTAGGATAGGACATATAACGTTATAGACGTATATAATGTTACCACCGAAAAGTAGGTGCCGACACGCCACGAATGTTGTAAAATATTACATACGAGGTGTTAGGTTGCCTTAGGTTAGGACATACAACGTTATAGACGTGCATAATGTTCCCACCGAGAAGTAGAGGCCTACACGCCACGAATGTTGTAAAATATTACATACGAGGTGTTAGGTTGCCTTACGTTAGGGCACATATCGTTATAGACGTACATAATGTTCCCACCAAGAAGTAGGGGCCGACACGCCACGAATGTTGTAGCATATAACGTCCGAGATGTTAGGTTGCTCTAGGATAGGATATATAACGTTATAGACGTATGTAATGTTCCCACCGAGAAGTAGGTGCCGACACGCAAGGAATGTTGGAAAATATTACATCCGAGATGTTAGGTTGCCTTAGGTTAGGATATATAACGTTATAGCTGCACATAATGTTCTCACCGAGAAGTAGAGGCCGACACGCAAGGAATGTTGTAAAATACTACATCCGAGATGTTAGGTTGCCTTAGGTTAGGATATATAACGTTATAGCTGCACATAATGTTCCCACCGAGAAGTAGAGGCCGACACGCCACGAATGTTGTAAAATATCACGTCCGAGATGTTATGTTGCCTTCGGTTAGGATATATAACGTTATAGAAGTATATAATGTTCCCACGGATAAGTAGGCGCCGACACGCAAGGAATGTTGTAAAATATTACATCCGAGATGTTAGGTTGCCTTAGGTTAGGACATATAACGTTATAGCCGTACATAATGTTCCCACCGAGAAGTAGAGGCCTACACGCCACGAATGTTGTAAAATATTACATACGAGGTGTTAGGTTGCCCTAGGTTAGGGCACATAACCTTATAGACGTACATAATGTTCCCACCGTGAAGTAGATGCCGACACGCTACGAACGTTGTGAAATATTACATCCGAGATGATAGGTTTGCTTAGGTTAGGACATATAACGTTATATACGTACATAATTTTCCCACCAAGAAGAAGGGGCCGACACGCAAGGAATGTTGTAAAATATTACATCCGAGATGTTAGGTTGCCTTAGGTTAGGACATATAACGTTATAGCCGTACATAATGTTCCCACCGAGAAGTAGGGGCCGACACGCAAGGAATGTTGTAAAATATTACATCCGAGATGTTAGGTTGCCCTTGGATAGGACATATAACGTTATAGACGTATATAATGTTACCACAGAAAAGTAGGTGCCGACACGCCACGAATGTTGTAAAACATTACATACGAGGTGTTAGGTTGCCTTAGGTTAGGACATATAACGTTATAGACGTGCATAATGTTCCCACCGAGAAGTAGAGGCCTACACGCCACGAATGTTGTAAAATATTACATACGGGGTGTTAGGTGCCTTAGGTTAGGGCACATAACGTTATAGACGTACATAATGTTCCCACCGAGAAGTAGAGGCCGACACGCCACGAATGTTGTGAAATATTACATCCGAGATGATAGGTTTGCTTAGGTTAGGACATATAACGTTATATACGTACATAATGTTCCCACAAAGAAGTAGGGGCCGACACGCAAGGAATGTTGTAAAATATTACATCCGAGATGTTAGGTTGCCTTAGGTTAGGATATATAACGTTATAGCTGCAAATAATGTTCCCACCGAGAAGTAGAGGCCGACACGCAAGGAATGTTGTAAAATATTACATCCGAGATGTTAGGTTGCCTTAGGTTAGGATATATAACGTTATAGCTGCACATAATGTTCCCACCGAGAAGTAGAGGCCGACACGCCACGAATGTTGTAAAATATCACGTCCGAGATGTTATGTTGCCTTAGGTTAGGGCACATAACATTATAGACGTACATAATGTTCCCACCGAGAAGTAGGGGCCGACACGCAAGGAATGTTGTAAAATATTACATCCGAGATGTTAGGTTGCCTTAGGTTAGGATATATAACATTATAGACGT